>JAUPFP010000021.1:318975-918975 GCA_036925085.1 Brachycybe producta
CCTTAATCTCTCGCACGACTCAGCCAACTGTTTATTGGAATCAGTTGGTTACAATCCGAACTAACAAAATAATAAAAGTAGAAAACCCATTTGAACAAACAAAAAAAAAAACGCAACCCCGGGTTGTTCCACCCTCACTCATCATCATAATCATCATCAATATCTAATCATAATCATACAGAGTGTGTGGGTGGGTATCCTCCTCCTCCTTTCAAAATCTACTTCTCAGAATGTAAAACATGCAAATGAACGAGAACCACAATGGAATCGAACTCTGGTTGAAGAAATTGGGAAACTGAATCAATATTTTCATTAAAAATAAACTCCAAACTCACAGGAAAAGCGAGAAATTACTCTTAATTGGGAATTTGGAATAGCCCCCGCCCCCCTTTCTAGTTTCTAAAACACTTTCAAATTTCTCTTCTGAAAGACATAATAAGCGACAGGAAGGATCACACATGCTTAAAAAACCTACCAGAAAATCGAAATGGAATGTGTTTTCCTCTCTTTGCACTCAAAAGGAAATATGGCGCTTCTGATACGGCGGCGCCTTACAACGTGAGATTCCGGTAATTTATTTTTCAGCATATGTGATCTATATTCTCCTCGATATATTTCAAACTAAATTTATGTCAATTTGAAGTTATTCATTTTTACTGATTTTTTCACTTGAGAAGTCAACATGAAATGGCTTAAAAGTGGAACCTGAAGGTCGTCCCCTCCATCCCCCCCCCCTCCTCCCCACCATACACACACACACCCTGTACAATTTCCTATTCGTTTCTGAGGATTTTTTTTTCTCTCTCTTCCAAACTGAAAATCTAATAAGATATTTTTCCTTTTATTTGTTGTTGTCGTTGAAAAAAGGAACCAAATATTTAAGATGAAAAGACGATCATCATCGTCAAACTAAGGAAAAGGAAGGAAGTCCTGAAGAAAGAAATGAAAAAGATGAAATTGCTAGACAGACATAGAGAGGGGGGGGGGGGGGGGGGGAGGTAATGAAGAAAAGAGTGAACACCCGTGTTATTTTCATCTTTTTAGGGCTTCAACACACACACAACGCAAGAAGATGATGAACGACTATAAAAAAAAAGATGACGATGATGATGGGGGGGGGGGGGGGGGCACACAAAACAAATTTCATCCATCCACAACCATTATTTTCCTTTTGGCTCCTTTCTTCTTTATATTTTGGAATTTGGAATGTAACCTCAAACCCCCCCCCCCCCCCAAACACCCAGACGATATTTAAAAAAAAGAAAAAGACAATAGAATGTTTATAAAGCTCACGATTACAATAATAGGCACAAATTTACATAATAAGACGCGAAACATAATGAAAGAAAAGAGCTAGTTCTTGAAAAGAATGACGAGTTTTCACAACCAAAGTCGAATTCAATTTAGAAAGTTAAGGTCCAAATTCAAGAAGATAACTTGGCACTTGAACTCTTTTCTCTGAACACAAGGATACGAAAAAAAAAAAAAAAATCAGAAAAATCGTATTCTTATTGAGTACCTTTTACCCAACCTTTGAAAATAAGGTTTATGTTTTAAACTCTGTCTCAGTGCGTTGAAAATTCAAAGGTCGTGTTCTTTTCTTGAATTTGGGCCCAAACCAACCAACTTTAAAAAATATAAGACGATTAATAAAGCCTGGTTTACACGGGTAGAGTTTGCAGTAAAGTACTGGTTTGGTGGTAGAGTAGAGTACTATTGCACATGTGGCAAAGTAGCTCTACTCTACTTATCCCCTCCACCTCGAAACACTCTACTAGCCTCCCCACTATACCCGCGTAGACTCAACTTTCTTCAGTAGAGTGACTGGTAGAGTTCAGTCTACTCTCCTCGCTGCTCTACTCTACTAAACACTCTACCCGTGTTAAACCAGGCTTAAGACGTAAAAATATTGCGTTTTTATTTAAAAATCTCTTCTAAATTCTGGCCCTTTGCTTAAATTACCTCAAAATGAAATTTTAATCAGGTCCCCCCCCCCCACCGCTTAATTAAATTCACCAAAATTAACGTCGTATATTTGGAGCTTTCTTTTTTGGCGTTCAATGAAGATGTTTTTGCAGAAAAGAAGGTTTTTTTTTTTAAACACTTGCTGCAAAACCCCCCCTTGATTTAAAAACTTACAAAAGGACAACCTGTTAACAAGATGATGATCTTGACAGCAACAAACCTTTGTAGCATCTGCAGATCACACAAGCAGAAAAACGCCACTTAATTAGATTTAACTGAAAACACGCAGAAAAAAGAAGCGAGTGAAAATGTTTCTATTGTGCGCGGAAGGCGTCCTTGAGACACACGCCCCTCTTTAGGGCTCCTCCCTCTTATTATTTCTCTCCTCTTCTATAGGCTCAGAAATGTCTTCGAAATGTCCTTCTAGCGTAAAGTCTGAACGCGAAGAAAAGCAGAAATAAGAGGTGGTCCACAAGTTCCGCGACAGAATAAAACATCATAGCTTTTTGAACCACTCTGTATAACTTTTCTATTTTTCTGCTTCTTTTTACGCAGAATTATATAATAATAAAAAAAAGAAACGCACCAAAAAAAGGTCAATTAAACAAAATCTTTAATCATCCTCTTGACCTTTTTTTTTTTGTTCTTTGTCCTTATTTTAGTTAAAAATCAAGAGAAAAAAATTCCATGTTGAAACATGGCAGATGTTTATATAAAGTGCGATTTAAAAAGCTATTCATCTCTCGTGTAATAAGTTCAGCAAAAAAAATATAAATCAAGACGATACGACGGGACGTCCCAGTTAAAAAGTGTGGGAAAAGAGAAGAACCGAAAACACATCTGTTTGTGTGTTCCGGAAAAAAACAGATGCAAAATAAAAACAAACACAAAACTAAGAAGATGTTAACCAGGGTGAAAAAACACATTTGACAAAACACAGGTTGAATATAACAAGTGCCCCCATTTTCCCATCTCTTTCTTTGAGATATACACACACCTGAAGGGAACCGATCTCTAAACAGATACCAGATGGGGTGCTACAAAAACACACTCGAAATTGGACCAGAAAAATACAAAGTATCATCATCATCATGATAGGAGAAGGGGAATTTAGTCAAATGGGTCTCTTGTGAGAAAACAAAAAAGGGGGGAAAGGGGGATGACCACCCCCCCCCCCCAATTACACACTTTCCCCACCCCCCTTAGAACATCCCTACAGTACCGCAATGCGGTAAAATGTTAATAAATGAAACCAATTTGGCAGGTGTGAACATCGAGCCCCATTCCTGCCCCACCACCCCTTTTCATCTTTCCCTTCAATTCTGAACAAAAATGGCAAATGGCCAATAATTATTCCAACCCATTTTACAAATTGCCATTTTTTTTTTCAGTCCATCAAAAATCCACCTTCTCAGAATGCCCCCCCCTTTTATTTCTATTATTTTGAGCCCCCATCTCGATAGAATTAACAGTGTAAACGTATCTTATAAAGGAAGAAACCATTCAATCAAACAGCTTCTTCTTCTGTTGTTTCCTCAGGCAAATTTACCAAGAAGAAGACAAACTGGACGTTAATCTCAAGTGGTCAATCCAGTCCTCTTCATAGATGTTATCATTATATATTTATATATTATATTATTCAGGTGCAACAACCGGATTCTCGACTGAAAATGAGAGAAAAGAAAACTAGGAAGGAAAGAAAAACGAATGAAGGGGTCAATCGCACCTGAAATTTAAACAACAACAAAAAAGTCCACATTCTTTGTCAAGGTCTACTGACTCGTTCTTTCTCTTTAAGGGGGGAACGAATCCCTCCCCCTTCAATTAACCCCTTTTCCAATGGAGTGTGGACCCTGTTACCTCACTTGATTGACCACCCCCCACCCCCCCCCCCCAACAACCCCTGTGTCCTAATTTAAACACATCATTCAACAATCAGATCTCTCACAGAGATAAATACAAGATACAAAGTACAAAACAAACCACTTGAACACACATTTGAAAACTAGAAATCACAAAAAACAGACTTTCATTTTCACACACTGTGTCCCCGCGTAAACAAGAGGAGAGTGGATTTAGGGGGGCGTTAAGTGTCAATGCCCCCCCCCCCCCACCCTCCTTTCTACGTAGAACCCCCCCCCCCCCCCTAAACCACCCCCTTTCAATGCGAGCGACATTAAATGCAAACAAGTGTTTTAGAAACAAAAAGAGTGATTTAATTAATATTATTACCTGTTCAGTGATGTCCGATTGCAAATGTTTCATCTTCAGAAAGCGTTTACTATGAAATTCCTTCTTCGCTTTGTCCACTAACGACGATGAATTAGCTTCATTCGCGTCTTCAATCCGTTCCCTAAATAAGGATGCCGCCGCCGCCGCCTCCTCCTCCTCCAACATTTGCTCTTCTTCACCGTCGTTGGCGGCAGAATGAAGGACCATTGTACCCGTTCTTCCTCCTATTCCAGCTCCCCTCTGCTCTTCGGCCGTACACGTCAGCATCACTTTTCTCGAACGACCTTATCACCGATTTCTGAATCTTGAAATAAAACACAGATAAAAATAACACGTCAAATTATCAGCGAAAAGGAAAGGAGAGGAAAAAAAAATCACACAAAGCGCCACCACTCGGTGAACCTGACAAACGACACTATATAGAGGTATCACAACTAGAAGCTCTCCCTGCCGAGTATGGTATGCCATAACTGAACATAGCCAATGGATGGCGCCACAACCACTTAAAGCTAAATTCCTTCTTAAAATTAACAGCTCCAGCAACATTATTCTGCAATTCTAGCTACAGTACACGACCTTGTGTAAGATATTTCAAGAAACAACGTGAAAGGCATAAAGAGTATTGAAAACCTTGAAGCGAGGCTATTATAAACTAACCCACAACGTTATACCTAACATGGAGTTGAGCTACCTTAATGTACACATTTTTTGATGCAACTTTTCCCGACATAGGCTCCTATAGGAGGCTATGTCCCGACAAACCCCAAAAAGGGTAACAATAATGGATTGACCCATCAGAGAACGTCGACAACTGACAGAAATCATTAAATTACTAATTACCACTTCATTATCATATTAGATGATAATTACTAACAGAACGACGTGACGTCACTATCTCCTACTATACCACGAGGAGGCGCCCAACAGTCAGAACACGTGGCAACCTTCAAAAACATTCAGTCGTTCACAACAAAAGATGACGTCACTCCAACCCCCCCCCCTACCCCGGGTCGATGGAAGATTCCAAGGAGGTTAAAATAATCTTCCTCCCTGGCGGATTCCACAATCACACAACGCCTGCGTCTACAGCGCCATCTACAGAAACAAAACAAAAGCATACATAAACAATAGACACTACACGACCTATTTATTATTTTAAACTTATAACTTTCTAAACTTAGTTTAAAACCAAAGTTCAAAAACAAACTAGAAATCTTCACATTACCTGCTGCTAATGTTTACTAACCGATCCATTGTATGCAAACCAATTAAACATCACGGGGAACATACAACATGCCATCCCCACGTGTGTAGGAAACTTTTCCTCCTTTAGATGGCAGCACTGTTGCAGCTGGTGAATTTCATTTTAAATCGATTCCTAAAATAGTCGATTTTTTTTAGCCTTATCGATTTTTTTAAAAGAGCTTGTTTGTTCTGAACTCAGTTTCTTCCAATTAAAATTAAGTCCGTTTATTATTTTTTATATATAATATAATAAAAATAACCTTGAATCTCTTTCACGATGATTATGCACTGTGCACGATTGTTGAATCACGGAATCGTGTAAATGCAAAATAATTTAGCTCTAAGTACCAGTTGCGCCATCTATTAGTTACACTTATTAATGATATAAAAACAGTTCATAAGCAGGGCTAAGTTGAAATACCTCTATGTAGATGGCGTCCATTTTGGTTTCTTTGGATCGTCTGCTATTTTAATTGCCGCCAAATTTGATTTAAATTACAAATATTTCAAAAATCATTTTAAGTTAAAAGTTTAATAGATTTTTTAAATAAAGTGTCACCTATAGAATATAACATATAAATTACACCTATTTTTATATACAGAGTGTCCCATTAGTCACGAATCATTTGTATCTTTTGTGTTTGTATTGCTATTTTTAATTGTTTCTCTAATTCCAGACTCACAGGACACCCTGTATAATAGATAATTAAATAAAAGGGACAGTGAAGAATCGCACCTACGTTACATGGTATCCCGCTGTAAATAAGCTAACATTTCATATTTGACAAAAAATCCCGAAAAATGAGCTAATGATTTTTGTGTACTTCGTATACATATTACGGCATTTTGCGCGGCGTACCTTTCGGCGGCACATCGACGCAAACCTTTTATTATTATTAAATATCCCCACAATTTAATAATCGTATAATTGGCTAGCATTATATCGCAAACCCTGTTAAGTCTTCAGACAAGTTAGTTCACGATCAATTTGATAATTATATGATAACTGAGTTCCTGGAAATCAAACGTAATGAAACTGAGTTCTGGACATATTTTCGTTCGCACGTAAGCAGTACAAAAATCAACTTCACGGCACGATTGTTCACTTATTCACAGCGGGATACCACAACGTACAGTTGATAATACATATACTAAACCCAAATAAAATATACAATAACAAATGATAAAAGATATGTAACAATTAAAAATGAGGGTGGGGATAAAGATCGAGGTCTATTCCACTTTCTACATTAACTTATAAATATATTACCCCTAATAAACACGCCGCAGTCCAACACGTGACCCTTTTTCTCACGTGGCAAAAATCACAGAAACCCCCACCCCCTCCCTTGATTGACAGATGCTGTCAATTAAAATAAAATTTGTCAGCGATACATGTCACTCGTATTCGCTCACAACACATACTAAAACCATATGTATAACGATAAAAAACAATTATTAAAAAAGACAATTCCTCTGCCGGCTGTCACGTGATCACAGACACAACTTATACACAGCCTATAAATATCCGGTCCCCATAATACTTGCTGCATTAATTATAATTATCCATTCTCAACTATTAAGTAAAACTACTCTCAACTCTCGTTCGAGACATTTGTCTGTTTCTTTGCAAAGTTAATAAAAACCTGAAAAGAGAAAAATCAAATAAAAGAAAGTTGTGTGTTAAATTATAACTCGGTGTTCGCAATTACGAAAGCGAAATAATGGAAAAGATAAAAATACCTGATCTAGAGTTGTCTGACAGACAGAATAATCCTCAACTCGAAGTCGTTCCCTCGCTTCCTCCATCCGATGAAAAAGAAGAGAAAGTCCGTTCATCTGTTTCAGTTGGTAAACCAACTGGTTATGATGTTCCTCTTCTAAAACTGCATCCGGAAACGAACTGGAAACAAACTGTTTGACAGGATCCATAGATGAACATCCGGCGCTCACTCGGATCGTCAATAAGTAACCGTCGCCGAATCTCAAGATAGCAGAAAAGAGAAAGAGAAAATGAACGCATGCAATATATAAGAATATATAAACCATTTCTCACTTGCTCTTCAAGTGTTGGATACTTCCCAAACACTGGAACCTACCGTCGACCATAATGGCCAAACGAGTACAAAGTGTTTCACACTCCTCTAAACTATAAACGTAAATGGATCGTTAGATTGAATATCGCTACTCTTGCTTTCGAAAAAAGCAAAATCCAAAAAGTACGACCTATGTGAAGTGAGGATGACGGAACGACCTTCTTTGACCAAATCCGTAATGCAGCTCCACAGAAACCGTCTTGCCTCCGGGTCCATTCCAGTCGTTGGTTCGTCCTTTTAAGTACACAATTAAACGACCGTTCATAATAACATCGTTTGTCAAACATATGGATATACCATGAAGACGACGGCCGGGTTGCCAACAAGAGCAATCGCAGTGGACAACTTGCGCTTGTTCCCCGCCGAATAAGTTGCAGCACATCTCTTAGTGTATGCCGTTAAGTTCATTTTAGCCACTTGCCATCTCACCACCTAATATTTGTACAATTGAAACCGATGAGCGCGAAACGAACGTTCTATCCCCAATGCGAGATAGACCTCACCTCTCGCACATTCTCTTCCGGAATGCCTCTAAGCCGAGCGTAGAACTGTAGATGTTCCTCGCCAGTCAGAAAAGGATCGAGAGCGTCGAACTGAGGACAGTAACCGATGTATCGACGGGCACGATCCATATTCCGAACGACACTGAAACAACAAAGAAACTATTTAAATCCCCCCAAAAAACCAACTACGACAGCTAGGTGAAATAGTGGACACCTGTGACCGTTGACGAAAGCATCGCCAGATGTGATCGTAGTGTCTCCGGTCAACATCTTAAAAGTGGTCGTCTTTCCAGCACCGTTCACTCCCAAAAGTCCAAAACATTCACCCGAATTAATTGAAAAACACAACCCGTTTACAGCCACCGAATAGCGGCTGCGCCCTTCTCGACCTTCGTAGTCCGACGTGTCGACTCCTTTCACTCGACGACAACAATCGGCCACAAATACTTTTCGCCTACGATTCGTGTAAACCTTCGTCAGATTCACAACCCTCAGTAAGCTAGAACTCGGGCTCATCGTAGAGTCAAGAACCTTAGCCGTTTCTTCAGCAACATCTTCGTCAACACGATCGTTCCTTAAAGAAGCAGAGCGCGCTGATTTGAATCTGTGTCCGAATCTGAAAACGAGAATTAAATTCATTGTCATTCAATTAAAAACAATACTCAAATCTATACTTAAACCTGCAGAAATTGAAGAATTTGTACTGCAGAAGTAGAGTAAAAGAAAAGAACACAATTCCTTGAACAAACATATAAAATATATTCTTTCCTAGAAAATCCCAAGCCAGAGGATCGTTTTCAAAAGTCACACCTTGAAAATCAATCAAAAAGATATCTATATTAATTTGAGCTAAAAAAACGACGTCATTAAGATAAAATAACGAAACAAAGGCGCACCAAATTGTGCAAGTGATTGAGCCACTAAATGATTGGTGGCCATATCTAAAAGACCACGTCCCAGGCAATAGTGAGGAAAGATGAGGTATACTTGTTTCACTATTTTACCAGTGCTTTGAAGGGCCTTCGAGAAGAAGAAACAAAAACAAACTGGAACAAAGTGCTTCTATTCTTATATATTGGAAACGAAGTGCGATTTAAGCTGGTTATAAAGCTCAATAACTTACTAGGTATTTTTATGTCGATATCTTTCAAAATAAACTTTTTGTGTGAGTTTCAAAATGACTGAATATTAAGCAGACAATATATTTTTAATGAAAATGTTCCTATGGGTCTAAATGGTTCCTAAATAGTCCTATGAAAATTTTATTTTGAAACATATTTACATGCAGATACTCCTAATTGATACATGTACCCATTCTAGTTTTTAACACCCTTTCCATTTATGTTTAGGTGTTGCTACTGAAACTGCAGAATAACCAGAGTTCCAAGCTATTATTCATCAAACATAATTAATATAGAATATACCGCATCGTCTATAACTTCGAGGATGTACGAAGAGACAGTGGTGATGACACCCAGAAAGAGATTTCCGGACGATAAAACGACAAAAGCCGTACTGGGAACATCGAGAAAAAAGGAGACTGGATACATGAGTGGAATACTGGCCCAACCGTAGAAAAAGAGAAGCAATGCGAGGCCGGGAAAATTAGCGGACGAGACGTAGGCCTGTGCATCGAAACAGAGAAACACAAAGATGCACAGAGTGGCAGAAATCAAGTAGTTCAACTAAAAACAACATATAAAAAAAAGAATAAAGAAAATCCGGGCAGCGAGCGTTGCATTCGATAAATGTGCAACAGTCCGTACGTTGTCCCAAACGAAGTTAGCCATCCAATAAACGACCGGTTTAACTCCAGTGACGAACTGAAGATGCTGAGATTTGGACACTCGGTCCTCGATCAAGTAAAGGACAAAACTGGCCGGAACAAACGACATTGCGAATATGGTGCAAATCGAATGCAGGAGGCTGATGCCACTTCGTTTACTAACAAAACAACAGAACACGTTAACAAACGTTTGCCTTTGGAATATTCGACGAGAGACGCTCACATGAGTTCGTCTCTGGCTTGTTCGTGAGTGAAGTTCAGTGGATGGTTGACGACGGTGATTCCGTACTCTCGAGCATCACGATTTGAAGGCAAATGAGAACGTAGAATCAGATTGTTAAGTGCGTTGATGTAAGAAACCATCGCAGCCCATCCACGATTATCAAACCAAACCTACGACAAAACAAATTAAGGCTATTTATAAGGTGTAAATGTTCCTAAGTCGAACTCTGGTTATTTCTGTATTTCAAGAGCAAAATGAAGAAAAACTAGAAATTATTTTTGAAACTAGAATGGGTAGCTCAACCACCTAAAAGGTGGTATGATAAGGTGAGTTGATATTTTTCAAAATAAGTTTCTTATGTCAGTTTAAAATTGATTCCACTTTAATCAGACACTTTTTTTTAATCTTTTGTGTTTGAAAGATACCAAGGTGAAAATATCTATTATGTAATTCAGGTACCCTTCTAGTTTCTAACACTTTCAATTTCTCCTTAAGAATAACCAGAGTTTGAAAAGCAACTGCAAAGCAACATCTTTTATTCAAATGTATATCGAAAGTGAATTAGTTGTTCAGTGAACCTTGATGTTTCCAAATATCGGAAGATCCTCTCTCATCCGACGATCGAACTCTCGAAAGACGTAATCACTCTGCTCAAGAAGAGGCCTGCCGTTGTATGCGGCTCTGCTAAGTGTGTCGAATATCTCGTGCCAGTTGGTCACGTTCAGATCGGCAACGGGATTGTTGTAACCGAACGTAAACCCTCCGTATCTTTTTTATTAAATGTTTCAGACAAAATTTTAAAACAAACTGCATTTATACAAAAAATAAACAAGTATTTATTCAACTTACCTCCTTTTATAATACTGTTTGTTCGTCTTCACTAACCAATCGGAAACATTTCTCATTGTCACATTGAGCAGGAAATCTCCAGTGACCGATGTGACCGACGGAGGAGGACGTCCTCCAGCACTGGCCGGACACAACTGACCACCTAAGTCACAATTACAAGAAACGGTTTGCGACTGACGCACAGATTCAAGATTTGGCAGCCAGTTTTTCGATGAAACCGGTGGAACTAACGCCCTTAAACACGGCTTCTTCCTGACGACACATAAACATAATCACTGAATCAAAGTTCTCACTTTCTTTTGCGTTTTTATTCTCTTACAAAATAGGATCACCCAGCATACACCTTGTTCCGATTCCAGGATCTCCCATCAGTTCTCTTTCGTATCTGACAGCCATTGGGTCCGAAGGATTTTCATTGCTATGAAAACAACGAAAACAATAATTTTCCGCATTTCACAAATCTGCCACAAAATGTATCAAGATTATAAATCAAACAATAAGGTTCAAATTCAGAGAAGAAAATTTGGCACTTGAGCTCTTTCAACAGGGCTCCAAAATAGAAAACCTTTTGTTTAGTTGAGTAATCTTTAAGATCTACTTAAAATTCTAGTTAAAATCGAAGTGTATAATTTTCTTCTTTGAATTAGAAGACCCATTTCTTGCCTGAAAAAAACATTATTTGGAGGTCCGTAAAGCCAAGGCTGCAATTCTAGTTCTGGTTCCAATTTATACGGAGGCATAATCAAAGTAAAAGCCAAAGTTACACAGACAAACAGAACAGGAAGAAAAATCTAAAACGATAACAAGAAAATAATTTACAAAACGAAATTTAGTAAATTCTTAAAACAAAAAACACCTCGCAAAAAAGACCCTTAGCATTTCGTAACGAATGATGTAATCTCTTGGTGTACAATGCACAAACTTGTTTAAAAGTTAGTCGCCATCCAGTCGCAGGAACATATTTTGCCGGATGCCGAGTTGGAAGCGTCGAATACAAAGGATCTGAAACAATGAACATAATTAAACTTAGAATAAGAGAACTTCACCAGCATTGGACATGATTACTACTGTCGGGAGAAAATCCATTTGAAATGGCTGCACGGTGATGATCATCTGAAAAAACAAACTGCATAAATGCATCAAAAACATAAAATGCCTAAATTTGTCAACTCACGGTCGGTGTTCTGATTCTGTAATTTAGCACCAGCGTCAACATTATTCACAGTGGACACTTTCTTGTCGGAACGATTAAATAACGACATTATGGACTTCATTCTGGTAGGGCGAATTTCACCATCGTCGTACGGTAATTGAGAATTAGCTACGACTCCATTTTCATCTCCATTCGTCACTTTTAAGAATATCTTGTAATCAAAATATAAAACAAAAATACGACGTTGAAAGCACAACTAAAAGATAAAATTCGAGGTTTAGAATGTCAGTTGAGAACCTCTTCTAGAGTCGAATCGGAGATACCATAAGTAGAAATGCCCAGAATTTTGAGCTGACGGTCGAGAGCATCCAACAATCTCTCGAAACAACCGTTCTTTTTCAAATCAGAGGGTAACGTATATACCAGTTCTGATCCGACGTTCCTGACGAGACAAGAGCCCGGAACGTGAGACTCGACGAACGTGGAAACGTTTTCGACGTTACAACTGGAAATTCCTTCCATCGAACTGTCGACGACGAGAGTCAAGCGATAGCCACTACCAAAGCGACTTTTGAGAAAGAGGCTCGAACCGCAGCATCGCAGTTGACCTTGCGATATGATGGCAATACGATCTCCGAGAAGATCTGCCTCATCCATGTGATGAGTCGTCAGGATGATTGTACGTCCTGTAACCCAGAAGAACAAAAAATGCAATAAATTCATGCAAAAGATGTTGCCGTCGAAGAAATCCGACCTCTCTTGTACTTCAGCAGAAGTTCCCAAATCCCTCTACGAGAAAAAGGATCGACACCGGCCGTAGGTTCGTCCAGAATGACAGTTTGAGACCCACCTACGAGTGCGACGGCCACCGATACCTTGCGTTGCATTCCACCTAAACAAGTTCGGATATTACAAACGGTGGCGATTTTTGGCCTAGGCATGGTAGGCGCGCGCTTGCTTAGGGCCTCCGCATTTCAAAACCAACATAAAAAGTCAAAACTTTACTCAAGTGCTTTTTACTTCAAATATTATTTGAATTTGTGAATGCAGCACGGGTGCCCGAATGCCACTGCGCCTAGGGGCCTCAACAGATATAAACGCGCCACTGGTTACAAATCACAAGGTACATCTTTATACCCGAAAGACTAGTAATCATCTGGTCCCTTTTCTCTGGTAAACCTACGTCACGTATCATCTGTTGCACTTCGTGTTTAACCTGTTTATCGGAAAGTGCGCCTTTTAAACGGCCATAGAACCACAAGTGTTCTTCTACAGTCAAACTTGAGAAATAATGTCATAATGTCACTTTGTCAATAAGACAGTTAAAAAAAGTTAAAACTAAATAGCAGAAGAAACAAACTGATCAAATAAGACGTTATATTGAGGACAAGTTCCAAGACTGCGCCTGATGACGTCCATATCGGAACGAATATCGTGGCCATAGATTGTAGCACTGCCACTAGTCGGAGGAAATATACCCGTCAAAATAGAACTGTGAAAAGAACACGTAAAAACTAAAATTTAGATCGCAATGCACAATTAAAAATAAAAGAGAGAAGTTACATGGTGGTTGTTTTCCCAGCGCCATTGTGTCCTAAAAATGAAGTTATTTGATCTTCGAAGAAATTTAAACAAAGATCACTGATGGCCACTTTTCCGTTTGAGTAAACTTTTCTCAAATTCTTGATACGAATTCTGCAAGGAACGTGTTCGGGTTCCGTCTCAAAATCACAATTTGTTCCTACATATAGCACATTAATGAACAAATTAAAGTGGTTTTAAAGTTTTATTCCTTCTTTCAGAAGAGCAAAACTAATAGAAACTTGAAGGGGTAGATCAAACATGTGAGGATATTTTCATGTTATCTTTCAAAATAAACTTTTTATGTTGAACTTTTATAAAAGATATCACCATGAAAATACTATTGAATGATTCGGCTACCATTCTAGTTTCTAACACACTTTCAATTTATCCTTAGCGTCGCTCTTCTGAAACTGTGAAATAACCATAAAGATCGAAATTTAGACGTTCATAAAACAAGACCTCTCGATTGTAATTCAAAGTCGTTACTGTCGTAGTTGTAGACTTCAGTTGCTAGTTTCATATTGGGGCACCAATAAGAATAAGTGACGAAATAATACCACGGTTTAGGAACCCCGTAGTCACCTGTGTATAAAAAAATAACTTATAATCACTATGATTTTAACAAACAGTGAACTCAAAGAGGTGTTCTATACACACACCGGGAAACACATTCTCGATATAAAAAGTGAGAACGAGATAAACGACGCTGTCTATAATCATCATATTCATCGATTTGGCCATACTGAAATTGTTGTTCACGTAAGGACTCTCGTCGACGTTGCTCCAGTGTAATCCGGTGCCACTCTCTTCGAAACGAGCCAAACAATTGCAGCCAAAACCGAATGCCACATTCGATAAGAGACTCTAAAAAGTAAAAGTGAACACCAATTAATTTTAGAAGCTTTGCTTTAAATAGAAATTTTGCAGTGATTAGTGAAAGCTCACGGCAACAATCTTTTCGTAACCCGTGAGTTCATCTTCCCACATGACCATGAAAGGGTAAGGAAGATACAAAGTAAAAAAGATTATTCCACCGGCCGCAGCTGCAACGTTCGCGTTCGAAAAGAAAGTGCTAATTAAAAAGCTCTTGCAGATGGTGGCCACAGAGTAACAAATTAAGAACACGAAAACTAAAGATGGATCGGACCTCTCCAATATGTTGCCATACTGAAACACAGAACAGAAAAACAATTACAACGTTGGTTTATCACCGTTACTTGTCATTCGCGTGCTACTGATACATACTTTCAGCACAGTCGTTAAAAGAGCAACCGTTCCCACCATAAGAGTGATAGAATTGATAAACCAACCGATCCAATGAACTGTATTTCCTAAACCCATCACCTTCATCACTTCCTTCAATCTACGCTCTTTTTCGTATACGATAGATTTAATGAGCATCGCGGCCGAATAAACCCACGACAACGTCATAAACATGGGAAAAGTTCGCGAAATGGCAAGTATAAATCTGAAATCCACCAATTCGATAGGATCAGTGGACGTGTCGAAATGGAAAACACTGAGAAGAAGAAAGATCAAAACGTACTGATCGGATATGTAACAAGGATACGGAAACTGTTGGACCCAGATACCAGGAAGAGCCTCGGCCCCCGTTTGTTCCTCGATTATCACGTGTTCTAACAAGTCCTGAAGATAAGTGAATCCAAAAGTGAGATATCGAAGGTCGATAAAAGGTCGCCTTCGAGCTCCAGGCGTGGGAAGTCTGCACGTATCGAGAATAATCACAAAATACAAAAGTTACAACAGTAAGAGAGACAAACGCAAACGTCCCAGTTGTTGCTTCTTGACCTGTCTTCGATTCGTTTTGTGCTATCCACACGATCGGCATCCATTCTAATCTTGTATTTGACATGTTTCGGCAGCGTATCGTTCGAATCCAAATTCTCAAAAACAACGATTGCCCACAGACGATTGTCGGCAATTAGTTTCAGTCCCTCAACTACAGCTTCTTTCTCACTGTCCATCGCATCCAACTTATTCACATCAAAACACTAAAATAGAATAATAATAATGATAATAATAAAAAAAATCGCTTTTCTCGAATTCGCTGTTCGACATTTACAAGCTCAAAAAACCTTTAGAGCCTTCTGAAGAATTAACACGAAACGATCCACGGTGTTAAAATCTTGTCGCAAACGATCCGTAACATTACTCGAGAAGTATTCGTTAAGACGTCCAACAAAATCGATCACATTCGTGCTGTCGTTCGGACGATAGACTGAAATAACAACTTCCCAGAATCGTTTCAACAGTGGATTTGTTTCCACAGTATTTGTATCGGTCGCAGCCTAATAATAACGAAATCAAAACTTACAACGATATAAAACCAAATCTCGTTTTTGTTCGATCAAGTCTCACGAGCCAAAAAAGTAGTGTCTCGGGCGTAGAAACGAAATATTTTCTCAGCCCAGGGGAGATATTATTCAGCCACTCGTTCGTCACATTCAAAAGGGCGCTGACGATGCCGAACTTTTCGTTCACCTACAGAAAGACACAATAAGTAGATTGAAAGTGAAACACAATGAGGTGAATCGTCACCTTGGACATAATTCTATCGGTGACATTAACACTTGGAGTGTAAAGGATCCTTCCCAAAAGGAAAGGTTTCAACTGGCGCCAAATCACTTGAATGATTTTATCCTGCCTAAACACCTCCAACATATCCTTGCATTCGGCTACAAAAGTGGCATTAGTTCCGTCGTCCATCGACTGAACCTCCCAACGATCCAAGTGAAACCTATTGGTCAAGTCGTCAAGATGCAGCACCGTGTCCTGTTTGAAAAGGCTGTCAAAAAGATCGGACAGATTCCGACCACATAACCAATGATAAACGGTTCCCATCGGATCGGACGTCAGTTCGTCGAATCCACGCAATCCAGAAGCAGCAACAGTAACCCTCATCGATCGAACGTCCTCTAAATTCCAAGCCTAGATTATGAATCGTCAAGTAAGTCGGTAATCATAATAATAAGAAATCTAAACATGTACACTGGGAATCAAGTTCGTTAGAAGATTTCCAATTCTCATCCATGCTTCTACGGATATCTTACGGCCGGTGTTTAATTCGACAAGGTCTGACACCTGAACATAAAACAGGGAAAAAATATGCTTAAAATAATACTCAAAATCGTGAGCGACAGATCTTGCCTCTCGTGCCAAAGAAGCACCATCGACAGAACGAGATAAAACGTTCAAAATCTCCGATAGTTCTTTACTCGACTTGTTGCAAAGAGCGAGACGAATCTCTTCCGATAGAGATTCGGATCGAGGTATTACCACTTCGTGGTAAAGTTGCTCATCACAAAAAAGTTCATTTAGCGAACGAAAACGACCATCCAGTAAGACCTATCATCATTTACGAGTTGTTGAAAAACCACCGAACAAATCAGGTTAAGTACAGGTTCTTTAAAAACTAGAAAAGTAAATTAATAACTTAAAAGAAAAATGTCGTGTTGGTACCTTAGAAATAAGCTTCTTATGAACCAAGAATTTAAAAACGTTCGAAAATTTAAAATCGGTCATTTTCAAACTGCTCTAAAAGGTTTATTTTGTAAGATGAAATTGAAAATACCCTTAAATGATTCTGTTACTCTTCTAGTTTCTAAAACACTTTCAATTTATTCTCAGATTGAACCACCTTTTGAAACAGAGAAGCCGAAATACGAGTCTCTAGAATTTCTTCGGTCAAATCGGGAGAAAGATTCAGACCGAGAGATTCCAATTCTTGTATAGGTATGTTGGACAAGACGTTTCGCAGTAACACATTTCCTACACGAAAAAGAGCCGTAAAGTAAGTGTCGTTACTGGGTAACAAAATTACTAAAAAAAAAAAAACGAAAAAACACCTTTGAAAGATTTATTCGTAACCGTCTCGTTAGTTACAAAACCAATCATCATCCCTAGATCTCGTCCGACGAGATCAAAGTTTTCTAATTCTCCTCCAAGAAAATTGTTTTTCAGCAATTGTTCCAATTCGATAATTAACCTTAAAAAAAAGGCAGACGAACCGTTTAAATAAAAGGATCAAGGAGGCCGAAAACTTAAATGAACTTCAGATAAAGCCACATACCGAGATGAATTAAACGTCTCGAGTCCACTCGGACGAGAAGTCTGTTCTTTGGCGAAAGAATGGCACGGATTACTAAAGGCACAATAGAAAGAACGTAGAAAGGGAACGAATCCCGCCGAAGGAAGAGCCCTCGCTTCGAAATGACCTTTTAAGTAAAACACACCTGACATAAAAGCGTGATCTTTACGATATTTATTAATAGTAGAATATAGAGAAAAACGTACATTCTTTCACATTTTCCTTGAGACCCCTGGTCCTAACCCACATCAGAATAAGAAAAAGAGTCAGGGGCCACACAATTTCAATAAGAAGTCGTAACTGAAAAAAAAAGACACAATAGATACAAAATATTCAAAAGAGAACTCAAACGGTGAACGAGAATCAATTGCGAAACCTTTTGTCTCTTTCTTAAAATGTAGTTTTTCCATAAGAGCAACTTGAACTGCGTCCAGAAGCCCATTAGACAATTTTATAGCGGGTGCGAGATCCCCTCTCTCGTTCTTGATCGAGACTGTGTACGAAGGAATAATATCCTCTAGAATTCCAAACGAAAATGTGAAAATGTCGAAATTGTATCAACGATCATTTATTCTCAACTATTCTGTGATTCTTTTTTCGGACATGAATTGACTGTTAAAGAACGATATAAAAAATATGACAAAGCAAATTATAGGGTTACAAATATATTGTGCCTGAAAGGCATGTAACTGAAGGACGAACATGAACTAGGCAAATAATTATGTAAACACTCAAAGAGAGAGAGAGAGAGAGAGAGAGAAGGAAAATACACGACACATATGATATATAGTACGTACATAGCACAGCCTATGTTTGATTAAACCGAACCGTAATATTTGTTAAGTTATTAGACACCAGCTGATCGCATTTCTCTTAATAATGTCACACATCGATGACTGTACCCCAGAACAACCTACAGGAAGAGGAAAAGGTAGAGAAAAATATGAAATAATTCAAATATACTAAAAGAAAGAGAGGAACAGCACAACTAAAAGAATTTTGCAAATCAGTAAAGGTGATCACGAAAAAGTGAGAAAGAAAAATGGAAAAATGTTTGATTAGATTGAAACAAACCGAAATAACACCAAACGTACTTACTACACGATAATTACGCCCCTGTTTCCAGGCCAACAAACAGCCAACTGTCAAATATGACAACGATCACTTCAGAGTGAGTTTTACAGTGAAAGTCACCTCAGCTGTGTTAGGTCCAAATCTAAGAAAAGGAAAACCTCGACACTCCAACCCTCTAACTTGAACCCTCAAAGAACAGAATTAATCAGTATTCATGCGTAGTCCTAAAAACAAGAAATTTTATCTGTTGACTCAATGTTTTTAGAGAGTTCAAGGTGAACATCAAGTGGCAAGTTTATTCCTTCTTGAACGTGTGCCTTTCAATGCTCAACGACCTTGGCCAAAGGACGCAACAAACAGCTAAACAGAGAAAGGAGGAGGAGGGGGGGGGGAGGCTTATGGCTAATTTGCTCGCGTTGTTATACAGCGATTTGTGCAGCAATATGACGTCACGTCCCTAGAAATATATGGAATATGACGACACATCGCTGAACGATTGGATGACTAATGAAATGTGCCTCTTATTATTATATATTATTAAATAATTAAATAATTGGTTGGCAAACAACCCCCGCCTCAATTATATAAAAACATGTGCACGTGATTGCATGGTGACATTGAAATTTACGTCAAAAGCCACCCCTTTTTCCTTTCTCTCTCTCTCTCTCTCCCACACGCGTGGGGAAAATGGCGCTAAATTGAAATCTCGATAATAGGTAGCATGATGAACAAAATGTTGTTGTAATTTTTCTCTCTCGCCACTTAATTAGTAGACAGTATCTATCAACAATCACCAATCAAAAAAAAATAAACAGTTTGAAATGAATATTTTTCAATGCCGATCGAGGTGCAAAATAAATGAAATGCAAGCGATTGCACTCCATAAAAACCTTATTAACAAAATCATTTATATGCAACTGGATGAAAAGTCGTTAAATTCCCACCCGGAGGGGGGTGTATTGTGCATTTCATTTTGTCATCCACGGAAATGACTGCATGGATTTGCTTCTGATCCCCTAACGCCCGGCCGTAACCAATACGTCTAGTGATCGCCCTAAAGCCCACTTCTATTTCGAAGTCTACAGGTTTCCCTTAGACCGCAGTGGTCCACAGAGCCTACGAAGAAAATCTCAAAATCTGATAGAACGATAATTAATAACTTAAATATCTCTTTGCCGTGTAATTAATCAATTGCCTTTAATTATTCTATTGTTATTTTTAAATTGGCGCCTTTTGTATATGCTAGCCGCCACCGAATAAAGCGACGACACTAGCGCCACTAATTATTTTATTGATATTATTCTAAATTTCAACATAAATTCGATTTGTATTTTAATGTCAATTGGAAAAACGCACCAATTCTCTAACTGATATGCTTTTATCTTTAATAACAAAAACAAATACTTAGAGAAAAAAAATGACAAGACCTGAATAAAATCGGCGGCGGCTGAAAGTTCTACGGGCGTGACGTCATTAGCAGCTGGCGAATGACGTCACAGTTATCCAGACTGCGATAGAAGAAAGACTTTCAGGTATTTTTCTAATCTTGCACAAAAGATAAAAATAAATGCATCATGTTTCCGTTTCTTAAATGTCAGATATGATCCGCCAGTTGAACCGTAATTCCCTTGTGAAGGGCAGCAACCTAATTAGAGACGGCGGATGGAACTGTCTCTTGTATTCTACTTCATCGAAACCACCAGGCACTAAAGACCCATCCTCATCCTCAACGACAGCCAAGAGTCCCGGACGTCCCAAAAGCAACCCACCAACTGCAGCAAAGGAACAACCGAACGCCACTAAAGCAGCCAGTAAGTCAATAAAAACGAAACACCGCTTCAGTATCTCCGTTTAATCCTGTTCGAAAATTGCTATAGCAGGTAAAGGTCCTTTGAAGGAACCGACTCCTCCCTCAAAGATAGGTTACCAAGTGCCGGAATATTACGAGCATGAAAAGTTCTCTTACGTCGACTACGACGTTACCATGGAACGGATGCGACTTCCACAACCGTCCAGTGTTTCAAAGAAGTGACGCCACTCAAATGTTATCACATTGTAATCTTATTTTGCAGTCGAATTATGTTTTTAAAATGAAAATAAAACTTAAATGAATTAGAAATAGAATTCATCACAGAGTGAAATCAAATGGTTCGAATGCTTTTCTGAATTCCAAAGCCTGTTCTGTTTCTTTTTCCTTACTGAGAACGCAAGTCCTCCAGTCCACTTTATCCGGGATGTTAAGAAGTGGAGTACTGGCCAACACGTCTCTTCCGAATTGGAGCGGAAACTGGCGACGTATTCGATGTAAAAGTTTCTCACCGTTTGCCAACTCTACGTAAAAGTATGGGGCTCCACGATTTACGATCTGATGAGAAATCCAGGTTACGAGTCGAGAAAAAGAAACTTGTTTTGAATAAAAAAAAACCCTAGTCCTTGCCTGGCTTAGATTCGAGTGACTCGGAACCTGATCCAAAGCGATGTCCAGCGACTCGGCAAAATCGAAGAAAGTTTGTTTGATAACTTGTTCCTTTTCAATGGGAACTGGAACGACCTACGAGAGATTATTTTTTAAAAAATAAGGAATTTTAGTAACTTGAGAACGTCCAGTATTTTTGTATATTAGAATCACTTGAATTTGAAGGTGATGCGATTTGTAATTGCGTTCGAAAAATACGACAGTCTTTCGAAGACTCTTATAGAATTTGCACAAGGCCTCCTTAAAAGTGATCAAATATACAAGTCAAAGTATCAAACCACACAAATAAGAAAGACAGAGAGAGAGAGAAAGTGTAAGTTATTGACGTAAGGATATGACTCCATCTCGCGCAACGCTTCTTCGTCGAGTCCAACCGTGGCCTGACAGTGACCGATCGGTAGAATGAGAAGATGGTCGGAAACGAGACCACCTTTAGGTAGGGCGAGATAATTCTGAAACACATTAAAAAGACGTCTTTCCGAATTATTATTTATTCTGCGTTTTCAGAATTTAAGCAAAAAGAAGCAGAAACGGAAAGTGTTTCCGAAACTACAAGAGTAAATGGAAATTTTCATGTTTATATCACTCAAATTCAATTTTTTAAAAACTAAAAAATAAGAAAATCGCCTCCTAGTATCAAAGAAACGCCATAAAACAGTTCAGTTTACTAGTAAGGAGAAATTGAAAGAATGTTAGAAACTAGAAGGGTAACTTTATTACTTAAGGGTATTTTCATGTCATCTTTTTAAAATAAACTTTTTAAAAGACTAAAAAATTAAAACATATAGTCTGCTTAAAATTGGATAACTTTCAAACTGACATAAAAGTTTATTTTAAACGATAACATCATCACCCTTAAGTGATTGATTCACTCTTTTGTTTCTAAATCACTTTCAACTTTTCAAATTTTGTTTCTGAAAGAGAGAAAGAGCATCGAGCATTAAATTAAGTGAGAAGAGACATACGTGATCGCCGACACTGACGACCAAGTGTTTCTCGATCTGTGCACTAGATAAACAGAACCAACAAGAGGCTAAAGGTGGTACTGAATAGTGAAAACAACGTCCCAATTAACACGTGACAGGATCATCATCGACAAATAATTATAAATCTCACGCTGTGTCCTGGGTTTCTTATTGTGCAATTCTTTCCCTTTCCAGTCTCCTCGCTGTCCTCGTTTGTTACCTTGGTTCCTTCGTTCGCCGTTATCACAGGCACTCATGTCGTAAAAATACTGCTGCGGTGCATCTGCCTACATAAAAAAATCTCTTGTTCAAATTCATGAAACGCTTCCCGTATCGATACATTCGGCTAAACAGTATCAGCAAACCCCAGAGGAAACCCGTTCCGAAGATGAATCGTCGAATGCGTAAGGGCACTCGGTGACATCGGGCGGCTGCTTTACTAATTCAGAACGCTCCATTTTGTCCAACGGTACGATCGTAAATGCATACAACCACTGAAAAGATAAAACCCACAATAAACCAAATCACATGAAATATTGGGGTTTTTCCCAATCTTCACAAAAGGCAACTCGCTTTCTTCTTAGCCATATTCCCCAGTTTAGCAAGAGCAACAAATCGTGTAGCGTGTCTCGCTCCTTCTGCGAGGACCCTGTGGTTCCTGTATGGCAGCCTTTCGTAGTGAACGTCCTCAAGAGCACAGAAATGGTACCGTGGCCTTATGGCAGCCGCCAGTCGAGCCACTAAGAGAGAACCTCCAATACTTGGATCGTCGCTTGTCCCTCCTTCCTGAAAGCTCAGATCGAGGAAGGAAATACGTCAGTAAGCAACTAACTAAGGAAGACGATCGAATTAAAAGTTCATTCAACCGGTCGTCCGGCGTATTTTGTGACGCCACGCGGCCAACAAGAGGTTAACAAAATGTCCACTCCGTTGAAGTTCTTCCCCATAACCAAAGGTGCCTGCAATTCTTCCGTATCCTTGCCGTTGAACGCTACCTCATCGTTACGATCTTGGACGTCGTGGCCACTCAAATAGACTAGTTTGAGTCCAGAACTGGCGGTGAAAACGCCCTTTTTACCTTTGTTTAAAACGAGTGGTAATCAGGTCAGTATATAATTAAATAAGAACGATATCCGGCATGTGTTATAACTGTCATCACCCAAGTAAGTCAGATTCGTGCAGAGTTCGGAACCCTTGTCGTTCGGATAAAACCCCTTTTGCTCCGATTTATTAGGACCAAGAATGAAAGTCTGAATGGGAACTGAAAAGAAAAACCGTACTCGTTTACAGTTATTGTATCGCTTTTCAAGTGAAGAGGAATCGAATGAAGAGAACCTTTCATCAACCCATTGAGATAAGGTTCGAGAGAATCTTTGCTGCTTCCAAAGAAGTCTCCAACACACAGTAACATCTGAAAAACGCATGGAAATCATTGTAAATACACAAACTATGCGGAAATTCTTTCAATTAACAGCCACTTAAGCCTCTATACAGGCGATTGTACAGCTTTGTTGCGTCTTTGGTGCAACCTATATAACACACAGAGACTAGCGGCTGCTAATTGAAAGAATACACAAAGGTTGCACGACACCGAGAGGGGCCGCTCGACTACCTCAAAGGGCCCATTCTTCTTATGGACATTAGCGACCCTGTTGAAAAGTTGACTGAAATGACCCTCGACATCGCCACAAACCAACCTACAATTCAATACATAAACAATAACAAGGAAAAAAACGTCAAAACAACAATACTCACACTTTAATAGACATCAACAACGGATAAAGAATAGAAATTATAAAAGTAAACGAAAACGGTAGCAAACGGGACGATCAAAACAATTTGCATTCAATGATAAACAATGCGCATCTGGCCCAAAACACACGACAGCACTGGATTGCAATCCAGCAGACGACGTCGGTTTCCATAGTAACGCGTCCTTAGCTCGGTTACCATGGTAATCTTGTTATCCGGTGAAATAGAAAAAGCCCGCGAAATTCAAAAATCAATCGCTGCTCATGAACAGCTGACTTTCAAACTCTATTATCGTTCAGGAGCGCAAAATTTTAAACAAAATATTAGAAAGTGTTTTTAAAACTAGAAGGGTAGCTGAATCATTTAAGGACACATTTGCATTGTTTTTATCTTTCAAAATAAACTTTTTTATGAAAAGAAAATTAAAAACAAACACCATCTGCTTTAAAGTTTGCTCATTTTCAAACTGCTATAAAAAGCTTATTTTAGAAGATTCTCTTCATTATCCGCCTGAAAGACAAAATAATCAGAGTTTGAGAGACTTAAGCCCAGATGACAGAAAACTTATTTTTCTGGCCCAAAATTCATTTTTTAACTTCAAATTGAACTCAAATTGAATTTTAAACCAAAATAGAAAATACCACTTTTTATTGAATACTCAAGAAGATTTCCAAAGTTGATGTTCAAGTGAGACATTTCTTTAAATTATTTGGGACTCTTTTGTTTTGGAACCCAATTCTAAAAATGTGCGAGTAAAAGTACCAAGTCCCAAGATTTCTTCTTAAACTTCGGCAAAAAAAATGTGAAAAACCCCTAAAATACTGAGGTAATTTTTACATAATAAATGCGACGTGTTAAGATCACGATCTTTGATCTTGAAGCCTTTCTTCCTTCATTTGCTGATCGATCATGTCCCAATACAGTCCTCTCAGGTTCTTGAGTGCCTTGTGAGTACCCATCTGGAATTGAAAATAGCCAACAATGTCTTTCTACCCTTTAAATGATATATTTGTAAACTAATCGAATGCTAACTTCGGCGACCAAACCACCGGCCACCACGACAATCACATCAGCATTCTGGATCGTACTCAGTCGATGGGCGATTACTAGGACGGTCCTACCTGAAAAACACCAAAACCCCACGTAGTTATCATCTTGACGAGCAAAAAAAGTAATGAAAAGGACCTTTGACGACTCTATCTAGAGCTTCTTGGACCTGCTTTTCGGATTCGGTATCCAAAGCACTGAATGAATTAAACAATCAATTTTCATCAATTTAAAAAAAAAAAGACAGGCGAAAGAAAAACCTCGTAGCCTCGTCCAGTATCAGAATGGATGGGTTCTTGATGAGCGCCCTGGCTATCGCAATGCGTTGCTTCTGTCCTCCAGAAACGGTCACGCCTCTCTCCCCCAAAACAGTCTCGTAACCATCTGGAAAACTACGAATGAACTCGTCGGCATTGGCTAGCGAGGCGGCCTCCATCACCTCCTCGTCCGTGGCGTCTGGTCGTCCAAATCGAATGTTCTCCATGACGGACGTTGCAAAAAGAACCGGTTCCTGATTGATGAATCCAATGACCCTTCCTCTTAACCATCTCGCATCCAGAGATCTCACGTCTCGGCCGTCCAAAGTGATGCTACCTTCGTTCGTATTGTAAAATCGCTCCAAGAGAGAAGCAATTGTCGACTTACCTTTTCGTTTTCAAAGTTAGTTTTAATTTAATTAAACACGAAAATTGGTAAAAATTATTGTTAAATTCAGTAATACCTCCACCAGACGGACCGCAGAGAGCCACGACACGGCCGGCCGGAATCTTAAGACTAAAATTACGAAGCACTTTCTGTTCGGGTCGCGTCGGATAAGAAAACGTCACGTTACGAAATTCAAGATCTCCGCGTAAACTATGATACAGAATCTTTTCACCACCTTCCAAAGAGATACTTGGCTTTACATTGGTGTACTTTAAAGGAAAGAAAAGAAAAGCGATCGATTTGTATTTATTACGAAAGACGATCGACCGTTATTCACCTCGAAGACTCTGGCACCAGCCGAAAGTCCCTTCACAAACTGGCCGAACAACAGCGACAATTGAGCGAGAGACCTAACGTAAGCAGAAGAAAACTGATTCAGATATAGTGAAATTGGTTGTGGAATAATTCTTTAGTACCGTTGAATAGTTTGCGTGGCCACCAAAAACGACATGAGATCACCAGCAGAAAGATTATGAGATGACATCAAGTAACCTCCCATACACATCACACCAAGTACGATCCCTTCAATGAAGGAAAAGGATGGAAAAGTGTAAACTGTACGTCTCGAACTCATAATTATTCCGTCTTTTAGCTCCACGAGCAGCACTGTAAATAGCCTCGCTTCCAACTACCATTCAAAGCGATGTTAGTCATTCCTTGAAAAGCTCCGATCCCAATTCCAAGTCGTTCACTGAGGCTCGCTGCATGTTCTACTTCGAGACCGAACCGTCTATTAAAAAGAAACAGAAAACGACGATATAAAACCACCAAACAAATAAAATCAAAACGATTTCCTCACTCGATCTCTTTATTCTCCATTGCGAACGCCCTCACCGTTCTTATGTTTCCGATCGCTTCGTCCGCAACAGAAGTTGACTTGGATACCTTCAAATGGAACGGATAACGAACCATATCGGATTTACATACGCAAAATCTCACCTGTTCGGCAGCACTACGAGAAAGTTTACGAAGTAGAGAACCGATCAGTGTTCCGACAGCAACGACAATCGGTAAAGAGACGACCATAACGCCCGTCATCTCGGGCGAAACGTAATAGAGAGACGCGAAACAACCAATAGTCTATCGATTTGGAAAAAAGATCGCACCATAAGAAACTGTCTTATTTATATTAGAACAAGCTGCAACGACAAACACTTGAGCTAAACTCCTGAGACCCTGTGACACGCATAATTTGAAACTGCTCTTCAAATCCTGAACGTCTGTCGTCAATCTTAAACGGATTGAAGATAAAAGGTGGTTTTAAAATGTCAATGACGCCTTTCAAACTCTTGATTATTTTGAAGTTCAGGAGAGCAAAATAATAAAAAAAACCTGAATGTGTTTTAGAAACTAGAAGGGTAGCTCAGTCACTTAATTTTGCTGTTCTGAAAGATTGAATAATCAGAGCCCAAGAGTGTCATTTGATAAGGAGGGGGGGGGGGGGGGGAATCACCTGTTGACGAGTTCTCCGGTCTTATGAGAGTCGAAGAAAGCAATATCTTGCTTAACGATGGACGCAAACAGTTCCAACCTGAGACGAGCTGCGAGACGTTCACCGATTGAAGACAACAGAGAGACGTAGACGAATGTAAAGAAACCCTGAACGACGTACATCGTTACGAGTTTCAACGTCGGCTCTCTAATCTCCATAAAGAAGCGATCGCTACCGATAGTTGAAGTAGAAACGACATTGACAAGACCTCCTAGAAGAGACGGGATCTCAATGTTGACGATGGCAACCACCAAAGCACTCTACCAAAAAAACATAATAATTAGCAATAATTAAGTCTTTGGAGCTGGATCGAGATGAAGAACTGACCACGACCGCTCCTAAAAAGAGCAGCAGATCGGGTCTCAACAGTTTCCAGAACTTAGCCCAGTCAAAAGTGGGCTGTGGTTCTTCTTCCTCCTTTTTTCTTTCGCAATCCGATCGTTCCAACGGATGAACGTATTGTGATTCACAGCGGACGACGCTTCGAAGGTGGACTCCATGAAGATGCAATGTAGTACCGACTACAGCGGCTCCACAAACTCCACTCGCCACCAAAAAACCCTTCGTAATCTTCTTGAAGCAACGAAGGCCACCATCTGCGAACCTTAATCTTGATTGACCGACGTAACTTCTCGAGAAACAACCGAAACGAAACGAATATCTGAACGGCGTTGAATAGAACGACGATAATCTGAGTGACAACGCACTGAAAACGACAGCGGTCGCTCTAAAGAAAAGAAAGGCGCCGGCAAAATGAAACATAAGAACTTAAGCGACCATTAGTAGGAGTGTAATGGAATGGTCTAAGGTAAGACGATGGAAAAAAAAAACCTGTGAAACAGGGTTCAGTTACTTGGAGCGGCTCGAACCGGATAAAACGTTGAGCAACATATCCTACTCACGAAGACGATCTAAGTTTATCTCCTAATATAAATGAAACGAAGAGAAATCAGTTAACTGCTCCCTTATTTTTACCTTTTGCGCGATCTTTGCCTTCGTTTTTACCGCGTTTTAAAAGTCACTGGCCGCATTTCCTCTGTCCATTTTGCCGACGATCATATGGCGGTCAGCTGTGAACACACAGGAAGCCACGTTTTCGAACTCAAAACGTTCACCGTGACGTTGTGCCCATAGACACGTATATATACGAATGAAACTAACCGACGAATTAAAAAACGTGCCACTTTCGCGTTATATTGATATGAAATATCGATCATATGCGAATCAATATCGCACTTTGCATCGATATAATTGTGGCGCTAAATTAAAAATATTTCAATAGAAAGAATGAATAAAACTGAAATCTTTGTCGATTAAATCGCTATTTAATTACGAATAAAAATTAAAATACATTTCAATTTATTTCATTATAGATTTATACTCTCGCTGGTGTTCAACCATCTTTAAGAATACGGAATATTTCTTCTCGTGATACCTTTGTTTCAGACAGAAAGAAATAGAAAATGAATTATTAAAATTCGCTCGCAACACCACGTGCGAACCATCTAGCCCCTGGCTTAGCCCCTGGCTTAGCCACTTGCTTAGAAAATGGCTTAGCTCCTATTCTAGAGACAGCCCAGTACTCGTACCCGGCCACATTGCAGTCGGCTGTAAAGGCGTCTCCGTCGCCTCCCATTCTAACCATTGCCGCTTGAAGCGATTCGAAATCTCCAGACGCGGATGCAGCAAGCATAGCGCCACCCAGGAGCACGGACTCAGATTCACGTGGCACCACGATGGGTAGACCTTTAAATTAAAAATTGCAGAAATGAAGGCGCGAATCGGACAGAATCCGAGAGGGGAACAGTGGAAGAGGGAGCGCAGTTATACTGAGACGACCTGTGATGTCGGCGTGCATTTTCACAAAGAGAGGGTTCTTACTGAGGCCGCCACACATTAGAATGGACGAGAACGAATGTCCAGCACTGGTCAGTTCTTGAATGATGTGACGGGTGCCATACTATATTAATAGTGCATTATCATTGTGCTCAAATTGTACATCATTTAAGCTGGTTTTAAAGTGTAAACGACTCTTGATTAGTCTGTCTTTCTGAAGAGCAAAATTGAAAGAAAAAAAACAACAACTAGAAATTGTCTCAGAAACTGAAAAGGTAGTTGAATCATTTAAGGCTGTTTTCATGTTCCTATCTTTGAAAGTAAGTTTATGTCACATGAAACGGATGATATTTTGATTATTTTTTGTCTATAAAAGGCTTATTTTGAAATATATCAACATGAAAACACCCTCTTAAGTGAACACTTTCTAGTTTCTTTTCATTTTACTCCTAAAAGACAGAACACTCAAGGTGTTCAAGGCGTTTCTAACACTTTAAAAGCACCTTAATAAACGTGTATGCATACCGCCAAGGCCTGAACGACAGCCAAGTAGAGAAGGGCCAACTCCTCCTCGGCATTCGATAAGCTCAGGCCACACACCTACAAAAAAACAACAGAAGTGCCGGGTAAACATACATGCTACATACATAAAACGCAAACGTAGGCACATAGCAACTATACCATCCCCTTGAGGGTGGGATCAGCTAGAGGAGATCGATTTCCATGGAAGTCGGGCCAGACATGCAGATCCTCAGTCAAATGAGAAACACAGGGCAGTTTCCTATCAACTTTCATTCTCTCCAACTGCTCATTCAGCTCTTCTTGTACTCGTCTGAACAAAATGTCACTGGTCACTAAACAATGACCACACAACCAGCCGGACAGACAGACCTTCCTTTGGGCAATCGTTCTCTGATTAATCTAGCACCAGCGTGAGATTCGAGAATGTGGTCCACCTTTACGATAATATAGTCAAATAATATATGGAAGTTTGATATATTGTCGAATGTGTGGACATACCAGTAGTCCGGAGGCACTCTGACCACCCTCATGAAGCCAAAGCTTGGGCAACATGGCCGAGTACAGTGGACCCCACACACCGGGAACAAACATACACTTTTCATTCACCTAAACAATACAAACCTATGTTACGTTCCCACTGAATAACAAGGTTAAAAGAGGAGTAGCACTAACGGCTAAGTGACAAGTAGAAGTGCCACAGACGAGCGCCAACTTCGAAGAGAAACTTGTACCGGTGTCCACATTAGAATGACATCCCAACATTCCTAGAACGCTTCACTGTTTAATAGGAATTGGTATCGAACGGATGCTGATAGTCGGCCCTTACCGATGGCTCCACAATGAGCGTCGATCATGGAGGTGGACACCGAGGTGCCTTCGTTCAGATTTAACTGTTGAGCCGCTCTCAAACACAGACCTCTTGCCACTGGCTGCCCAGGACACTGAACCTTGTTACCTGATAACGATAACACACTCGTACCATCGCCACCATCACCACATCTGAAACGATCGCAAAATCTTACCTATGATCTTTGCATTATTCGCTAACAAATCTCCAAGATCGATCTGTTCATAAAAATCTTGACTCCATCCGTTCTGTTCGGGATCACTCTGATAAGCCCACTTGCAAACTAACGAACACAAGGACCGACTGGTGTCTCCAGTTGCCATCCACGTCAAGTAATCCGGTAGATCGAACAAGTGGCCCACACGACGCCACCAGTCCAAACCAAAATTCTGAGAAAAGAAACCCTCCAAAAGTTTCGAACAACGCCGAAGTAAATTACGTCTGACTCAATACAAACATTTTTCAACCATAGTATTTTGGGAGGTTCCTGTTCCAAGGAAAGGGTTCCTCCATAACTTTTAAGTACGTCGTGTTGAGTCTCGTTGATAAACTGGGCCTCTCGAGAAGCTCGATGATCCAACCACATGACCACATTCTGCTCGTCTTCGCCTGTAGACACATCGTAAGACAATTAAGACACCGTACGCCCTTCGAAAGGTGTCATCCGGATATTCCGATAGTTTACCTTGTGGACTGACAGTGAGTGGATCCCCTTGAGTGTCCACTGCGACAAGAGAACAAGTAGCATCGAATCCGAGACCTCGGACATCTTTGGCCGCAACACTCGAAGTGACATCCTGTTTCAAATAAATGACATTTGGTCCGAAAGGAGGGGCGGGAGGGGGGCACAGATTGGTCCAAAACTGGGCAACCTTGTTACCTTGATGACGTGACAGCATGCACCCCAGATGTCATCGGACGACTGAATGTAGAAATGTGGCTGCGGTCGCCACATCTTCGTCTCTCGGACACATGTCTTGACGACGTGGCCACTAGAGTCCACCAAAGCTCCTCTTACGCTACTCGTTCCAACGTCGATACCAACGTAGAATTTCATGCTCTAATTTAAAATGCTTTCATCGAAATTAAGATCTTTCAGAGGAGCAAAATGAAGAGAAACTAGAAAGTGCTTTAAAAAACTAGAAGGGGCAACTTAATCACTTAAAAGACAAACTAAATCTAAAAAATATCGTTTTCTTAAAGTTGGGTTATTTTCAAATTCGACCTAAAAAACGTATTTTGAAAAATATCCACATGAAAATAATCATAAGTGATTGAGCTACCCTTCTAGTTTCTAAAGCACATTCAAGTTTCTCTTAATTTTTATAATCAGAGTTGAAAAGTCTCTGTTTTACATTTTGAAACCAGCTTTTAGTTGAAGCGCAAATTGGTGGTTGTCTGATCCCAAGTATTTATCGTGCAATAATTAATTTTCCTGAAGGTCAAAACACACACACGAATAAGAGAGAGAGAGAGAGACACTTTTATAAACGTGATGATGATGATCAACGTTCAATTTCAAATTCTATAAGCCCCCAGTTGTTATAGATAAATACAGTAAATACCATATATAATAACCTAACAAACAAAACGTCCTTCGATTTTTCGTGTTGTTTCAAAGCAACCAAAACATAGTAAATTGTTCACAATGAACTTTTCTTCTTCTTCTTCTTGTTGTTGTTGTTTGGTATTTATTTTCAACTGTCATAAACGGAATAAATGGAATAAAATGAGGAATTTTAAGCAGTTTTCAGACAAAGTCAAAACAGATAAATTATTAAATACGGCAATTATTGCAAGGAATGTTATCAATCTCATAACATACACACATCCATAGATTTATAATATTTGTCATGATGATCGAATATGAAATAAAAATACAAAAATAAAGTTTGCAATGTGTTCTTCTTCTTCTTCTTCTTCATGGACACCAACAACAACAATAATAATAATTTAATAAACTGAATATTTATATTCATCATCGTATATTATAACAAATACATTAAAATGGATTCTCAAAAAAATGTTGTTTCATTTCGATGTTCCAAATATACATTATTATTATTATTACAGTACTATAATATTATTTCTTATTATGATTAGGCCTCGGATTTTTAAGCAATTATCAAGCAAGCAAGTGTTTCTCAATTTGTGGCCCCAAGTGCCAATTGTGCCCATTAGAGAAACAAACAAGAATTATGATTTTTCTGATCAAAAAGACTGGTTAGAGGCTAGATGTCAGATTATTATCATTTGTCAACTTATTTTAGCCTCTAACCAGTATTTATTTAAAAAAAAATTCATCATTTTTTGGGTTGACCTAAATGGGATTGTTACTTCACAATTGGCACTTGAGACACAAATTGAGAAAGATTTGCTTGACTTTGCATAAAAATCCGACCCTAATTATTATATAGAATGGGCGGAGTTTTTTTTCCATTAATTAGATTAATTAAGAGATATATTGAAATTAAAAATAAATAAAGGCCTGCAATTCTTTTAAATATACAATTTTTTTTATATATATATTTAGAAAATTCACAAATTAATTTTCTACATTTCTATTTACACACTTAAAACATTTAAAATATTTAAAATTAGATATTTTCTTTGGACGACAAACTGGAAAGAGAAAAAAAATAGGATTTTAAAATTAAAAAAAAAGATTTCAATAAATGATTTTTTTTTAAAGTGTGTTTCTAAATAATAATTAATTCGTATTGCATCTTTCGTGTGTATACTTAAAACAGTATCATCATATTAGAATGTGAATATCTGCAATATTTTAAATTCTCATAGAGAAAAATAAAGAAGAAAGAAAAGAAAAATCAAACAGCAGCGCATTCCGTTAGTCATCCATTTGTTCAGCGGTCTTGTGTTTGTTTCTTCTATGGGACGTGGAAACACAATTGCTGAAGAAATCGATGACAAACGGAATGTGCAGAAAATTGGTGTTTCCTCCAACTACATCCTCATTATGCAAATTAATTTGCAAAAGTTGCGATCAATAAGTTAAGATTTCCAAAAGTTGTTCAAAAAGGGAACCAATTTGATGGATGGAGATATCATGGACGGGGTCAAGCTAGGGGTAACGATTTAGATAGATAGATAGAGAGAGAGAGTGAGAGAGAGAGAGAGAGATAATGCAATGCAAACATTATGATTATTAGAATTATTGCGAATTCTGACATGAATTCATTTGAAATGAATAAACAAACACCTCGTACAATAATAAACATTTGAATAGAAAAAAACTTGGATGGAATAAAACAAATTGAATGAAAACTAAACCGAGTCCGTTTTAATTGGACGTTAATTTCAAGAGATTCAGGTTGACACACCTTTTATTTTTTTTAGAAGCAACTATGTATTTATTAGAAACTAGAAGAATTAAAAAAATTGCAATGATGCGATTTTCACAACAACGTCTTTTAAAACTGCCATAAAAAACGTTTATTTTCAAATTACTCTCCTAGTATCAAAATCAATTTTCGACTTCTTTTTTAAGATGGCTGGCTTTTATGAACGGCTGATTTTCGAACTCTTGATTATTCTGTCTTTCAGATGAGTAAAATTAACAGAAAATAGAAAAGTGTTTTTAGAAACTAGAAGGATGATAGTTCTGAATCACTTAATAGTTATTTTCATGTTGACATCTTTTAAAATAAGCTTCTTTTTTATAGACAAAAATTATAAAATAATGTCCGCTTAAAGTCCGATTATTTTCAAACTGATTTAAAAATTTGTTTTGAACGATATCAGCATGAAAATACACTTTAAGTGTTTGCAGCTACTCTTCTAGTTTACAAAACGCATTCAAGTTTTTCTTTAGTTTGTAGCTGAAAAATAGAAATAATGAGACAATTCGAAACGCAACCATCTCCAATTTTTGTGACTTTGCTTAATTTAAGGTAGGATTCTTCAGGCGCGACTGCGATCTGGTGACCCAGCGACCGGACTTGTTTCATATCTGAACAGTTCCTATGACGCGAAAGCGACCAGAGTGCGCGACCGGTGTCTCAGCTACTGTGCGACTACGACTATACTGCTCTGAGAGCAGTCTGGTCGCAATCGCGGTGGTAGAAGGTTCTTTGTGTCCAGTTTATTTATGCTTATTCTTGTTATTCTATGTGTCCAACATACAAAAATGATCAGAACAACAGGCAAGTTGACCCCAAACTGATCAGAAGACTCTCCCTTGCCTCGGTCGCGTGTCGCAGCACACAACAACGACCAGACAGAAATCACGGTGAGTAGCGAACGAGACTATGGTCTCGAAAGACTGCAGCGATCGCTAATCGTGAATCGCGATCTCACCTGGAGAAATCCTACCTTTAAAATGTAATATGAGAAATTCCCTGTAGAGAAGAAACTCGTGTGTGCAGCAGCCTGATATTTTGGTACTTGAGACTGGAAGAATGATATGTATCCTAATAATATGTACCACCCTGTGTATATAGAGACCTCCTAGAAATAGAAACAGGAATAGGGAGCATTCCTGGGTTACACAGGTGGACTGGGAGAAGAAGAAAAAACCGTCCCGAGGAAAATTTGTTGCCTAGCAATTAAGGAGTAAGAAAATCCACAAATGTGTACAACTCCACCTCTTTTAAATCAAAATTACACATGGTTCTAGTTTCATTTTGGCCAACAATAAAAGTGTCAATTTCTTTTGTTATTTCGCACAAACGTTTAACAAGCTTAGCGAGCAAAATTTTTTTAAAAAAAGTTTCCGAAACCTAAAAAAATTATCTTTTCTTACCAAAATATGTTTCTAGTTTCCATTCATTTTCCCCTTAAATGCGTTATTTTACATTTTTGAATTTTCGATTATTTTTTTAATAAATTTTTTTTATGTGCGATTTTTAAATTTTTATCGAGTTTCATCATAAAATCGGCCCCCTAAAGGGCAAACCGACCCATCCTGAAAATGCCCGATTTCCCGATAGACGAGTCCGCCCCTGATGGGTTGGTTCCTCTAATGATTCAGTGGACAAAAAGTATGAGGTGGAGGCATTTTTTTGGGCGGAATGTGTCTCAATTTTGGATGGAATACTTTTGTTTCTATATTGCATGATAAAGGACGAAATTTTAGGATTGATAGAATTTTTGGAAGAGCACCAATCATCATCATCATCATACTCTGATTTATTCAAAGTGTGGACCAACTGAGGTTGCGACCGATCATGGTAAAGAAGCGTTCATTGTGAGGCACATAGAACCGTTTCAGTTTGTCGAAGAATTCTCGAGAAATGGCTGGATGTTTCCTTCCTTTGCTTTCGTCCAGACATTGTTCGGTCCGGTCACTTCTTAGGCAGTAGAACCCTTTCGTCTTGTTGAAGTAGAAACTCTCGTTGGTGATACGGTGTTCCAGACCCAGGAAGTCCTCCACTTTTCGCATCTCCGAATACGGATCGGACACCAGACGGTCACCGTCCACCACGTGCACCTGCTTCCTGGGAAACAACTTGAACCAGTTGTGCAAATAATTGGCATACATGCTGAACTGAAGGGCGTAATAGTCGGCGTTCACTCCGCCGTCAGGAGTGGAGGCGAGGGTTTCGAAAGGAGCCATCACCTTCCCCTTCAATATGTTCTTCGTTTGGATCTGAGTGTAATCGGACACAGCACGATTCACTGGCTCTCTCACGATGAGCAACAGTTTTACAGTTCGGTTCATGGCATAGATACGATGTGGAACGTGTGGAGTTACGAAATAAGCCGGAGACTTCTCGGCCGTGATCTGGTTGGCGAACGAGTACGGCATCTTACGACGGTACCACTCAAGGCCCAGAGCGTAACGGCTCTCCTTGTCGAAGAAGTGCACTTCCTGTTTGGCCGTTACTACATGTGGATGGATGTTGAGAAACTCGAGTAGAGCTCGAGTGCCGCACTTACGAACTCCAATAATGATGCACTGTGGCAGGCGACGTTTGGTGCGTGGGAATCGAACTCTGTTCGAGTCCGTCGTTGTTGTCGTCGTCCCGTTCTTTAGTTCGTTGTCTTGATCGTCGTTGTCATCTGTCTCTGCCTGTTGTTTTTCATTCTCTTTGTAGGGTCCGATCGGCGCGTTGAACCGTGCCAGTGGAACTAACGAAACGGAAGCATCATTTAATGATGCATTCGCTTTCACTTGCTGTAAAAATGCGTTGTAATCGAGAACTTGCATCGTCCTAGGACTGAACAAAAGAAGCGAAAGGCTGTAACTTCCAAGGAAGACAAAAAGCACCGTGAGCACAACTCCTCTTTTGGACACCCGTGTAAGACCCCCACAACCACCGTTACCACCACTGCAGCCGACGCCACTGCCATTGGTCTTGATGACCAACACGTCCGAAGAAGGGGAAGAGGACGAGGATGAGAGTAAATTGGCGGTGGCGGCACTATTGTTCGTAGTGGTCCGTTTGCCAACTCCCCAACAAGACACGAGAATTCTGGCAAAATGTGTGGCCGTTCCAAAAGATTCCTTGCGAGTGGACACCATATCTCTTTGAAGGACACCTCACCTCCCAAAAAAAGATCGAATCAGAATAACAATTGGACAAACGATCACTAGTTAACTAACAATTGATCTGAAACAAGAGACAATAATAAAAAATAATTAATATAATTAACTAAGGGAATCGGCACACAGACCACTTTTCGTGGTGGATTTCAACTGCAAAATGGAGTTGCAGGTGGTTGCAATGTATTTTTTATGGAAAGATTCGAAATCGTTGGTTTGGTGACAACCCGACCTCATTTTGCAGTTGAAATTGACAACCGACCACCGAAAGTGGTCTGTGAGTGTTTTGTGGACCCACAAATTTCAGTTATATTCAATTGGAATAAAGCAACCAAAGTTACACAGTGGCTGGCGGCAAACACATTCATAAAGAAATAATGTTCTGAAAACTGTTGGACATGACTCGAACATATGAGAAACCGAATTTGTAATTTTTGTTTGGCATTCAGTCCAAATTTGAAATGCGTATCTAATATGAAATATTAATATATTGAAGGAACGGTTACATTTCCACTTGAGAATTAGAAGAAGAAACCGCTAAGTGTGATTCTCAAAGGGTGTGCCGCGGCAGGCACACTACTGTGCCATGAGTTTTGTTAGGTCTGCCACGAAATTTTGGATATTATATTGATTGTGTTAATCTAATTTGGTATTTTTAACTAAATTTTAACTATACTGAAAAAAATCAAAACGAAAACTTTTCTGTTAAACGTGGGTTCGAAAGGGTGCTACTGTAGCACTCCAGTGTGGCCAGCATAAGTTTTGTTAAAGGTGTGCCGCGATTTATCTTGAAGAAAAAATGTTTGGGAACCACGGTCCAGTGTGTGTTAGGGTTTTTATCTGTGTCAAAAGAGAAAGACAAGAGACTAGAGGGGTAAAATTTGTCTCAGACGAACACTGAGAGACACCAAATCACCTCCAAATCCATCAAAACCCTCTGACTAAAAACGCAAACAAGAAATCAATAAAATACATTTGATAAAGAAGAAAGAAAAAAAAATCTACTAAAATAGTCAATAAGTTAGAGACGGGTGTTTTCCAATATTTGACGAGAGAGTTCCTTTTTTTTTCTCTCTGGTTCATTTTCTACAAAAAAGGAACATCTCAGAGTCACGCAACAAAATCCACAACAACAAAATAATACGCCCCAATAATGACACCCTCTTCCTTCTCCATCTTTTCAATTGGAAGAAGAAAAAAAAATTACAAAATCGAAAATTTGGCCACTTCTATACAATATTATACATATATACTTATTTATATATATAAAAATATATATATATTTATATAAATATATATATATATATATATATATATATATATATATATATATATATATATATATATATATATATATATATATATATATATATATATATATATATATATATATAAGTAGTTATTAATAAGTAAGACTCGGATTTTTATGCAAATAGCAAGCAAATGTTTCTCAATGTGTGTGAAGTAACATCGACCCTGTTACGATCATCCAACAATTATGATTTTTTTTTTCAATCAAAAACACTGCTTTGAGACTAGAATTTTAGTTGACAACTGATAGTAACCAGACATTTAGCTTCTAACCAGCCTTTAATTAGAAAAAATGCTAAGTGTAGTTGCTCTAATGATGGTGGTGATTACTTCAACATTGGCACTTGGGTGAAAAATTAAGAAACATTTTCTTGATATTGGCATAAAAATCCGAACCCTGTTAATTACAGACAAACACAGAAAGAGTAAGAAAATTGACGCACTTTTCTAAGGTCTCAGTTGCCATCATTTTCAGGTGTAAGATAAGATAAGCAAAATAAAAAGACAGAAGGATGCTAAAAGAGAAGATGATGATGATGATGATGATGATGATGAAAAATGAAATCCTCTCATCATTCCATGTTATTCAGTTTGTCCTAATGTATTTAACAAACACAGTCAACATCACCACCCACCACTAGAAAAGTAGAAAAAACAGAGTGACCTGTGGTCACTGAGAAAAAATTATATGAAAAATCCACATAGAAAATATAGGCCAAGGAAGGAAAGAACACAAATCAGGCACGCAACACATACACACACACAGGGAAGAGTGGAAGGCCTCTCTCACTCACTAGCCTACTAGTCTACTTTATTACTCGCATATCCACATTTGGAGTAGTAGGCCTATATACTAGAAACACACAAAATCTTCCCGAAAGACATTGCGCTAGAAATTGATTTTTCTTCCCAACATCCACCTAAACACCAAACACAGACATAATAATTGGTGTAATAGACACACGCCAACAAACACGTACAAGTGCATGAGCATGAATGAACCTTTAAGTGGCACCTACGCAATTTGCTGGGCGCACGCACGCACGCACATATTCTAGTCTCTTTTCTTGATCTCTCTCATCGAGACTAGAGTCGCAACTGTACCTGTCTTGTCTATTCTCTGTCGTCCCACACACATTTTTCTAAGACGTTAATAAAGATGTCTCCATCCAATCGATAAAAAGTAGAAGAGTACACACACACACACATAGGAAAATGACAGACAACATTTTTAAAGGATGGAGGAGGCGTAGGTGGGGTTTGAATGAGTTCGCTTTCAATCCACTTCAAAGTGGATTGTGCATTTCGACGGGGGAAAAAAACATCAAACACAAGTTAGATTTTTTAAAGGTCGACGGAGGATGATCGTTCGTTTTATAAAAAGAAGGACTCACAAAACACCCACTCAAAATTTGGATTAATAATTATAAGAAAAACAATATAATCTTGCTATGAAAATTAAGTATTGGTCATTACAGTAGATTTGCTCACAAATTAATGCTGAATCGGACGTTATTTTTTCATTTTTGTCTATAAAAAGTTTATTTTGAAAGATATCCACATGAAAATATCAATGAAACCAATATATAAATATGGGGTTGTGACTACAAAGAATGACATTGCTACTTAGAAAATGTCTTCTTCTTCTTCTTCTAAGAAAAATAAAGAAATGATGAGGTTACCATGACAACCCCAATCAGTATCAAATTGAACACTAAAGAAAATACAAAAGTTGATGGCAAACAGAAGGGGAAAAATGAGGGGGGATAAAGGCGCCATTAAAATGAAGAAAAAAAAGCCATGTGTGATTGCCCCCTTTCAGAATAATGCCTATGCCCAAAATAAGGATGTTGTACCACATTTTCATATTCAAATCTCCATACAAACAAATAATGGTCACGTAAGTCACCAAATTCAACAAAAGAGATTTGACATCTGAACTTCAACTGGAGTTCTCAAAGAAAAGAAAACCCCGCATTATATTCAAAACTTAAAAATTATTTTTCTAAACCGGAGCCCCTACTCAGAGGTTTCAAGTGAAAATTCAAGTGCCAAGTTTCTTTTCTTGAAAATTTGAATATCGCCACATTTTCGTCTCGATGAGGACATAAGGCCAGAGGTTGACTTCGACTGCAAAATACTGTTGCAGGTGGTTACAATGTATTCTTTATGAACAGATTCGAAGTGGTCGGTTTTGGCGACATTCAGACTTCATTTTGCATTCGAGTTTCATAGGACCCATTTTGTCTATTAGACTTACAACTTGCAATTCCCCAAACTCGAGTCCATTCGTCTTAACTCATAAGACTCAACTAACTCATTGAATTAATACGAAATCATTATTATGTAATGTATATATTGTTTTTAATGAAAACAAAACTAAATAGGGATGAAAAAAAAACCAAACAGGCAGCAAATGTAATAAACGCACATAAAAAAAACGCAACAACTTTGGAATTACTTCTACATTCTAAATTAAGATTAACAAAAATCTAAACCCAGAATTAGCAAATTAAAAAATAATAATGTAATAGCCATAAAAAATGAATGAATGAGCATCTAAAATTATGATTGGAGAGTTAGAAAGACAAACTAATTACGCGTTTTTGTTATTCTAGTGTTTTCGTGCAAACACGAAAATGAAACAAAACAATGAGACAAAGAAAACATATCTGTAAGGTCACTTAATTGTGCCTAACAGAACTGAACAAAATTGATAGAACATACTTAATTCTTAGGGTGTAATTAAGTCGAATTTCTTTTCATGTTTTTTTTTCTTCTTCCTTTCTATCTCCCTCTCTCTGTGACTAGAAAATTAATTAAGGCTTTAAGTAATTCATATTTATATTTGTTTAGAATTGGCAGTGTTCAAAAAGAGAGAGTGAAAAAAAAATCCTGCTCTTCTGCAATGAAACCACGACCACCACGGTGGTGGTCATTTGTAATTACTAATTATTCCTAATGATAATTTGTGTGTTCACGGTGAAGATGGGGCGTTAAGGTTGATGAAAATGACAAAAAACACACACACACACACACACGCACATCTCAACGATTTTACTCTTTTCACACGAAACACTTTTGGTGGTCGTGTTCGTCTGAAAATGTATTCGGCTTGTTGTCAAAACCGACCACTCGAGTCAACTGCGGTGTCTGAAAAGTGGTCTTATAGCTGCTTGTTACCAGACACTTTGTGTCACAACGTAGTGGTAGTTGTCGCTCGCTTCACACGGACCATTGTTCACGTTTTGTATCAACACAAACTCGGTGTTGTTGAGCGATCGGCAAAAGCTGTCAACTCCAATGGTCAGTTTTGGCGACAAGTCAACTACATTTTGCAATCTAACTCGACAACCAAACGTGATTTGTGTGAAAAGGCTCATAGTGGCATCGTCCAAGCCATCCAAACCCCCTACAAAACACACCTACTTGCACACACACACACACACACACTCCGAGCAGAAAAACAAAGACAAATTTGCATAATGAAAGAAATTAACCATACATAATAAATAAATGGTAGAAAATACTGTTCTGACAAGTCCATTTAAAAAGCTAACTAATTCTTTTTGGTTGTCCAGTGTTCACTTTAAGTGGTCCATTATTACGGCTGTGCATATTCACCAACAACATGAATTAAACATCGAGGTTTCAATTGAAACTTCGACAGCCTCTGACACACACACAAATGAATGGCCATTTTGGAAGACTTGATCAGTTTTGTTTGGTCTACTTTTTCTAAATTTTTTCTCGTCTCTTTCTCTCTCTCTCTCCTTGTTGATAATGAACCCGTTTACACTTTGGTCTTTTGTATATGATAATATTTACGAGGAAAGAAAGTCGATACCACAACCCTTGACCCCCTCCTCTTCCTCCTCCAAACTTATGCAATCCTCAAATGAGATTCCCCTAGTATCACGAAATTGGGCAAGAGTTAAGAAGAACGTGGTGTAAATTTGGCCAGTCGATCCAATCGGGTCGTTTGTCGTTGACGACCACATTACGAATGCAACCGATGAGGTTTTCTCTGGACGTGAGCGAACCCTTGGGTGCAGAATCTAGTAAAGAGGTCAAAAACAAGAGAGACGTATCCAATTACCATCATCCAATATTAAAAATATCAACTATGATATCAAACCTGGAAGTCCTCCTATGTACAATGAACTATTCGTCTTCGTCTCCTTGAGATATTTGTCGTGTTTGTCGACGATTGAAGTCTTGTCCACTCTAAGGCTTATAGATCCACTACTGTACGAAGCCTTTATTACGTGCCAAGAACCGTCGCAACTATTGAAAGAGATATTCTTCATCGGAGCCTCGGCTTTCAATACATTTCCGTCTCCACTTTTGACCGACATCATCACCTTCAAAATAACACTTCTTAAGCAAACTGCCAACCAAAAAAACAGACAAGACGAGCGTCTCGAGTCCGTACCCGTCCGTGGTGCAACTCTAGAGCCAGAGATGGCGAATTATTCCTTTCGCTGACACTTAATAAGGTGCCCTTTGTATTGGTCGTGCGAAATTCCAACTGGATGTCCATTTTTGCACCAACATCAAACGTGTCTTCTACAAGAATGAAAAAACTCATTCAACTATTTGCTCCTTGAAATGAGATTTTTACAACTAAAGAATGTGGACACTAACTATAGATGGCATACGCATCGCCTCCGAAGTAAGAACCATCACTGACTGTAGAGAAACATTGTCTAACGTTGTTGCCTCCGGACAAGTCTACTTGATCCGCATTTATTCTGAAGTTACGGACACAACCACGGAATGGTTCTCTGAGCTACATTTCGTACGAAAACAAACACATTACATAAATCATAACACCGTCTCGTAACGGAAACACTTACTGCAGAATCTTCCACTTTACTGGCATTAAATGTGCGCGAAATTCCACCCACCGAGTAAACCGAACCCAATTCAAAGTTTTTCGGCAGTGTCATAGTCAAGCGACTCTTTGTCCGAGCTTTATTCGGCAATGTCAATATCAGCTTTTTTCTACGTTTCCTTAACACCACCTTTTTTAAAACAAAAAAGCACCGACACATTGTAACAACAAACCTTAAAAATTGGAATTGAGAGGCTCCAACGAACCAACCTTTTGCCACGTTAACTCTGTAAATCTTCCTTTGGCAATACGAGAGCGTGACAGTGGACGACCCATCTGACGATACCCAATAAACTGCAACACCAGGTCCGTGTTGTTTAGGTAAATGGCCAAGTAGCTGCGATTACTTTTAGCAATCGAAAGCACGAGAAGCAATCCATTCGGATAACGCGTACGGAACTCGAACAAGATCTGCAACCTTTGAAAACAAAATTTACAAAAGACGTTTGGAAAATTATGACCTTCAATGGACGTTATTAATTGTCTTCCTACTCTTCCTGTTTTCCATTTGTAGATTTAAAACGTTTCTCTACGTAGCTGTTCGGGGAGTCGCCAAACTGAACGGCCGACTGATCGATAGTGACCTGCATATCTTTACAACTGGTCACCACAGGCTACAACAATATAGCTATTAATAAGGCGAGAAAAAACTTTCGGCAGACTTACACCTTGTATACATAGTGACGTTACCGACAACGTGGTGTCCACAGATTCTTCTGCAATGGATTTCATTTTAAGAGATCGACCAATGCCGACGTGTTCAAATTTTACCGGTTTATTAAACGACATCAAACTGTCGACAATGTACAAATGTTACGTTTCGAAAAAAAAATCACCCGAAATAATAATTACTTATTGTCAAAAACAGCATCTCGAATGAGGCCCGATAAAGACACGGTGGTGGCAGCCTGTTCTTGTACGGCGCTGCTCACGTCGGATGGAATGCCCCCGATAAAAAGACCCCCGGTCGTTGGAGCAGAAACTTGTGAACTGCCTTTCAGTGACAAATTACCAACTTTTTTATCGTTTACAAACATCTCCACCCTTCGAAATATAAAAATACAAAGTTAACAACGGACGACGGACAAAATCATAGATCGATGTCGAAACCTGGTTCCATTTCGAGTGATGAACACGTGATGAGAGCCACCTAGATCCAATGGTTCGTCGTGGGTGACCTCTTTCCTGCCGCTCTCGTCCGTGCCGACGAAGAGATGGAGACGAGACTCCTTTAAGGCCACCGAATAGAAATCCTTCAACACTGGTTGTTTTGTCGGTTCTCCGGCAAACGTCGAGAGCAAGAGCAAGCCGTTAGGCTTAAACGATTGAAAGGTAAATCCAAAAGTAGAATTACTCTTTAGGGGTTGACCTTTCAACTCTAAATAGCCTTTTCCGGGAACTGCCAACCTGTTAACAGTCTACAATTTAAAAAGAGTTAATTTTAAATTCTTGCAGAGCCAAGTATGGCAACAAACAAAAGTCGAACAAACTCGATCTCTGCAGCCTCTTTCCACGCCAAATATTCGTTCGTCCACTATCGTAATTGTCGTTCGATCCTCCTGAACTCCTCGTAGACAACCCAACAAAAAAGGGACGAAGCTAAGATTCCAACTAAACGCAACCAAAGAAGAAACTAAAAATGTAATCCGCAACGTTACTTATCGATTATGATAAAACGTTTGATTACCTTGCCCAGAGACTCGTATCTACCGTCGGAGGAAGTCCTCCCAAGTAAAAATCGTGCCTCTGACGCAGATGAACGCGCACGTTTATCAACTTATGAATTGCTTTTTCTTCACTGACGATTTTCAACTGTGCGTCACTTCCCAACTTTCGTATTTCAACTTGAGTCCAAACGTCCGTGTTGTGTTTCTCGCTGCTTCGAAGCCGGTGGATTTTTCCCTCTCCACAGATAGTAAACACCACATGACCTCCTTCCAATGCCACCATCAAAAAGTAACCCTAGTTCACCACAAAATTTCAGAAACACGATTTCGGTACTAGTCAATATTATGGACATAACCGACTTACGGTTTCATTGTTTGGAGCAAACAGCAATAAGGCTGTCTCATCTAATGTCTTGAACGTAAAGGCAAAACTGTATTGGTCATCTCTTTGAGTGTAGCGGCCCTTTAACCGTGAAATAGCATATCCTTCACCATTAAAAAATGCTTCATTGGTGCTCACGTCTTCATAGTCTGAAGGACTATTATAAAAACCACAACAATTATTCTAATAATAAATTAAACTTAAAGAAAACTGTGGCAACTGTTCGATGATAATACCCTTGCTTGCATGGCATGCAACCTTCGTTTTCGATAAAATTCCACATGGCCACCGGACGAAGATCCAATTGTAGATCAAACAAACATCCGTGAAAACCAGTTCCGCCCTTTAGCTTATTTTTCAGGTCCTTTGATTTCTACGCAAACAATTGATGCAAGATGAGAAATTAGAATCAGTGATCGAGTAAGGCATGCTTGTTAAAGCTTCACCGTCATGTTGCGTGGTAATCTGCCAAAAATGAAATGAGATTCGTGGTCCAAGTCCATCCTTGCATGACCCGGAGCAGATTGATTAGAAACGACATTCGGGTCAGTGTCAGTGTCGGATCCGTTGGCACGCTGCACACTTAACATGCCCAAATTACCAATTCTAAAAAATAAAAAAATTATGTACCGAATAAAAGCCGTCAAAATCTTGACACCCAAAATAAAACCAGTGTTAACTGGTAACGCACCTCTGAGCCACAACCTGATACCACATCTCGTTGTATTTGTATTTCTCCTCGTTGGTCTTTATTTGCAGTTCGTGCTCGATAGCAACCGTGTCTTCGCCGGCATTCCACACAAACCGCATTCGTCTGTCGACCATCTCGATAGCCATGAAATCCAGCTACACGGTCCCATCAACATTCAATAGGTTAATACCATGCAAAAGCAAACTAGATTTTCTCTTTATTAATTTGTATTAAAAAGCAAAAGCTATTAGTTTCTGTTAAAAGCTTTTTTTTTTTCAAAATAAAATTGCGCCTGAATCCTTCTATTGGGTTTCACAACACCCACCACATGTAAAATTGAAGCGCCAACAAAGCCATGCAAATTTAAGTAGAATAACAATGATCCACCAAAGATCAAAACTATTGGCTGGAAACATTAGTGGCTAAAATGGACACTGACATAAAGATTCTTACCGCCTCATCATGCTGACAAAATGGTTTAATAATAAGAAAACAAAAAAAATGACATTAGACCGTGGAATTCTTAAATGGCAAATCTCTCTCGACACAAACACCTTGACACACAGTTTGTACATACAAACAGCACTTACATATTTATCGCTACCCAGGTAGAAAAGAAATCCATCCGAGGCATTCGTATTGATCGAATACTTGAAAGAAATGATGGAAGTGGCACTGGGTCTCATGTCCGGCCTCAGTGAACGAAAACACTTCCCACCGTTGCCACTCAGGGAAATAGTCAACTGAAATCATCGACACTCGTTGAGATCAAAGTCAAAAAAGTTAGAGATATCGAAGGCGCTTACACTTGAGACTCTCTGTCGTGCTGCAAGAACAAGACCTTTCACTCGCTCCAGAGACGTGTTAAATCTACGATACGCAATACTTCTGTCAATTTCCAAACGAGAAATGCCGCTAGTCACATTTCCAATTATGTTCTGAACATTATTCACTAAAGAGTTTACAAGAGACTAGTTGGTAAATCGAATACACCACCGTTTGTGTGTGTCAAGGAATCTATCTGTGACTCGTACCATTCTTTTTAAGATTTTCCATTCCCTCTGGAGAAGCCATTTGTAAAGCTTTGAGTTTCGGTACGACAACTTTGACAATGTCCCCCTCGATGGCAACCACCTTTTTTTCAACTCCATCAGATGTTTTTAAGCTCTTTGACGTATTCACCATCACAAGCTCCGATGCTGATTTTATACCTTTTGAAGAAGGAAATGTTTAACAAATTACACCTAAAATTCACATCACTTTTGCATTTCATGATCACACTAACCTGGTCCAAGTTTATCAAAGTCATTAATCAACATCTTTAAACCACTACGAGCTTTCTTTATAGTCAAATCGATCATTTCGACAACATCTAGCTGGAATTTCGATTTTTGACGAATGCCTGTAGAGACCAAACCAATCAACAACCATTACTTTGACAAAAACAACGGTCGGGTATAAATCACCTTCGAGAGAGAGATCCCTCGTCTTCTCGGCCAACTGGACCAAATCCTTGCACTTGACTTTCGACAGGGAAGCTTTCGTCTCGAGACTGTTCCCTTGTTTTGGAAGTGCCTCACTGTGAGCTATGTCCGCTGCATCGCTGGCCTCTCTTGCGGACTCATTTGCTCCACTCACCGACTGCAGCATTTCTTCGTAAACTATAATGGCTCTCAGTGCATGGCCAGACTCATTCCTTACGGAATTAAACGACCTGTGTGGAGCCAAACACACGAAAAACTATGAATTACAATACAACGAGTTAGTATAGCTTTCCTTTCTCAATAGAAAACTCAACTGGTTAAAAAATACGGCTTGCTGCATCAATCGATCGGCGTGCCGTCGAACAGAATCTAAATGTCGGGCCTCGTACTCAGGCACCAAGAAAGCGTACGTGTTCACAAATTTCCCTAGATCATAGCAGACCTCGATCAAAGCATCCAGGTCATCTTCAAGATCCTACGTCAAAATCACGACCGTCAATTTGCATAATTCGCTCAAAATGCAACAGAAAACTAACAATAAAATGAGTGTTTGCTTCCAAAAACTCTTCGTTGGCCTCATTCAATAATTCACCCCAGCCTTCTCTGCTGGCCATTAATGCAGTGCTCATGTTTTCTAGATGCATCAATTCGCTCTACAGAAATATAAGAATATAAAAATACAATATACACTGTAATATTTAAGTGCATCAACAATTGGTAACAACAACAGGTATAAAGAAAAACCTCCAATTCTTGGAGTCGTCTCCAATGGGTTCTGTTCAACAAAAAAGTCTCTTGAACTTGAACTTTGGTATCTTGAATCAATCGATTGGCATCGTTAAAAACATCGTCCAGGCCTTTAAGTCGCTTTGTTAAGTTGTTCTTATTCTGGGAGTCAAGTGTCAGTTTCATCGTAGAGTTTAGTAATAGTTGAGCTTTCCTACACTCGAAAGAGAAAAACTATTAAGTTCAAACAAGAAACAACGTGGTCCACATCAAAATATTATATTACTGTAATAAGTTAATAATCATTAAAGACAATGAATTCAAAAAGAATTACAACAGTCAGTGAAAAACTTTAAATATGAAGTAGAAAGCTCAAAAATTTTATGCACAGTTGAAATTCTTTTTGAATTCTTAGTCTTTAATGCCTATTACAGTTGTATTTTAATGTCTTTGTAGTATATTTGCAGCCAAGAAAAAAGCTCATCGTTTTTATTTATGTTACTTAGTAGTCGAGATTATTCGAAAGCTCACCGGAGTTCAACTTCAACGTCTGTCTTTGCTTTCGAAGCGAAATCCCTTTTACGGATGTCGTCTAACTTATTCTGCGCTTCGGTCAAAGCAGCCTCCAGGTTAATCGATGCATTCTTCACTCCTCGTGTGTAGTCCATCAGACGTTTCACCGTCACTTTGTCAAAAATAAAAAAAAACAACCAACACATCAACACGCCGAAGTTTCGGAAAGTAGGAATTCAATCCGAACACACTCACCATCTATTTTCATGGATAACTGCAATACAAACTGATTTAAAAGCACGGCTCTATCTTTTGTTTGCAATGTTTTCTCGGCAGTAGACAAAGCATTTGACTTAAGTTCCCTCGACTATTTTATTTAAACCTCACTCATTAGATCAGAAATTTTGGCATATAATAACAATAATGAACCATCATAATTACTTTAACCAGAAAGTTGCTAGAAATCCCCTGAAGATTAAAAGTTGCATCGAAATCCACGAGCAACTGTTCACCGTGGTCAACAGCAGACGTCCACGATTCGATGAGTTTCTAAACCCAAATTTCGTCAATAACTTAACTAAAAAACTACGATAATACAAACGGTTATCAAATGGCACTAACTCGAAATGCGTTCGTTCGTTCGACCAATGCAAATAAATCCTCCCATGGAGCCGAAACAACTCCCGTTAGATTAACGGACAATAATTGCTGCATCATCATAGCAAGATCGTCGAGCAAAAGTCCGGTACATCCATCGTCACAAGCTAAAAGAATATTTGTTATAAAATAATAAAAACACAGCCAAAAACGAGAACTTAGACGAGAAAACTTACAATAACATCCGTGTTGTGTAAGAATGTGACGATCAACACACTTGGAACAGTCTCGACCACTGAGTCCTTCCAGACAGATGCACTGACCAGTTAACTGATCACAGACGGGCCCCATGGAGCCTCTGGCGTCACACAAACAGGGTTTGCAACGACCTCCGGGCAACAGAGGATCTCCATAGTAACCCTCCGAGCACCTGAAAAAGAGAAGTAACTGTTCCGACAGACTGTACATAACAAATAGTAGCCTCATATCCTTGCCTCTCGCAGCGACTGCCCATGTAACCTTCTTTGCAGTTGAGGCACTGAAGGACACCAAACACATCTAACTGACAGAAATCACTGAAACTACAAAATACATGTTTCGCGTTTGATTTGTTTACTTCTAATTTTGAATTCCAAAGGGCACAGTTGTGTTGTCACCGCTTATTATCACAAACAAAAATGCATTATTACCTATTATTGACATAAGGACAAGCACACTGACTGCAAGGAGCCTTAAAGACGTCTCCATAAAAACCTATAGCACACTCGTCACAGTTGGGACCAGTTGTGTCATTGCGACATTTCTACGAGCAAATATAAGCTGACAAATATTCAAAGGAAACAAACGTTGCACCACCAAGCTGCGTGTACCTGACAGACGCCCGTCTCCTTGTCACACGTTTCACTTCGATTGTTGCACTGACAAGGCTCGGCCCATCCTACAAGGTCCAATATGTCTTTACTGTTGAGAAAATCCTTTTTACGCTTGCGATAGTAGCCATCGGCTGGATTCTATAATTGTAAAAACCGATTTTTCACAAAAAAAAAACAAGTAAGCTTCGTGGTTAAAAACGCCAAATGGAAAACCCTAAACTTGACAAGATGTCCCATTGTACTGAGAAGGGCACTGGCACGATTCTATTCCAACGGCAACAACCGGGCTAAGAGGAGGAGCTGGAACTGCAACATCCACAGCTACACTGTCCAATCTAAGTACGTACAAACTTTCATCAGTAACACTAGGGAGGATGACGAAAATGGAAATTAAAAAAACGCTACATCACCTGATGGAAACAAAGTCTGTCGATTTTGTGGCACGAACAAACACATGTTGCACATTCTGAAGAACAACCATCATGAGTTCCCTCGTGACTGGAGTTTCGTGATTGTTACGAATTTTCCAGTAATTCTGAAATCGAAGTGTAACATTAAATTTTCATTCCGACAAACTGTTTCCATTTTAAATTGTGACCTCGTGAAGTGGAACTTTGTATCGACCATTGAGAGGCACAATCTCTGGAAAATATTCCAAGACGAGGCGAAAATTGCCTTGAATCTGGACTAAGGGATACGTGTCGAGCACTGCTTTCGGAAAGGGTTCACCTCCATCAGATTGCACATGAAAGTACAAGTGACCCGTATAAGACAACACCTGATATCGAATCATTAAAAAAAGTCTAAAAGCTACAAACAAATTCGGATTAACGAGTCTCTTATACCCTGTCTCCTTTCAGAGTAGGAGGAAGACTCCAGTACAGAGGTTCAGTCAAAAAACTTGGAAAATCAAAATTATCATCTCCAATAGTTCCAGGTATAATTTTTAAGCCATTGACAATGGCTAGAGTGGACCTGGGTTTCTGTTCGGCACTCGACTTTCCAATATGGGCCAACTAGGACACCAACAATACAAACAAAAATTAGCTCGAACTAACTTTGAATTTTGTACAATGGTTGACTAAAACATCTGTTAATTTTCTGTAAATTGCTGAAAATTAATACTGTTAGAATCAATGAAAATTTAAAAAAAAGCAATTATAGCTTGTCAAAAGTGGAAACAAACCACCTTCGAGACCTATTAAAAACAACAACCAGCTTCATTCTGTTAGTCATGAATAATAGGCACCGAAACAAATAAAACATAGAAGCCAAAATTAAAATTAATTATGCATGCATTAGATGAATAATAATAATCGAGGCCAAACACACAGCAAATGAGCCAATAAATAAATAAACGTCGTTGGGACAAAATTATCTTACTGTACATTTTTATAACAAATTTCAGCCGTGATCCACGGAAGCGGAACGCCACCTTTGCTCGTGCTCAACACTCTGACATCTCTGCGTTCAGGCATCAACAACTGAATACATGACACAAATGTCCTCTTTCATTTTAAGACACCCCCTTTATCAAATCTGTTCCCCAACCCCATATCCGTTCTTTTGTATAAATAAAAGTCAAACATTAAAAACAAGAAAATGTGTACCTGTGTCCACGTGTATTTGGCCTGAGTGCATCGACTCGATTTACCGAAGCAGAAACATTCGAGGCATCCCTTCGGATGCGAAGACGGGAGTTTGAAGGTGCCCGCCTTACACTGTTTGCATCTCTTCCCTTCCTTATTAACCTGCCAAAAGACAGACAAAGAGAGAGAGAGAGAGAGAGGAGTTAATTGAAGTATTAATATTAAAACGATTAAATCTGCTACGCTACTGACCTTACAGGTGCACTGACCGTTCTCCTGACATTCGCAAAGGCCACTGTCATGACACTTACTGGGATCCGTACCATCGATGTCACATCTGCACGGCTTGCACTTCGGAAAGGCAAAATATCCAAAATGACAACGACTACACCAATCGCCCTCGTAACCCTCGCGACAAAGGCATTTCCCAGTGGTTATATTGCACTGAAGATCCAAAGAACCATCCGCATTGCAGTCACAAGACTTCGTAACGAGCGAAAGAAAACCAATTTATGAACAAAACATGAACACAAACAAATAAAACGCGAATTGTGAGTACCTTACAACCCTGGAGTGGATTGAAACCCCAAGCATGAGGCTGGCATCGATCACAAGTCAAACCTTCGGTAAAAGGCGGACATACACATTCACCGGTGGTAGGATGACAAATGTGTCCCGCCGTAGTGCACGGCTCACACGCTAATTGTACGAGAAAAACTCTTATTTATATATATATATATATATATATATATACGTGAAACCAAAAACGGAAAAGAAATTCCCACGTCTACATCCACGTTCAGAAAAGCCATAGTAGCCAATGTCGCAACGGTCACAACGAAGCCCAGTCACTCCAACTTCACAGTCACATTGTCCCGTCTGTTTATCACAACCTCGACTACGAGACCCGGTCGTATTGCACGAGCACGATCTACAACCAATCGGTGAATCGAGGCCCCAGTAGCCGTCCTTAAGTGAAGACCGACAACAAAACCAAAAGTACGTTTAAAACAATTAAAAGGTTACATGTATATAAAGATGATAAAAGTGAAACTAAACCTGGCAAGTGTCACAACGTTGTCCAACAACGTGAGGCTGACAGTAGCACTGGCCATTAAGATTGTGGCACGATCCATTCAGAGATCCATCTAAGTGACAATTGCACCCTATTTGGGCAAAGCGAGAAAATCGCCAAATGTCAAATGAATCTCTATACTAAAATCACAACGGAGAAGATCCGTCTTGCAAAAAATGGCCGAGAGAGTAAAAAAAGCAGTCTTCTTCACACCTACACTCGCAACCGGCGATCGAAAAATTAAAATATCCATCCCGACATGTATCACACTTGAATCCAAAAACTCCAGGCTTGCAAGTGCACTGTCCCGACAACGGGCTACACAGATTCGTCTCAGAACCCAGCACGTGACAGTCACACGGTTCGCAATAGGCCTCCACGTTACCAAAATGTTCCTACGTAAAACACCAAACATGTTTAATAATTATTGACAACCACGAAACAGACAAAGAACAAAGCCAAAAATACTAACAATGCACCGATCGCAAGAGTGACCTTCGAATCTTCGGCGACACGTACATTCGCCCGTCGTTTTATTACACGTCGTCGCAGGTTCCGAGCCGAAAGAGTTACACTTGCATGCTGATTAAAAAGCCAGAAGTCATGAAACAATAAAATGAAATTCAAACACATGTAAACGTCAAATGTAAAAGTGGCTAACGTCGGCAATCCTCTTCCAAAGGATTTCCAAAAAAACCATCAATGCATTGTTCACAGTGCCAACCGACGGTATTTCCGGTGCACTTGAGACACTGTCCTGTCTGACGATCGCAGCCACCCACGGCATTAACATCCAAATGACCGTGGCACTCGCAACGCCGACAAGAATCACCAGCAATCATGGGATTTCCAAAATAACCATCGGCACATCTTTCAAATGAAATTTAATTTAAATTATCATTCAACCAACCCTCATGGAACTGAATTTACCTTTCGCATTTATCCCCCTCGTAACCGACTGGGCAAGCAGTACACACGTAATCGACATTGCCACTAGGTTCATCCATTTTAGTGATGCACGTAGGACTAAAATTATTACGTGGGTCCTTCAGCGGACAGGTGCAAGGCCGACAATCATTGGGAGTTCCACGAGTGGCCATACCATAGAAACCCTCTCGACAGTGTTCACAGTGGAAACCGGTCGTGTTGTTTAAACATTCCTAAATAAAACCGGAACAAAAATCAACACCACCTGATAGGCGACTTGCCTAAAAAGAAAGCGGGTCTTACAAGGCATTGACCAGTGTAAGAATCGCAAGTGGCTACGTGTCCATTGCAATCACAAAGACGACATTCTCCTCCGTGAATTGTTTCGTTCACTCGTCTATAGCCCCAACTGCAATGCTGAATCAAATGCACGGTCAGTCAGAAGCAAACCAACGTTTCGTGGTCAACCACGATCTTCCCATGCATAATACCTCACAAGAAAGTCCGGAATATCCAACGGGACAAGTGCATTTCTCCACGCCTTTCATCCTCGTCACACTGAGCATCGTTTCAGATCCAATCTCCATCGAAACCGTACGAAGCCTGCCACATATTAAAAACCAAATCTCACAATCCACCATCAAAACACAATCCGTATCGATTCACAACTCACTTTCCGACAATCTGATCCGTATGAAATTTTGCCTGAACGAGAATGCGTTTCAGTGAAAAAAGGACTTGCATAAAATCACCACGGCTGACGGCGGGTCCCTTCGTCAACTTAGTTGTAGATTGATGGCCCGCCACGTCGGGAGACCAGTGATACCAGCCGTATTCGGCAAGTGTGATATCGGCCACCACACCATTCGACATCCTGGACACATCGTCGGCATAAGCAATAAAGAATCCTCCACCCTAAACCAACGGGGATTCCAATATTACACCTCCAGATGTCGAGTGAAACTCAACTAACACCCACACTGCAAGTGAACCTACGTCGAGTATCAAGACTGGACCTTTTGTAGGCCATCCGGCAGAATCACCTCGAGCATGAACGAAACCGGCATGAAAATGAAGAGTTCCACCGTACGAACGGAGCTGTACGAACGACACACGGATAAGCGACTACTGACTACACCCTCGTTTCGTTTCAAGATACCTTATTTCCAGTAAAATTAGTCGGAGAGAGCCAGTAATAAGCGTCGTATCCAGTCATCTCGTCATTGGCCACAGTCAGTATGCCCTGTTCCATGAACGGCTTTATCACTCTCTTACCAAACAGATCGGAAACTAGCCAACCATCAAGACTGGATAACAACTGCACTCCCAAATTCGCACTGGTGCATTTATCGGTCACATCGAAACAGTAACATCTAGTACAGCCTCTCGGACTATTTCTGTCCAGGTTATAGTGACCCGGTTTGCATCGATCGCAACGAACTCCATCAACGTTTAACTGAAACCAGACGCTTATCTTTGCCAAAAACATCGATCACACTCCAAAAAGAAACCGAATCTCATACCTTACAAACACAGTCTCCCTCACACTCAGTGTTGACGGTGCCCGCCGCATTGCAAGGGCAAAGGTCGCACACCGGGTAGTTCCTGTATCCAATGGCACACTGAGCACATTTCGCGCCACTAAAACCATCTCTGCAGATACAGTCACCGGGACTCTACGAGAAACTTCTAACATAAACAAATAATTCGAGAGTGCAATAAAGTAACGTAGCTAACCAGTCCTCGGTGCAGATGGCTTTCATCTGCGACACACTGCCCGGTGGTTCCCAAACCATCGCAAGTACACTTTTGGCACGGATGAGATGCATCTCGAGTCACTCCTAACGGTCGAAAATATCCATCCAGGCAACGCTCACAATTAAAACCACCTGTGAAATCCTGTGCCACAAAGAAAAGTACAAAAACAATATTAACAAACAGGAATATTCATTGCAGTGAAATCGATTTCGATGAAACTGACGCTGCAATTGACGCAAACTCCTCCGCCGTCGAATTTCCCCTCAATGTTTATACTCTCTCTTCGAGCGGCAACTCCCTTGTCGTAGTAACACTCGTCGGCATGTCCGTTACATTGGCATTCTGAAAACAAAAAGTCCAAACGTTTAAAGACGTCCACGGCGAGAATGGCTTGCAACATATACGATTCTATGAAGACTCACTTTCACAAATCCCAGCTTCGTGACTGGTACCAACTCTCCACGGTTTCTGATTATATAGAGGACAACATTTTTCGCAACTGTCGCCACAAGTGTTGTGGACACAACGGCATTTCAGGCGCTTAATAGAAGAAACATTAAGAAGGTTTTAGTAAATAAAAGCTACGCTTTGAACGTGTTGGAGTGTCTCACCCCCGTGTGTGGGTCATCGAGACAGTCCTTGGCATGTCCGAAACACATGCACTGACCACCGATAGAAATGTCTTTGATGGAGTAAAACAACTGGAAGTAAACGAACACAATCCATTACTATTTTAATATTATGCAGTATCGTACTGTACAAAATCTACGATTTGTATATAATTAAAACCCCTCCTACCTGAAGAGGTCCATAAGGGACCTGAAGGTAAGCATTTAAAACAAACAATGAAAACAAAAAAAAACAATTTGAAAAGTTCAATTCCCACAATTAAAATACTCTCTAAAACATTCACGAAGTACAAACATGATCGTGATCAGTGCATCACGTACCCTCCTCGTGACTGTCTTGTGAACTCTTTCCCAGTCGTAAGTGGCCAAAATCATAAGGTCGCCTTGAAGTGTTCGAATTTTTTGTAGACGCAAACGAACGTATCGCGCGGCCACGAACTCCTAACAAACGATACGAAATACTTGGATTAGCCGAGTTTTCTTATAACGAAACAACAAGTTGAGCACGCAAGTCACCTGCAACTTGTCACTCGGACCGGCAACACCTGGCCTACCCTTCACTAACGACATGTGGATCTAAAGTGAAAAATTGAGTAAAGAAAAGGCGAACAAGACGCACAAAATTACGACAACAGATATAGCCACCTCGCCATTCTCGAGCGGTTCCAGACGAGAATATCGCGACGTGCAAATGACCTCATCGTCGCTCCTAAAACGAGGAATCCCGATCGTAGGCACGATTCCGTAAGTCTCAAGACATTCTCCATCGTTCATTGCAAAGTACTGCCACGGTTTGAACTCGATTCCATCCAATGACCGTTCTATAATCCAATTTCCAGGACGAGGTGAGTTCGCCACCTTTACTATAACATAAGCCACTTGATACACCTGAAAATTAAAATTTTATAAAACACATGTAAAATTATAAATCATATTTGAATTCCACTTTCAGATAGTTAAATTGCGCAAACAATGCAGAGTGGCAACTTGTGGCCCGTTTGTGTCACTTAACAAATATAATTTGCAAAGTTACCACCCTTCAAAGAGAAATCCATTTCCGAATTTCTTAAGTTGCTACACGATATAAGTAAATTAATACGTGCAGACAGAGAGCGAGAGTAGGCGGGGAAATGTGAACGGGCCTATTTTTATTACCTAACCTAAACGTGGCATCAATTTCAAAATCCATGTCAGTTCCCCCCCCCCCCCCTTCACTCTCCTAAATAAGAAGGATATCTTAATGCCCTGGTCTCTTGTCGGATCATTAAGAAGGAATAACATCCTCTCTCTCTCTCTCTTTCTCAATTAAATGAATGAGTTATTAGTAATTTAATAAAGATCACTAGGCCACCATCAATGAATGGTCACTCTTTTTGTTTAAGTGAGCGAAAATTAAAAAGAAAGATCAAACAAGGAACCTTTTTTGTTTTGTCTTCCTTAAATCAGGGAGTGAGTGATGTGTGCCTGCCTGATTTTTTTTTGCCTCCTTAAAGATAACAATAATGTTTGTTTAATTTGAAGCAACAATTTCAAGAGGATCAAAAGGGAACTAATAAATTTAGAATGGACAATGTGTTTATTATTTATTCTCCTTGTTGTTTTTCATTGGGAGGGAGGTACAGAGGTCCTACATTGAAGAACCACATTTTTTGTTTGTAAAAAAAAATTGAGATCCATCCTACAAAATGTTACAACAGTCCAACAAACTCATGAAACTTAAGGTTTATTTTTTCCTTCATAATATAGCTAGCGCATTATCCGGTACCAATGAGTGTGTATGTACTGTAGGTTTCTATCCTCAGGGTCCTTTTAAGACCTTCGTTTTGTAATTCGAGTTATGCACAATACGTTCCAACGTAACAGTAGACATTAATTTTGTTAAAGTCCATTTTGTATAATTAATTTATATTTTGGATTTTTTTTTTATTTATTGTGTGTAAAATGTTCGTAAGGTCCTAGGCACTGTACCTAATGGATAATTACTAATTCCTCTGCAAGCAGCACAAAGAACATATGGCAGAGGGAGAATTTAGTTCTAAAATCGTACGAGAAATGCATTGTCAAAACACTTTCCACAAAAATGTCACCGTGCAAATGGTACAATTTAAGTTGAAAAAGCAGCATATAAATATAATTAATGTACATGCTTTGTCAAACACCCCTATGAATCCCCTAAATATAAATCATTAATTTGAAACACAATGACAATGTTAAAACAGTAAAAGGAGTACGAGGAGGTCATAAAGAAAGTTGACCGAAATTTGACTACAGACAACAACAAAAAAAGTGTGGCAAACTATCAACAAAAATACGGCCACATTTTCTTAATAAAATGTCTTCCTAAAAGTATTGAGTTTGTTTTGGCGCTGGAATTTAGAGACTAAAAAAATATCAGATCCGTTTTCTGTTTACTAACAGATGTAATTTCATTGAAGAAAGTGTTTTTTTTGGGAGTAGGAGGGTTTTTTTTCTTTTCTAAATAAGAATGACGAAGTTGTTACACGTTTTTTTTTTTTGGCAAAAGATTCAAAGCAAAAATGACAACTCAAGAAAAAGAGAGAGAGAAACTTATTTTTGGTATTTGTATTTGCCGTCTGTCTCTCTCTCTCTCTTTCTTGTGACTTTTTAACAAACATTACCCGTGGTCATTAACCCGTTCTTTAACATGGTCTAAATATAAAATACAAAATTGCTAGGAAAAAAAACTGGAAGGTGAAAAAAAAACATAAAAAAAACCACAAAACTTTCTTTTTAACAAAAAAAAAAGTAACAGAAAACAAAAAAATCTACAAAAAAAAAAAAAAATAGCGAATGAAAATGAAAATGACAAGTTTTTTTTGTTGTTTTCTCTCAAAAATTGTAACCTTCAACTTCAAAAAATTGCATTTTTCTTCGGTTTGAGGACATTGAGACATGAATTTTACTCAAAAGGGAAGGAAGAGAGTAGAAGGGAAAAAAAAACAATGGGGGGAAAATCATAACAAAAATTCCATAACAGGTTTTAAATTGTTCCAAAAGTCATCAATTTATTTATATAGTTGAGTTAATTTATTAATTATAAACAAACTTGTAATAAATTCAACATAGGAATTTATTATGAACAACCAAAAAGAATGTCTTTTCTACTAGTTGAGCCTTTTCGTTGTAAGTTCCAGTGATTAACAAAATGTGTGCCATGAGTTTTGTCTAAGTGTGCCGCACAATTTTCGATGTTAAAAATCAAAGATTTATTTGATTTAAAGTGTTTCAGAAACTCGAACTGTAGCTCAATAACTGACGGATATTTTCATGTTAATTAATATCTTTCAAAATACACTTTTTATATCAATTCCAAAATGACCCAACTTTAAACACGATATTTTTATTTTTTTTCTCTATAAAAAGTTTATTTTGAAAGATACCTTTCTAGTTTATTTTAAATATTTTCTAGTTTCTGTTAATTTAGCTCTTCTCAAAGAACAAATAACGAGAGTTCGAAAATCAGCTGTTTATAACTCATTAAGTGAGTGTTGCTCGGTGACCCCGCGTGCCGCCGCGACCGATCTCTAGGCAAAAACTACTGTCGAACCGATCCACTGTAAGATAGGTACCGGTACCTGTTTGAGATCCAGAGTGATGGAGACGCTCTCGAACTGTCTTCCGTTCTGAAGACTGGGACTTTGCCACCACCTGGTGGTACCATCAATGGCATTCGTGATAGGATGACGCTGAGATTCGTTGGCACTTTTGGCGTCACAAACGCCACACTGAGGAGCTCTAAATACACAAAAACAATTTTTAAAAAACCAAATCAAAATCAATTATACATTATGCAATAATCAATTATAATTCATTCTTTTGATTGGCACCTGACGTGCTCGACCAATTTGCAGAATGTTTCCGGCTCATTTTCTCCACAAGTGGCATTCGCAGTTATGTGAGCTCCCGAAGCCAAATTGAAAGTGGGCGGGAAAAGACCACGTTCGTAACTCTCATCACTTGACAAATTATCATCTGAAATAAAATGAAATTTAAAAAAAAAATCAATCGACGTGATTCACATTAATTGGGGGCCATCAGAAACCTCCACCTAAACTAAGTACATCCTACTAAAATCTAAGGTAAATGACATCCAGAAATTGTTTCATTTTAAAGAAAAGTCTAAATCCTAGACTATTTTTTTTTTAAAAGAAAACCATTTCTGAATGTAGTAGGCCTACTTGATTTTGCCTGTTTTTTTTCTCTTGTCCGAAACCACTTCCAAGTAAACTGTGCGGGGGGGGGAAGGGGAAGTGGAGGGGGCATTATATTTGGGTAGGAGGTGACCAATGGCCATTCTTAAGAAAATTAAGAGCGATTTTTGCACGGACAGATTCATTTTTACTGGTCGTTTGTTCCTAGGATGGTTAATAAAATTAGGATGTTAACAACTATTTTTTCTGTAGTTTCCGAATGCGCCCAACATATAACACACACTCGTAATATGTCCATCGCCCCCTTTCCCTGATGATTTCAATGAAAACGCAGACACCACAGATAAAATGATGAAGAACTGAGATTAATTTTTAAAACTTACCCCTATAATCACGATAAAGTGAATTTTTTTAAAAGCTAAAAAAAATCCAACCCTCTAAGAGATAAAATTCCGCCATTCGAATTCAAACACAGAATACAAAAAAAAAGAAATGTTTCATAAAAAAAATTTAAGAAAAATTCTCACGACGTCGTCGTCATCTTAAAATATATGAGATTCCATTTTAAACATTTTATTCTTTATCTTAAAAAAATGAGGGTTCTTAAGGAGGTTGGATGGGTTTGTTGGAGAGGGGTCAGGGGGTAAAATAGTGAGGTGAATAGCACAACACAACAAAACGTTTGTCGCTTCCGGGCAAAGTCAAACTTAGAAGAAGAAAAAAACACACACTATTATAATATATACAACACACACAGACAACACAGAAAAAGTTTAAAATCAACCCTCTGTTGTGACTTCCAGACCACATTCACCTCCTCCTCTCCAATTTCCATTCATATTATATGAAGAAGAAAATTTTTTTTTAAAAAAATACCACGGTATAATTTCTACATTCTACTTTGTATTATTATTATTATTATTATTATCATTATTATGAAAAGTGTGACTTAATTGAATTAAAATTAAGACGACCTACGACCTCCTAACTTTTTCCATCCAATCTTTTCTATTCTTAGGGCTTTGATACACAAACCACTTTTGGAACACTTTTCGGCAGCAAACTTTTGAGTCTTTCCATAGAAAACACAGCTCAACCACCTTCGACTTCATTTTGCAGTCGAAAAGTACTTCAAAGGTAGTCTGTGTATTCCAATCCTAAGATCCTTGTCACCCAGACCACTTTTGGCTGGTCGATTTCGACTGCAAATGAATTAATTTTGTCGCAGGTGGCTGAGCTGTGGTTCCAATGTATTGCTATAAAAAGAAGTCGTACCTTGGCAGCACACACGCGACAACTCGAATTTCATTTTGCAGTCGAAATCGACCAAGAAAAGTGGTCTGTGTGCCAAGTGCCTAAAAAGAGAGCAAGCAACTTTCAGTTTCACTTGAAATGTGGAATCACAAGAAAATAAAATACAATGCTCAAGAAAAGAAGAAATTATTCAAGAACTGACTTTAATGCTAATTTTACGAGCGTTTAATGAGAGGGAGGAGGAGGAATTTAGAAACAAAGGAACCCATTTAAACACAAATAAAACAAAGAAGAAGAAAAAAAGCAAGGTTAAATCTTTAAAAGAAGATTCCAAACATTCTTTTCCATCTGTTTACTATACATGTCAAAAATGTCTAGATGGACTCCCTTGACCAATAAAAATGCATTATACAATTAAGTTAGGAGGAGATTTAGGGGGGAAAGTGGCTGAAGGGAAATCTGATGGAAAGTTCCCCTAACTTCACACCACATTCAGATAAAATATGTATTTCATCTCATATTCCACCGTTATCATTTTTATGTTACCACCAGCACCACCACCACCTACGACTTTGCTACTTAGGACACACAACTCAATAGTTCCACATTGCCTTTTAAAAGTAAAATGAGAAATGTGTTTGTGTGAAGTTGAAAAAAAGACAAGAGTGTGAGAATTCTGATAAAAGTTTATAGGTCCACAATAAATAATAATTTCAGACCGAATTAACCCCAATCTCTGTTTATATATAACAACATTGAGAGACATCTTCAAACGATAAGACTAAAGATGTGATTCTCAAGACCCTTAGAAGTATATAAGTCTAGTGGTTCCCAAACTTTCTTTTGTTTGCGGGAAGTTACGGCAAAGTATTTTATGCCTGAAGAAATCACGGCACACCTAGCAAAACTCATGGCACAAAAGTGTGCCTTTGGAAACAACCACACGTTTAGTTCTTGTTATAACATTTTCCTCAGAGGGCTTCTGGCAGAAGAACTATAGTTCAAAAGCAAGATAAACTTCGGTCACCTACACACCTACTATAACAATTCCCCCCCCCCTCCCTATGCAAGTATATTACTGAGCTTTATAGCAGCAGCATTAATATACATACTGTATATGCTTTGTTCAATATTACTTCTGCTTTTTCACAATAAAGAGAAAATTTAATTAAAAATATTAAAATTATATAAAAACACAATCAATATAACCTTCAAAATTGTTAGGACACACATAGCGAAACTCCACGGCATACCCATTGGGAATCACTCCTAGATATAAAGGAAATGTGACATTGTCTGGTTCATTGGAGATTAATATTGGGGTCACCCGCGCCCTATGGCCTGAGAACAAACAAACACACATATGGACTACAGGGAATAATGACACCTTCACATATGGACCACACACAAAGACGCACCAAAAAGTGTGAAGTACTTAAAGGAGCAGTTAGGGAAGTTAGTTAGGGGTGACGAGGAATAAAGAGAAAGAAGTCTGTAAATGTTTGCAAATGGCACACATAGGGGAGAGGGGGGGGGATTTGTTGACAGAAAAAGGCCGCGACCACAGCTTCCGGTTTTTATTTATCAATTATCACTTTAAATACACACTCACTCACTAAAAATCTTACTCTTATCTAATGTATTATAAATACATGTTCATCTTCATTCAAGCAATCAATTATTTTGTTACAAAGAATAAACACACAAGTAGAGAACTGCAAACAGTGCCACAAATACCCTGGGCGCAGGAATTAGAGGGTGCCAAAATGACAGCCCAAACTAGTGCAAAGAGTTGGTGGACCTCAAAACCAGAAAGGATCCTCGGGAATGAGCGCAGTTGTAGAAGATCCCTTTTAACACCTTGCTCCGAGCGTCAAAAACCCTCGCTATGCCAACTGTGTCACATGCCAGGGAGTGATGCAGAGCATATCAGAGATTCGGCATTTACTTTGCACTCCACACCAATATTCCTTCAAGTGGGCCAATTAATAACTCCATAACTCCAATTTCCACCTGACATTTCTATGAGGGACATACATCTATGAGATGACCACGCTACACGCATAAATGATCATAGGAATACCATATAGGCTTTTATTATATTAGAAAACATGGAAGAGGATTCCGCAGATTCACTGCAGGAGTTGGATATTCCCTTATTTAAAGTGACGGCACACGATCAAAGGGCACACAGGGAAAAACATCCCCCCTTCTCCACAGGGTGTCCAGAAGAAAGATTTAAAGGACCCCCTGCATAGTAGAACCCATTCAAAGTTCGAATCGAGCACCATGTAGCCTATTATTAATGATTATTATAAAAAAAAAGTATTTAAGACGAACCACAAATTGCAATTTTTGTTAATAAAGGAAAGAGATCACAGGCTGTAAATGGGGCTTTATACAAAAGAGGTATTTTCTCAGGGTCAAGCCCTACAACTTAATCATTTGACAATAGGTGCGACTAGAAGTGGTGACCTACTTGGAGCCATTTCCCATAGAGCACAACACAAACACACATTTTAAGGCTTGATTAATAGATTTATGGGATTATTCCTCTGCAGAGATCATCATCTTTCAGATCAATATCGTTACTTTGTGATTAGGTTTAGAATATTCTATCAAAACTCATTTTCAAAATACAAAAACTACTATAAATACTGTGTGAGAGAAGTAATTGATAACTAGACCTCAGATTTGTATGTAAATGTATTTGATGCAAATGTTTCTCATTTTATGGCCAAAGTGCCAATTTTGTGAAGTAATCATCATCATTAGAGCAACTGCAATTATACTTTTTCTAATTAAAATGGCTAATTAGAGGCAAGATGCCTGGTTACCATCAGTTATTAACTAAAGAGTTCTAGCCTCTAAAGCAGTGTTTTTTGATTGAAAAACCATAATTAGTTGGTTAATCTAAACGGGGATCGTTACTACCCAGTTGGCTCTTGGGCCACAAACTGAGAAACAGTAGCTTTGATACAAATCCGAGCTCTATTTTTTCAGTGATGATCATATAGGTTAGTTGAAGGTGTACCTGATTCAAAGTGCAGGTGTTTGGAAGATTTAAATAGATCTGATCAGATCCATTCCGAATTACGAATTCAAAGCACGAGTTCAACTTTCTTTCTTATGGATCACAATGAATAGATTTAAAAGTTTGCCTTTTTTTCTTAAAAAAAGTGGCCATTTTAGCTGAAGGTTTTTTTTAAAGATGATTTATTGATTTAAAATAAAGACAAAAAAATGGAGGTGGGGAGAGGGTAATATAGAGAATGTCCCCCGTCTCCTGTAGATCTATCTGTGCTTCATAAATATTATTGGGTAATTCTTATAGAAAGAAGAGAAAGAAATTGAACGTTTTGCATCCAATTAACCTCCTCCTTCGTTAAATGTAACCTAACTTAAAATTACTCACCATTTAATATATATTTATGGCAGAACCCTGTAATCATATTTGCGAAAATAAGCGCCTCTGAATGCGTATATCACACATACACACTGTATATAGTTAATATAATACAAAAAGGGGGAGGGAGTCTTTCTTACATTCTGAAATTCCAGAAAGGCGCTGATCTAGCGTTTAATTAAAGAAGCGCCAAACTGAATAACCACCATTTCGAACAAACGCCAAACCACACCATGTATTAAAATTACCAAAAAAAAAAAAAATAATTTATTTCCTTCAAGCCTTAACTGTTCTTACATAGGCGCAGTGCGTGAGCACCGTCGCGCCAAAGTGGCGCAATAAGGCAAAACGCTGTACACAAAGGCGGCTAAAGTAAACGAAGATCTTTTCAGACAAAAAAGGCTTACTTAACTTGTAAATCTAAAAAACTGAAAATATGCAAATTTGAATCAAAGCTTAAGTGAACAAGCTTGGCGCCAAATTGAACAAAGACCAAACTGAATAACCGCCAAATTAATGGTTCTATATAGTTGGTTGTTTGTTCAATTTGGCGCTTATTTAGTTTGATGTTTGTACAATTTGGTGTTCTTAAAATCAGCCGAATCCTTAAGTTGAGTTGACTGATTTACTATATTACTAAAGAGTCAGTCAATTAAGATTAGTGTTAATTATCTCTTCTTTTCACCTCATTTATCCACTTCTAAATCTCATTCAATTTAGTTAAACATCTTCATTGGAACAAAAAATATCTATCAAAGATACAATTTGTGCCAAGAAAGACGAAAGGAAATGAAAAATAAAAAACAAATAGATTGAAATATTTCAGAAAATGTCCGCCATCACATTTTTTATTTTCTACTTTTCTTCATTTTTCCTCTCAACATTTAGAACTTCTTTACGAAACACGAAACAGGTGAATTGAAATTTTGGCATCAGATTTGAAATGTACAATATATACATATAATAAAACTCTAAAGTTAAACAATTAAAGAACCCTAAAAATTATTTAGTCCAGGCATGATTGTGAATAATGAACGCAGTACCAACCAGTACTACCGACTACAACAATGTAGGTGGCAAATCAAAAATAAGAAAAGAAATAACAAACATGAAGCAAGTCAATGTAAGGAAAAAAATATCTTAAGTTCATAAACATAACAAGAGTTGAATGAACTATATTCAATATTTTCTTCAAACGTCAACTTAATATTTTTTTTTTGAAGGAAACCAAAATTGGATTATTAATAAATAACGAAATTTCACCAATTTATGTCAATATTTCATGTAAATCTCTATTGGAATCAATAAAGGAAATATATATTTAAAAAATAGTCATACTTTTCGTTATTAACTTGAAAACCATCGAAAAGACCCTGAAAATAACTTACAATGTGACTAATTTTGGTAATTTGGGGGATTTTGTTATTTTGCAACAACTTTGGCAAACATTTGGAGGTGATCAAAATTAGATGAATCAAATTTAGATGAATTTTAATTATGAAATTCACTAGAAAAAAAGCTTTCCTTTTTATCTCTATATTAAATAGAAATTGTCATTGATAAAAAACAAAAACAATTGGCATTCTTATCATTACGTAAACTACACAAAAAGATAAAAAAAAAAGCATTGTGTGTGTGTGTTTTAATTTTACTAAGCTACACTGGTATGTAAACACACCGTGAATGAATGACTGAATGATACCATAGATAAATGCCATTCCACTTACCAATCTCATTCATTTTCCTTTTTTTTTTTAGTTTCTTCAGAAGGTAAACAAAAAAAAATCTCCAACTGAAAACAGCTTCAAAAATCCGTTTACAAATGACCTTTGATCTTGGAAAAGTGTGTTCAATAAATAAATCAAAGTGCTAATGGGGATGAGGGTGGGCGCCACTCAATTTCCAATACAACAACATGCATTGACCATTAGCCCAAATTTCTTCAATTTATTTTTTATTTCTGCCATTACCGTTTTTATCAACAAATGTATCGATTTCATCTGAACATGTCATTCAAAATGCCAATTCCAATACATAAAATTGTCTAAAATATAAAAAGTTGCCAATCATCAAAAGAAAGGAGTCACTTTCTTGTTGAAGAAGTTCATTATGCACCAACTCTTCTTTTTTTCTTATCACAATTTTGTTTGGCATATTGAAAGCAATAAATATTAAGCCTAATAAAAGTGGCACATCCATTTATGATTGACCCAAACTCATGACCCTCCCTCACCCCCATCACCATCACCCCCAGTTAATATCTGTTATAACAGATATTAACAAAAGAAAATTGTAATCTAAAAGATGTTCATGTTTAAAGCAGAAGCTGCGAGGATTAGCAAAAGCGTCCTTATAATTTGGTCCCCAATACAAAGGAAAAAAGAAAAAAAAAAAGAAGGGAATTTTCAATTTAGAATGTTGTTGGCACCTTAAAATCCCCTTTGTATTCCTCACATTACACCTTATGTGAAAATCGGGCAAAAGAAAGATAAAAACAAGGAGGGAGTTCAATGAGTAACAAAATTTAAGTAGAAAGGAGGAGTGGTAAGAAAAAAGGTAAAGAAGATTTTCTTGTCTTATCACTGAGTAGAAAAGTTGCCCTGTTATCATACAAGTGAAGCCGATGAGGAGGTAAGGGGAAGGGAAATTGTAAATTACCCCCTCGAGATAAGACGAGGTTAGACATTGCCCACACTGGGGGCCAGCGAAATCCTCATCTCCCTCACTCCCTAAAACCCATCCCCATAAACCTTTGCCGAGCACTCGTCCCAGAGGGTGGTCACAGCAAAGGTTTAATGAGGATGGGTTCGTGCAACACACACATACAAGGGTGTGTGGCACCCCCCCCCCCTCACCTGTACACATACCTACGCACACACCCTTACCCTCTACCCCGTGCATCATTTTCCTTATCTCACCCCCTCTTTTCCATCACTTACATGATTTGTTATAGAAGACAAAAAACAGGCAGATATTTATTTGTTCCTGAGAAAGTGATGAAGGTTCATTCTGGTTGTAATATAATAAAGGGGAGAGGAAGTGGTACCCCCTCCCCTCCCCCCCCCACTCAACAACAGTATTGCAATAAAAAGCTCGAGGCTTAATTAGCTTCAAAATGCTGAGAAAAAGCATCTGTCACATTAGAACACACACACAAACATTCCAGAAAATTGCATCTCCAGTCAACATCCTTCTTTTCAGGCCTCTTTCAAACTGGTAAAATTTCTAATTATTAAATTTTAGGAATGTGGACAACAATTGTTATTAGCAAGGTAATCAAAACACAACGAGTAAACTTGGATATTTTTTCTTCTAATTAGAAGTCAAGTTCAATTATTTGATATCAAAACTGTTAAAAACCACATAATAAAATATAATATTAATGAAGCCCGAAAAAATGTTTACCTGTGAGCGCCGCCAGAAAAACACATTTCAAAGAGATGCATAAAGTGATAAAGATGATGATGATGACCAGGTGAGAAGAGGGTGAAATAAAGTTGGGTCTGTGTCGATTGGTGCAGCGGCGGTGGCCGAGTGGCCACCACTGCTCCTGCCACCTCCTCGGAGGTACATCCGCCACCTCCAACACCATACTCATAGGCACCACACAGTCTTAAAATTTAAGTTCCCTTAGTCAGGTACAAAATAATATAATCCAGGTGCAAAAACCAGGAGGATACGGATGATGATGATGATGATGATGATGCTACATGCGCACATGTAACTACCAAAATATGAAATATAGTAGGAGGATAGGAACGAGAGTCTCAGTCAGACGGAAAGAGATGATGATGATGATGAGGCGGCGTCGTCTTCCTTCCCAAGTAGGCTGCTCATCGTCTCTGCTCTTTTAAGATGTGTTCACTGACTTCAAAGAGTGAGTTCCTTCTCTCCAGAGACCCTAGAAAGGAAAAGTGGTAAAATGTTCTACGTATATTTTATACAGCACGCAATCGAGCACACCAACTGAGACTGAGGGGCAAAACGAGCTCATACAGTCGAACTGAAGCTTAGAAAAAAAGGCGTCGATATCATATCAAGACTTGTCCACTGTAATATACGAGGGGAGCCTCCGAACAACAAAAATATACATATAATATATATATATACCCAATGTTCAGATTTCCTTCTTTTAACAAATCTTAAGTACAAACACATGCCGCCGCTTACATTCACTGATCCTGATCCTGATCCTGATCCTCCTCCTTCTCCTCATCATCATCATCATCATCTTCATCTGTTTCTTATACTAAAATATTATAAATACACTTTTAGAAAAAAAATATGTTTCAAGAAAGAAGAATTTTGGATACAAAAATTGAAACATTGAGCAATAGAAGATAATTTAGTCGTAGGTGGAGGTGACTGAGTCACAAACACGAAGAGAGTGTCTGCGTATCATATTCAAAATTGCTGCAGCAACAATAAAATTACACAAACATATCACTGAAATCCTAGGCGCCAATTCCCCATTCTCACTGGTGAGGTGCTCCCACTGAAATTTGTTATGCAGTTTTTCAATTTTTACATTTTGTCAGATTTGTATACACCTTTATAAGGTGTATATAAATATCTACCCCCCCTCTAAGTTGGTGAACCAATCTTTTTTCAATGTAACCACAAATGTGGCGAGTGAGAGGCCACAAATCGCCACACACTAGTGACCCATACAACAACGAGAAATTGAACGATTTATTTAAATTCAAATACATATCAATCATACTGAAATCAAGCACAAATTATTAAAATAATTTGGGTAAGTTGGAATCAGAATGCCAAATTTGAAAAATTTGTTTTGGACAAGTTGCAGAAGTTTTTGTAGAATGTCCTTTTTAACTGATTTTGTATTGCGCATCTCAACTCTGTATTCGTCTATAGGAAAAAAAAGTTTCGTTATTTTTAATAAAAAAAAATTATTTGTTATTAATATAAAAAAATACGGCAAACCCAAAATGGCCACACGCACATTCCTGAGAAATCGCCACTTGTGGCTATTGGCGACTAGGTGAACTACCCTATGATTTTTAAACACTTTTGAGCCATCAACTGGCTGAACATATAAAAGTCACATAAAATCCTCTTATTTAGCACGATATAGTAGCCTCTAACAAGCAACAAATCATCCTATTATGAATGCATACCGTGAGCACCCCCTTAAATTCCTGTAAAGTCGGCACCTATGTCTGAAATTGTGATTCCCACGCAATTATTAATAGATAAAGTGTGTCTGAAACAAAATATATTCAAAACACCTGTAGGCCTTTTAAAAAATAATAATTGAAAAGATTAGTTTCAAAAATATAAAAATGGTCTTGTGGTCATTTGTAAATTTGTGTTCCTCCATTTGATGAAGATAAATGAATGCATTAAATTACATCATCATCATCATCATTAAAAATGATCAGAATTGATGTGTTTGCCTTTCAAATGACTTTACCAAAATAAAAATCTAGAAATGCCAACTATAAACACAACATAATACTAACAACACGGGCACTTTAGGGCAACAAGGGCAATTAGTGAACCTGGATCCACACTAAAGAGCACCTTGTGGGAAGTTGTGTCCACGTTTACTGCATTTTCAATCAGCAACAAACGTGATCACCCTTTCGATTGGTTGGTATTTCGATTATTCTTCGTTCCGTGTTTAAATTTCGCTCCCTTCTGTTATTTCTATTCTCTTGGAATTTGCCACTTGGACAGTGGAAACATTGACGCCATCTGTCAGTCACAATTAGAACAAAAAAAACTTCCCAATTAGACACATTTTTAAATTACCAACTAATAATATTTCTACACATCTTTTAAATTACCTTTGAACCTTTCTTTCACAATAAATGAAAATATTTCTCATTTTATTTCGTTTAATTAAAAACTATTTCAAATTTTCTTTTTATACTTTTAAACAATAAATAATATATAATTTAGTTTACTAATTAAACAAAATTCGAAGCCCAGTCCAGCCCACATAACTGTATAGTGAATGAATCCCGACAAACAATCCCATAAGGGTCCACCAAAGCTATGTAGTACACTAAGCACATAAGGTTCACCAAGCCAAGGAAAGGAAGCCCACTACACAATGATGAGGCCCATCGAGCCCATGGTTTTTTTTCTTATTGTCGTAATTTATTTTACTTTTATAAAAAATTGGTTGACCATACTAGAATAGTAAATTAGTAATGCATGAATAACGGGGAAAATATTGTAGAGAAAAGGGGTTAGAGATTAGGAGGATCATAGGATGGTCGAACAACGAATGTCGACAACGAATATGTTATTTTTTTTAGAATCAGAAAGGTCACTGAAAAAACGAAAAGAAGGTAAAACGAAAACAGGTTTTAAATGTAAAATAAACAGAATGTCAATGGCTGCTGTCAGTTTATTAGTTGGCTTAATGAAAACGTCACAAAATCACACAAAAGAAAAACTTTATCAAGTGTTTGTGATCAACATTTTTATTCACTACTTTAAAGTTTAAGCTCGTCTTAAAAGTGTAAACGCCCCTTCCAACTCAGGTTATTTTTTCTGTCTTTCAGAAGAGAAAAAAATCAAGAGAAACTTGAATCTGTTATACAAACTAGAAGGGTACCACCAAAAAGAGTAAAGTCTTTACTCTCTTTAGTACCACCACCACCACCACCTCAATCACTTAAGTGGGGCCCTTCAAAATAAGATTTTTATGTCAGATTTGAAAATGACATTTTTTTGTAAATTTTTGTCTTATTAATAAATTATTTTGAACAATAATCAACATTGAAAATACTTTTAAATGATTCAGCTACTATTCTAGTTTCTAACAGACTTTCAATTTCTCATTAGTGTGTTGCTCTTCCTGCAGATAATTCGAAAATCACCTGTTTATAAAACGACTTAAGAAAGTGAACTTGAAAGTGTTTTAGAAACTAGAAGAGTAACTGAATCACTTAAAATACATTTTCATATATTTTAAAATGAACCTTTTATAGCTTAAAATTTAAAATGGTATGTTTTTTCTTTAAATGCCATTAAAAGCTCAATTTAAAGGATATCGACATAAAAACATTTTCAAAGTGATTCAAGAACTCTTACAATACAGAAGAAGTTTCTGAAAACAATTTCAACATTCACGAAAAACAGTCTAACAATTTGAATATTGTTGGCACACATTTATTTTGCCAATTGTAATCCAAGCTAGCTGCTCAATCTGTCTTATCCATTGTTAAACTCATTCAGATTTCAGATGTTTTTCTTCTTCTTCTAAACTAAGCTAAAATAATGATTGTCCCATTCACTTTCACTTTTCTAAAGAACCCACAATTCAAAGAAAAAGCAAAAAAATTGTTAAGGTTCACATTGAAATAGGCACAATACAATAATCGACCTTTGTTGTTAAAATTGTTATTGTACCTATCATGATCATCATCATTATTATTCAATTAGTGAAAGAAATCTTTAATATGCATGGATTGATAGGTGGTTGCAAATTGGAAAGGGGGACACACTCAAGAGATTGGTAATAATATTTTCCCTTCTTCCGCGTTTTGTACCTACACACACACTTATGACCCTCTATTAGTTCGAGGTCCTCCTCCTTCTTTCTAATTTTCCTACGTCAAAAAAATTCTTAGCCTACATGTCAGAAAAAGAAGAAAAATTCAATGGAAAAAAAGGTAAGATAGATAAGTAGACAGGTAGGCAAGGTGGGTTTGTACATTTAAACACGGGACGACCGCAGAAAAGTGCAGGGAGACAACTAAGGTGAGGAGGCTCTTCTACTTTTTCTCTCGGTCACGTTCACCAAAATGAGAGAGAGAGAGAGAGAAAAAAAACAGGAACAACAAACACACACCTTGTTGTTTAATTTATCAACCTACAACCTACCTACCTATCGTATTTACCTTAAACTACCTGTCCCTCTACATTGGAGTACAAGGTTAAGGTGAATGAAAGGAACAACACGTTTGAAAGCAAAATCACCACCAACCAAAAACAGCAATTCACTTTTGGAGTAGTTTTAGTCTCTTCTGCCACTTTGCTAATAATCTGGTGTATTATTATTTATTCTCCAGTGATCTTTCTATAGCGGAAATGTGGATAAAAGAACATATTATTAGGGTAATTATCATTATTACATTTGGTGGTGCCAACACATACAGATTAATTAATAAGGAAACGGATTTTTAAGCAATATCTAAGCGACTGTTTCGTCAATTTGTGGCCCAAGTGCCAAATGTAAAGGTAATCATCATCATCATCATTACAGCAACCAATAATTATGTTTTTTTTCTAATCAAAAACACCTGGTTAGAGGCTAGAACTGTACTTGACAACTGACAGTAACAAGACATCTAACCTCTAACCAACCTCTCTGATTAGAAAAAGCATAATTGCAGTTTCTCTAACGATGATTACTTTGCAATTGGAACTTAGGCCACAAATTGAGAAACATTTGATTCATTGTTTGCATAAAAATCCGAGCCTTATTATTAATTATTAATAATGCCTGATGAGGATGTATACATCCTACCAGACACTTTAATTTCAAAATTAATTTCGATATGCCAACTTAGTGTTTAATGTACTAAAATGAAAATACCGTTAAATTGTTTCGGAGGAGCTTTTAATTTTTTTTTAAAAATAACGCCTAAGAATTTCAATTGAAAATACAAAAATAATTCAAGTGTTACGAAATCGATAATATTCACGAGAATACATTTTTAAGGTGGATTTTTGTTAAGAAAAATCTTAAAAAAATTTCCTCTTTTGCATGTGTGCATGCGGGTCACGCCTGTTGATGAAACAGTTTTTCGTCGAGGTCACTCTGATGTTGCTCTCGGGCAAAATGTGGAACCTGGACGCGTCCATCGCTCGACCTAACCAATGCGGACATTCGGGAGGAGGAATGTTGCAGTACACCTGGGGTGACGCTTTTCAAGAAACCGATTGCCTCGGACCGAACGGACAGAAATACCCAACGTGAGCGTTTCATTCCACCGATAACAAATACTGTATTATAATTAACTAAGATCTCGACATTGCTCAATGAAACAGACAAATGATAAGCAACATTGTGAGGTCCTACAAGGGTACCCTAAGGAAAGGGAGGGCCATGGAGGATCCTTACGACGTTCGAGAACGTCTACTAGATGCATGGAGGTCGGCGAACAGTCTTCAACGATTAGAATCAAAGAGGACCGTAAGAGCAGCCAGTACAACGTCGGTCACCAGCTCTCGCAGGACGTAAGCATTCACGCTTAGATAAACGTCTGTGTCGTTACATTACTTACGACGGAACTTTCAGGTGTCGCAGTCCTTCGGGCCGCCTGTGTCGGACCACGTACAACACGACGGCGCCACTTTATGGAGTTTCTCTTACATCTGGCGAGCCGGTCACCATCGTACAAAAATTCCCCGATCTTTTGCAACAGGTCATTTTTGAGACATGCACGTAAGTACCAGAACCCGATTTAGCAATCAGGTTTTTTTTTTGGTGTCAAATATAAATTATTTCCTTGACAGGTCGACGGAATGTGACGTCCTCCAGGGACGATGTACTCAGACATTCACTCCGTACCTGTTTCTGGTGGTTCCCCTTGGACCAGTCACTCTAACTGGACAGGATTATGTCATGGTGGAGAGTGGTTGTGTATGCAAACCCAAATACTCACAGGACACATCATAATTATTGGACTCGATACCATAATGCGTATCAAGAAAATGATATATTGCTTTTATTCAAAACGAAGGTGAAGAGATACCTGATGATGAGACTTTTTTTTCTCTCAATTTATTTAAAACTTTGACATTAGATATAGCTGTTGCACAGTCATTTTTAGCATGTGACGTCAGAGGCTGATGAAAAATGTATAATAATGGTGTCCTTTTGTCTGATAAAATAGAAGGATTAAAGAGAAAAGTAGAAATTTAAGAAACTTTTTGCCTGAGAACTTTTGCTATCATTTTTTTTTCTATCAGAAAAAAAAAATAATTGAATTTGTGATCAACTTCTCTAACGTCACAAGCTTCAAGTTAAGAGTGTGGCAACTGTATTTGTAATCAATACCAAATACAACAAATAATATAATAAATAATCCATGAATTGATTGACTTGTACTAAAAAAAAATCACGTAATTTTAAAAAACTCGTTTTGATGAAAAACACAATTTGAGCGATTTTATACTTTCGACTATTAATTCGTATAAAAACAATTAAGAGAATAAAAAATGTATTATAGCTGCCTTATTGAAATAAATTATCTTATTAATTAAAACACCTTTCTTTGAATTTCCTGTAAAAAGAAAAAGGACACATTTAATCAGTACCATCCTATATTATAATATGAATGATAAATATCAGCATTGGTACAAATTACTTTTCAAATCAAGTTAATTACTCATTTTAAGCTACAATTACTCATTTTCTCAAAACATTTGAATTTATTTCCAGTCTGTTTGCCAAGAACAGAAATTATTTGAAATACTAAAATAAAATTGAAAAGAAATAAAAGTTATTGCATTTTTCATTAGAACAGGTAATCACTAATCACAATTACTCATTACAGAGTAATGTGGTGAATAACTAATTATTTGAAAACGTAATTTAATTACTTTTTTTGCAAATTACTTTTCCAACACTTGATAAATATGAATAATGGAAAATTACCAAATTCAGGGCTGGGGGGATTCCTTCTTTCAATGAGTTGAATTGACTCAAACTCTGTTCTGTAAAACAACAAACAAATTTGTCAAAATCAGAAATGACAAGAACAAAAAAAAATGTCAAATGATAAAAAAAAGACAAAACAAAAAATGAAGAAAGAAAGATAAAAACTAATAACGCTACAAATAAACTAAAACCGCTTATTTCATACAATATAAAAAATGCACATCCCTTTTTGTTTCAATATTTTAATTTAATTAACCCTAATTAAGTTTATTTTTTAGTATTTTTATTTTGTTTTTTAAGAGTCTCTTTTTTATTAAATTAGGTGTAAATTTATTAAGCCACTTCAAATGAAACATTTTAGATGTTAGAGGTTAGGCAAACATATAAATATGTAAAACATATATATAAAATATACTAAATAATTTTAATTGGATTTTCAAAAAAGAACAGAATTAATTTAATTTAGGCTTGTGCATTTACTGTATGAAAAAAATGCTTTTTGCGTCTGGTTAACTACTCGTTCCAAGGATGCTAACTATAAATTCTTAATTTTTAATTAAATATATTAACCAAATTAATTCGATACCTTTCAAAGTATAAAAAAGTGAAAAATAGAATATTTGAGTGGCTTAAATTAAGTTAGAAACTGAAACAAAAACTTTTTTTTAAATATTTAATCTCGTTTTTATATTCAAATTGGAATAAATTCCAATTTATTTTAGTCGGGTTTAAATGGGAAAATGGGGGGAAAAAAAGTCAAAATCATTTTTTTGGGAATTTATAATTAGCATTTATAGAATTTTTTTAATTAGAAAGAAAGACAGAGAGAGAGAAAGAGAGAGAAATTTGTCAGACTAAGATATAGACTCGAATTGCATTTTGTTTTTACCTTATGAATACATTGATTGAGTATGTGGGGCTTCAGAAACGCCTTAAAACGGCCACTGGTCATTGTGTATATGTGGTTGAGGACGAATTCGCTCAAAAAAACAGAAAATGAGAACGGAAAAAAAAAAGGAAAACCCAGATTCAAAACCGAAACGAAATCGCGATAATTACGAATTATTAATTTCAATTTGAGGATTGTATATTTTTTAAGATGGGAATTTAGATTGAATTAAAGAGACTGAGAGAGAGACAGATAGAAAAAGAGAGAGTGTTGGGATGGAGAAAGAGAGAGAAAAAACGACCGCGGATTTGGGTTTTTGTTTACACGAACACCAATTAGTTAGAACCATTTTAATTGCGTTTAATTAAAATGTCGACTACAAAGATTAAATTATTAAAAACCTCCGAAACCGAAGTTTACAAAACAAACACATAAAAGTCTTCAGTCTAAATAAGAGATTCCTTATCGAGACCACCTTAATGTCATTTAACAAACTTTCGATAATTCAAGAGTGAGCAAAATATTTGAACCAAAAAAATTCAATTTAATTTGAAAGGTGACCTCAAGATGACCAAACACCACCCTTTTTTCTAACTAAAAATGTATCAAATTTTAATCTCAACTGTATATAATAATAATTAATCTCCTTTTGAAAATCACAAAAAATAAAACAACAACAAGAACAACAAATAATGACACAAATATATCCCATTACTAATAGTAAAAGCAAACAAAGTTGAATTAATAAGTCAAAAATTGCTAAAAATGATGATCACTAATAATACTGATGATGATACCAATCAATATTTGTTCAGTAACATAATAACTTAAAAGTAGTAGTTGTTTTTCTCGATATACAGTATATACCTACCCCAGTACAGACATGTAAGGTATACACATTGATGTGTATGTGAATGTGTGACCAGTGACCAGTGACCACTGATCAAACCACCACACAACACACACAAAAATCATCATTTAAAAAACAATTTACTAAAAAAAACTGGATTACCAACTACACAATTTGATAATTGATTGAATGAATGTGATTAATGGACGCAATCGGAAACTATAAAGCTTTTTCTGCAAGATGTAAAAAAAAAAACTCCTAAAAATGAGATTGCTTTAACTCCTCCTAGTCAATCCCCCCCCCCCCCCAAAAAAAAACGAATTTCGAAATGGGTTTCATTTTTCCTTCTTAAACAGGAGGCCATAGAAAGCCTTATAAAAGGAGGCCATTTTTTAAACATGTCGTCTATATATACACATTCTTTAGATTTTGACCTCCAAACTGAAATTTATCCACATTCAATTTAGTCTTTTTCAAGAAAGTAAGCAGATGCTTGCTTTTCTTTCTTTATAAACCACATGTTGTTTCCGGAAGTTACTTTTATGTTTTCTTTACAGAGAGAATAGCTTCTTTTTCTTCAGTTTCCAATTGCACCCATTGTTCTATGTGACAACGTATAAGAAAAGGGAATGTAAACCAGGTATTCAAATGAAAAACCACATTTTCTGATTAACTTGTCATATTTACACAGAAAACGGATTTCGTGAACGCAACAAATTTAATTATCTACACTAATGTTGAAAGAGAACTAATAAAAAAAAGGTACCTCGTGAGCAATTCATTTTCTTTAAAAAACAACTTAAGTTGTTTAAAACTTTTTACAGATCATTTTTGCTTTCTGCGTAATATATCTCAGAAATGAACGAAAAGAACCGAAATTAGGTGTGTCATATAAACAATAGTCACACATCCAGTTTATTTCCTTAGCTTTCAGTCAAATAGAAAGAAGAGATGCCGCATTTCTTGTTGGTTCAGTCAAGAGCCACACGTTCGTCCAGAATTAAGATATTCTACATCGAATTCTAATGAATTAAAATCGTGGGGGCGAAACTTCAGAGCTTCTCGAGGAGTTGAAAGAATAACGATGCTCTTTCAGCTCTTTCCGATCATTTTGTTTTAGCAGAGATATAAAAAAAAAATGTGAAGCAAAACTTTCAAAAGTGTCGCCGATATAAAATCTCGACTACTCCAACCGACCACCGTTACGCTATACAGTATATACGGCACACGTTTGTAATTGTTACTTCACGTTTGAATCAACAGTCTCGATTTCACCGAATAATGTCAAATAAAAAATGTATTCCAAATGCAACTAGCTAATTACAAGAATAGGGGAGTCAAAGGGTTGAAACTTAAGTAGCTGCGGTGCAAATATTAACGTGGCTCATACTACTAACCATCGAAAAGCGACGACGAGCCCCCCCCCCCTTAAAAAAAACAAAAACTCAAAAATGATGATTGTTTCGATCAAATAATATACATATATTATATATTATGTATGCGTGTCTCTGAGCGGTTTTTGTATTTATTTGTTTAAATAGCGTTTGAGCAGTGTGTGTGTATAATAGTTAAATCAACAGGTGTAGGAACCCCTCCCCCCCCCCTTCCACACTCCTCCTCCCCATTCTCACCTGTACTCCCCCCAAAAATGATTAATAAGGTACGATATTCCCATACCTTTTCTTTGTAAATATATATTTTATATCCAACGGAAAACCCGTCCGTCTCTCACACAATCTCCGATCTCTGTTCCTTCCTTCCTCTTTTTCATCTTCCGTATCCGCAAAAGAAACGGAGAGACGAGAGGTTTCCTTATTTTCTCCATCCACAACGTCCTAGAAACGAGTGGTTACGGCCGACGTCGACGTTCCCGGTGGCGGCGGTGGAGGAGGAGGAGGAGGAGCGGGTGGAGCGTAAGGATGATCTCTGAAGGTAGAACGAGACATTGCTGCACGAGGTGCCTTCAACCTCGACGAACTCGTACCGATACGCCAATCCTCGCCTTAAAAACGAAAGCAAAACAACCGGAAAAAAACACACAAAAGAAGAGAAAGAGAATTTGAAAAAAATCCATCCCAAAAGGAATTTTCATAATCGAATCAATAAAACCTGTCAATTCTGCAGCATATTCTTCAGGGTAGGGATCGACGGCCGCTGCTGCGGCAACCGCGCCGGCAGAATACTCGTAATACGCATCACTGATTTAATAACATAAGAAAAACGAGAGAAAAAAAAAACAACTTCTATCAAAATGAATCCCCAACTGGACCGTAAAAGGCCAACATATATCATCGATCGATCGATCCGATCGTCAAAAACAACCTTTCGTCGTACGTGTCTGCTGGATATGGATAACCATCGTCGTAAACCTATTCGAACGCACCAAACAAGACACAAATTAGATCTCGTTTTCATTTTAAGGTGGGTTCCATGCTTGAATCCCTCTCCCTCTCCACGGTTTTCAGAAAAAATTATGGTTTTCAACTTTTTAGTCAAACATTTTTTTCAGGAGAAACATTACAAAAAAGTGTTTTAGAAACTAGAATAGTTGGTGATAATGCTGAAAGCACTTTCATGACAATATCTTTCAAAATAAACTTTTTATGACAGTTTGAAATGTCAATGGAAGAACCAAAAAACGGGCCATTTTCAAACTGAACTATAAAACTGCTCATTTTTTTAAGATATTATCAAGAAACAACTTTTAGCATAATCTTTTATCATTCTAGTTTTGAAAACAATTCGTTCGCTTGACGTTTTTGCGTCCATAAAGATCTCTGGAACCTTCCTTAAGTATAATCAATTCGCATAACACAAAATAACGTACATATTCATCTTCGGCACCGAGTCTCGAGTCGGCGACGGCCGCTCTATAGGCGGCACCTCGAGATACCTGAGCTGCTCTCAGTATGGCTGCTCTACCCGACGGATGAGGAACAACTCCCGTCCTGGCTGCGATCGCCCTTGCTACTAAAGAAACAAACAAAAACGCTATTGCGAGAAGAAAAAGAGAGAGAGAGAGAGACGATTGTCGTTCGTTCAGACAGACCGGGTGGCGTTGCCAAGAGACCGACTCTCGAACTTCTTCCGGCCGCAGCCACGAGAGGAGGCGGCGGTGGAGCACCCGGACGTCTCGGCGGCGGAGGAGGAGGAGGTGGAGCTGGTACCACTTTACCATTAATGAAAGCCAATTCTCTCAACTGACCTTGACGAATATCATCGTTATAGTCCTGAAACGACCCCCCCAAAACCCCCGAGAATTATGTCCATATAAATGTACATAATTAAAAAAAAAAACACCGTTCCCCGGAATAAATTAAAAAAGCTCACGGGAACAAGAAACCTCTTGATCTCGGAAAGTGCGTGAGAAACTCGAGCGTAAGCCTCGGCCGGTGGAGCGAAAGTGCTGATCTCAACGTGGAGATCCTCATTGAGGTGAGCGAATTTCGGATCGTTCGTCATCCGTAATTCGGTTTCTTTCGCTTTGTCTCTCATCGAACCACGACCAAGAATGGCCATTTTGGTCAGGGTGTCTTCCTGAAGCCTCTTCAATGAATTCCCTTTTGGTCCCAACAACTTACCCACAAAATTAAACTGAAAAAGAACAATGAAAAAAACAAAACAATCATCACGACTTAAAAAAACTTTTATGAACAGTTGATTTTCAAACTCTAATTATTAGAAGACTAGAAGGGTTGCTTCAATCACTTAATTGTATGTTCATATATTCATATTTTTTAAAAGAAGCTTTTTATAGCAGTTTGTAAATATTTTTGTCTATAAAAAAGTTTATTTTGAAAGATCTATAGCAACACGAGACTACCCTTAAGTGACTGAATTGGCCTTCTAGTTTCTAAGACTTTCAACGTTTCATTTCATTTTGCATCTGAAAGGCAAAAATAATAATCAAAAGTACTAGAGGCCCCCGTTTACACTTTAAGACAACATCATTATTCATTCGTAAATTCCTGATCCTAACCTAAATTCTGAAAATTGCAATTCTTGTCATCTTAAGCTTGTTGAAATCTATCTAATTATCCACCATATACACACACACACACACACACATACATATATATATAAAGAAGAAGCCCCATCTGGTTTATTTGAAATGATGCCCCTAATTAAACCTCCTCCTCCTCCTCTCTTTTTGGTCCCGCTCTTAATTTAAAGCATTCAAAGCAGAATGTAATTTCGAAAACAAAAACTGTTCCCGTTCAGAATCCAATAATAGAAGCAGAAGAATTTCATTTAATTCATCCCAAATGTTAGTTGGTCCTTTCAACTACCCCCCCCCCCCCCCCCGCCACAATTGCCCAAACCCCTTCGTATTTAAATATAAAACGCTTCGTCATCATCATCATCATGAGAAGAAAATAAAATCAATGTTATTAAAAATTTGTCTGGAAATTATTATTCTGGATCAACGAACGTCAAAAGTTGAATTTCGAGACGAAATAGGGAGGAAGAGGATTGGGCCTCAATTTAAAAAACTAGAAATGTCCCCTCCCTAACTTCCAAGGGGCGAAATGGATGGCTATTCCAGTTGAATAACTTCCTTAGGACGAAACCCCCATCTCTGATTAGTGATTACTAATTCCGAGATCGTAATTAACTTAAACACGGGTTTAAATCTCTCTTTTTAACCCTTTTGGTTCTTTTTCTTTTCTTGGAGCTGAAATCACAACTTATATTTTTTAAGAGGAACCGAGAAATTCAACAGCTGCTCAACACTCAAAAGTCTTTCATCAAAACACAATAAAATAGAATCACAAAAGAAAACAAACAAAACACAACATGGAATTCGGCTCCAAATAATATTTCATGAATTATTAGGAGCCGGAAACTCTTCTTGACACTTGAGAAGTTCAACTTGAACCCTTCTTCTCTCTTTCTCTCGTTAAAGGGTTCCAACATAAACAAAAAAAATGTTTTAGAAACAGGTGATTTTCGGTGATTCGACAATTTAAGAAAGAGCAAACAACACTACGTACGGAGAAATCGAAAGTGTTTTAGAAACTAGAAGGGTACTGCAGTCACTTAATATATTTTTCAAGCGTGATGATATCTTTCAAAATAAACTTTTTTAAACAAAAATTAAAAAAAATATCGTAAAAAAGCAATAAAAAGCTTATTTTTTAAATAAAAAACACGAACAAGAAAACAAAACCTGAAGTGATGGAGCTATCTTTCTAGTTTCTAAAATTACTTTTTCCAATTTCTTTTATTTTGCTCTTCTGAGAGACAGAATAAAAAACAAACAAAGTGTTTTTCTACGTTGGAATCCAAGTGTTTTAACAACGAAGTTCAAGGTGCCAATTAAGTTTCCACCGAGAGTCAGTCAGTCTCTCTCTCTCTCTCTCTCGAGATCTGTGAGCCCCAAAGTCGGCTCCTATGAGGAGTAATAATGAGGAGGATGTGTTAAATGTAGTTAATTAGTACCTTTGGGTGGTCCATCACAGGTACCAATACCCTGACCTGAAGTTTAACTGGTTTATCTTTAGTCAGTTCCAAATAACGAGTGTCCTGAATGGAAATGGCATTTTTCGAAGGTGTTCCTCCACCTGATCCTGAACCTCCATTTTGAAAACGTTCCAATTCTAAACAAATATAAAAACAAAACCAAAAATGAACTAATAATGAGACGACCCAAACAACAAAATTAGATTACAGTTGAAACGACACAATTGTCAATTGATATTAATCACAAACAAACAAAAGTGGACAACTTAAGTATTCCACCCCCCCCCCCAAAAAAAACCACAACAAAATTCGACAGACAACAAAAGAATCTTTGAAAACCACAATCAAACTAACGCATCTTTTGTCTTCTTTATGAAATTCGTTTATTAAACAGTTGATTTTTCACGAACTAACAATTTAAAAAAAAAGTAGAAGGTGTTCTAGAAACTAGAATTTAAAGAACTTCAATGGTATTTTCGTGCAGATTAATTAATTATCTTTCAAAATAAACGTTGTCCAGAGGCAAAACATGCTTCTTTTGAAGAAAAATATCAAACATTTCTAGTTTCTTCTCTTCATTTTGCAGAACCTGAAAGACGCGTTTAAACTTCAAAAAAAAAAAAAAAAAACCATTTAAAGATTTGGATAAATAAAATGGTCAATTAATAGGGTTTTGTGTCCAATGAACACGAAATGTCACACGAAAAACTACCTCCCCCCCCCCCAAAAAACTAAATCTATTTTTGTTTTTCTCTTTTTGTCTAGAATTCTGACAAACATTTTCAGTTTAGAAAACTACGAGACTGGACTGGCCAAAACATCATCAACACATCTTAAAAGCAAAAATTAGGAAGAAAACTTATTCACTTATAATTCGGTCAAACAACCAAATAAAAAAATGATTCAGAGCCGCCACCGCCGCTCTAACTAGGGTTTAACTAGAATGGTTTATTTATTAAGTTCCTGGATTGGAGGAAGGAGGAGACTGGCAAATTGCCACAAGTAATAATAATAACAATAATTGAAAATAACGTTGGACAAATTTATCGTTTTGTTGAATCATTTCTATGTCAATTAAAATACGAGATGATAAATCAAATATTATTAGAAAATACTTTAAAAAGGATCACCCACCCACCCCTTGTTTTTTTTAAATGGGAAGGGGGGGGGGCGGGAGGTTTATACAAATACGAGTTTAGTTGTTTGTTAATTAGCCTAATTATTATGTGTGTGTGTGTCTGAATAATAATGGTTGCAACATTTTTCGCAGAAAAGATAAAAATATATTCCGAACAGAAATAAAGGAAGGATAAAAAGAGAGAGAGAGAGAGAGAGAGATTAACGACGTGCGAAATCCTTTTAATTCCTTAATTATGGTGTCCACCCCTCCGCCTTTCCTCCTCTCATTTTGAAAATGTTGCATTTTCAGAACAAAATACGACATGAAAACTCAATTTAACCGATTTCTTAATGTTAAAAAATGTCTTAATGTTAAACTCCAACACACTCTCTCTCTCTCTCTCTCTCTCTCTCTGTGTCTCTCACCCACCACTTGTAGCACCAACCAATCGGCACCACTTTGTCTTCGCCAACATTGTGGGTTTCAAAAGAATGGCAACTACATTTCCAAAGTAATCCAAAATGAATATCTCACTAGACCACTTTTAGTGGTTGATTTCGCGACTCCAAAATGAAGAAGTTGCACATGGTTGGACAGTGGAAAGACGTCGTTCATTTGAAAGCGAGCCACACGCCGACTTCAGTTTGCAGTCCAACTCAACCACTAAAAGTAGTTCGATGGTTCTAATAAAATATTCAAGTTGATATTTTTCAAAATTAACTTTTTATTAGGGCAATTATTTATTTTAAAATATATCAACACGAAAATAGAACCTTCTAGTTTGTAAATCTTGTGTTAATTACGCTCCTTGAAAGACAAGACTTAAAACTATGAGGTTATTTAAATTTTAAAACCACACTAAACCTCGTGTCAAACTAAAGGTCATTGTGTCTGTTTAGAATTATTAAATGTTCTAATTGAAACACACAAATCAGACAAAAACAAGCAACCCTTCTACTTTTTTTTTATTCAACTTCATCATCTTTATTATGAGACTCCTAACCACCACCACCACCACATTTTAATTTTTGCTCCCTGTCTATCCATCTACTCTCTCTTTCTCCCTATAACTATTTCCTTCTCTCTCTCTCATTGTCTTTCTAGTTTATTGTCTTTCTAGTTTATAGTCGTTTACGGAAGTTCTCTTCATATTCTCTCTCTCTCTCTCTCTCTCTTTAGGCTACTTAGAGAGCTTAATTAATTTCTAGGAAATTTAAGTACAGTTTAGGGGAAAATAGTTTGTGAACTCTCTCTCTCTCTCATTTACATTTTTACTTCGTAGATTTTAAACTCGAAATTTAGTAGAAACTCCATAAAGGCGGGTTAAGGAGGAGGGTATAGTAAGGAGGGAGGCATCCTCCTCCTCCTAAATTTCATTCTCTTAACTTCATTTGGACGACGATTAAAAAAACAAAATACTTGTTTCATTCTCTCTCTCTCTCTCTCTCTCTCTCTCTCTCTCTCTCTCTCTCTCTTTGTTTCATTTTCCTTTTCATTATGAAAAAAACAAGGAGGTGAATGAACATTTCATGAAATCGCCCATACATAGGCCCACCCCCCCTTTATATTTAATCTCACCTGTGTCACATTAACAAGACTAACCAATTAAAACTAAACAGAAAACGGTGTTTAAATAGTTTTCACAAAAAGAAAGAAAAACAAAAAAACCAATTTGCTGACAATTTTTAAAAGAAAAAAAGTTTTCTTGTTAATTGACGTTAAGTGTGTTTTTTTTTGTTTTGTTGGTTTGTCAATTCCAAGTTATTTCTAAATGAAAGAGACGCGTATTTGGAAAAGTCGACAGATTAAAACCACTTTTCTAATAAATGTTAGACGGATTCAAACAAGAAAGAAAAAAAATATATAAATTAGATGCAAATGGAAACTGTTCTCGAATTAATTGTGTTAATTGAAACTGAAAGAAAAGATTGATTGCAAATTTGGAAACAGAAGCGTAAAATGAATTAAATCATTATTATTATTGTAATTCCACATCCAAACAACAAACGGATTGCGGAATTCTTCTTTTTCTTCTTCTTCAACTAATGGAATCCAATAGGCTGCGCGTTCAATAAAGGTCCCACAACTTCAATCAATTATTTCAGAACACGATTTGTTTTCAGTTTCCATAGAACCAACTTTAAGAGGCTTCGTTTCAAAATGGGGAACACAAAAGGTGCCTTCCATTCCGATTCTGGGTTTCATTCTGTCTTTCAGGTGAAAAATTAAGTCAAAACTACTCCAAAGTGTGTTACAAACTAAAGTAGCTCTCAATCACTTAATTATTTTCACTTTCATATATTTTAAGCTTTTTTTAATGTCCATTTGAAAATGACTCAACTAAATGTAAACTAAAACATTTTTATTTATTAAAAAGTTTATTTTGTAAGATATCAACATTTCCAGCTACATGTGCCAGTTCTAGTTTTTAACACTTCCGATTTCTCCTTAGAATTCTTCCGAAATTCCAAAAAATAACCGAAAAGTTTGAAAATCAGGTGGCTTTTTCATCCAACCTGCGCATTGCTTGCAGTGATTGCCAACATTCAGGCTGACGAAAGCATTTTCCAATTCGTATCTTTTATTTTTGCTTATTTTATCACTTTATCACTTGGGGTGTGCATTGTTATCATTGTTTATTAGAACATTTAATGGTTCTTTTTTATTCACACGATTTGCTTTCAAACAAATTTAATAATATATATATATATATATAGTAGTACACCCCCCCCCCAAAAAAAAATATAGTTGAAAATACACTCGAGTCTTTATGACACACACATAGAAACAGATAGTGTCCCAAAATGAGAGAAAAAATGCAAAAAATGCAACATTTTAAACATATAAGATAATAAAATGTAAATGTGAAGCAGGAGGGAGCAGCAGCAATTGTGCAACATTCAAAAATGCAACAAATTGAAATGTCAAAAGACATTTTGCACAGAAATGAAATAAATAAGAAGAGACATTACTTTCTTCTTAAGAGCTTTTTCATACGTCGTTCGCGACTGCAAAATGTAGTCGGCTTGTCGCCACTAAAACCGACCACTTCGATTGGTGGTCAACTGGCAAAACCAGTGACTCGACTCGAGTGGTCGGATTCGAGCGACACGCCGACTACATTTTGCAGTCCAACTCGACCACCGTTCCAAAAGCGGTTGGTTCCCTGTGTGAAAAGTGCCTTTTCTTTTACGATAAAACGTATCTTATCCATTAACTTCTTATCATTTTAAATTCGATTAAAGCTCAGCCAGCATTCAACATTACTTTACATAAAATATAGGAAGAGAGAAAAGCTGTCTAAAGATGAAACAGAATGAAAACAAATTCTCATTGCCCATCTATTATAGAAAAGTGAAATGTTTCCTAATTTTCTTCAAAAAAAAATACTTAAAAAGAAGATCGAGTATTTGTTGCCTCCTCCTCCTCCTCCTCCATTAAAGTGGCTACAAATTCAATAAGTGAGAAAGATAGATGGATAGACACACACCATGTAGACAACACATTAATTGAAGCCCCCAATTCTACCTCCTGTTATTTGAGGGAAGAGGATTAAACCTACGGGATATCACCAGCCCCCCTTCCCAACCTAAAAGAGAAAAGTGAAAAAGCTAATCATAATAATTCAGGGCAGATATTCACTCCCCCCCCCCAAGAGAAAAGAAAAATTAAGTCTCAATTTGTGTAAATTAAGTGGCATTTCATGAATTTAGAAGAAGAAAAAGAAACACTTCTTCTTCTCCTTCCTATCCAGCCACCTATCCCCCCCTTTAAACACACTTTTCTTCTAATTTCCTCGTTTTTTCACTAAAAGAATTAACTAGCCGTTAGATAACCAAGGTTATAGTTAACTGCAGACAAGCTAGTTAGAAAGGTGGTACTTATGATTGTGTTTCCATTTCTAAAACACTTTTACCGGTGGTTAGAAATGATTTTGCGTCACTTCCTGTTTGTGAAATTTTAATTAATAATTCAGTTAAAAATAACTATTCGCCATTTTGCCTGCAGGATAAATCTGTCTGAACCACAGGAAATGACGTATTTAACCCAATTAACCACGTTGTGTCAGTGCAGTTGAGTTAACTTCATTGCTGAGAAATTCAATCATAGTTAATGTAACCACCTTTGTTTCCATTAGAAAATTAACTGTAGTTACCTGTTTTTAACTGCTGTTAGTTTTTTTTATTGGAAACACGAGGTATTTTAAGTGTTGTTTTTGTTGCAATTTGTTGGATTTGGGGAGAGAAAAAAAAGTGAGCCAAATATAAAAAAGACGCTCCCCCCCCCCCCCCAAAAAAAAACAATAATAGCAAATTGAACAACGATCACGTCTAAAAGCCCGTCTGATTTCTCACTTTAAAGCCACATCATCAGCTCTCAACTTACAATTGGAACAAACAAAATCAGAACAATAGATTTGTTTGTTTGTTTTTTCTTACCTTTCCCCCCCCCTTTTATATCAGTTTAAAAAGTGAACAAGATTAGAGAAAGAGAGAAAAAAATGACCACAAAAAACAGGCAAAAAATGAGCTAACAATTGGATATCAAACTTAAAACTTGACACACAAACGAAAGAGAGAAAAAAAAAATGAAATATTAGTTGGAGGATTTAGCGAACACTTTATGATTGATGTGCAACACACAATTTCAACCAAACTTCCAACTTCCAAAAAGAGGAAGAAGAAAAACTTTTGACAGGAATGTTATTAGAAAAGAATTTCCAAAATACGGTACGAGATTACCAATATATACACATAGAGGCAAATGGTAACAACATATGCCGCCGCACACCATTATGCATGCGTGCACACAAACAACAAAAGGAGGAGGCAAGGGGGAGGAGACATGATTTTCATTGTTTTCTCCTCCTGTATTTGACATTGACAACCACACATATTATATATGCATACATAATAAGGACCCACTTTCACTCTACTTTAGAAGAGAATGCAAAAATCCGCATTCAAATTCGTATTTAATGCAAAAAAAAAACTAAGTGTAGTTTTCTTTCTCTCTCTCTCTCTCTCTCTCTCTCTCTCTCCCTCCCGATCTCGGTTGTTGTCTTTTTTTTTCTCTCTAAACAACAACAACCTTGTTGTCAACATTCCCCCTCCTCCCTTTTCAACGACATCAAATGTGTATAATACAACAACAACAACGACAACGACGACAATATCGTCATTTGAAATCTGCTCCCTGTTAACAGAAGGCTCCTTTTTCTATATAATATGAGTATTATGAACGCATATTTAATAGAAAAAGAAGAAAATCCTTTGAACAACAGAAGAAAAAAAAACCCCTAAAACCAAGGAGGAGGAGGAGGACACACAAAACAATCTGTTCCTAAAAATTGAAAGCACAATTTTCAGGGTTTCTTTGTTTTTTATCTGAGAGCGACAGACAGAATCTACGACCCGCTTCACACTGACCACTTTGTGTCACCACATAAAGTGGTCGTTTTCAGCCGACCAATGATTGAATAGAAGGTTGTTCACACGAGCCACCGTCACAAGTGGCGAACACCGCCTGTTTTGTCACTCATTATTGGTGAACAAGGGTTATTCCAGTGGAAAATCACTGACAACATTCCACTGTTTCCAATGGTGAAGGTCCGTGTAAAAACAACATAAATTTATTATATAAAGATAAATGTTAGCAGAAAAAAAATGTCAAAAGTGAGTGAAGAATCGTCTGCTTTTTGAAGCTAGAAGGAATGTCATCCATTTTGTTTTGTACGTTCGTTAGATCGTATTATTAAACACTCCATTTTAGAAACAACAGGATGAACTCTCAGTTGAGCTACCTATTTATCTTGGATTGAAGCAAGCCTTGGTGCGACAATCACTATGTGGCGCTACTTTGTGTCGACACAAAGTGTTCCGTGTGAAGCAGGCCTAAGATACCACCTTATTTAAGAGAAACAAAGTGAAAGCTTTTTTTTTTCATTTTGGACACAACATTCAAGTAAATAAGAAAAAGATGTGCTGATTCAGATTGGAAGAAGAAAAAAACAACTTCATCTAATGAATCTCCTCGAAAACCATCTATCTTTCTTTTTAGATTAAAAAGCACCTTAATTACATGAAATGAGATATTTAGACAATGAGAGAGAGAGAGAGAGAGATAAAACAACGTTGTTCAGTTAAGTTTCTTCTTCTCAATTCATTCGCACCCGATTTCCTCCACCTTCAACTTCTAAATATTATAATAAGGGTGTTCACCAATTGGTGTTGTTGTTGTCGTCTATAGATAGAAATAGAAAGAGATGTGGCCACGGATGGAAAACACGTATACATAGAATATACACGAGTAGGGATTTTTATGGACCTAGAAGAAAGTGACCACAAAATGCGGACGGACAGGAAATTACAAGATCTCACAGTTCTGATCTTTAATGCCGACGACCAGCTTAACAATTTGTTGACAGGTGTAAAAAAACAAAAGGAAGTGACAGGAGGATACCCATCTTTTAGTGTTTCATTTGTGTATATGTGTGTGTGTATATATGTGTGTCAGACACACGAAAACCACAACAAACAAACAAACAATCATCTCTCTCTCTCTCTTCCTTTTTCTTGTGTCAAAAGATAAGAAAAAACACCTATTTATTTCTATTGCCAATGTTGCTCTGCTGCTGCATATTTTTGCTCAAATTCACTCTCACTTTTATCTTTATGGAAGAAGAAAAAAAAAAAAAAAAGCCCAAAAAACATCACAAAAGATGTTTTTATGAAACAGCTGATTTGCGAAATCTAGTTATTTTATGCAGTGTTTCACAAAAGCAAAAACACTCTTAAAAGAAATTACTAGAACGGGTATTTATTTATTATGGTATAGTTTTTATGTTGATATCTTTCAAAATAAACTTTTTATAGACAAAAAAAAATTATAAATATCGTCTGGTTAAAAGTTGGAATCCTTTTTAAACTGCGATAATAAAAAAAAAGTTCAGTTTGAACGATATCTTCTAGTTTCTAAAAACACTTTCTAAGTTTCTCTCGAATGACAAGAATAACCAGAGTTCGAATTGGACCCTTTAAAACTAGCTTCAAACATAGGTCGTATGTAATCTACATTACGATGTAACAGAAAATTGAAAATCTATTAATTAAATAGGAATTCAACAAGAATAACCCCCCCCCCCCCAAACACAACGGTGGTAAATAAAGAGAGACTCAATTAATAATTGAAATTACAAAAAAATAACAAAAATTGTCAACGAAAAAAATCTGAAAAGTTGTTTGTTTTTAGAAAAACAGAGAGATATTTACTTTTTTCATTTAGTTTATAATAATTTAAATAAATACATTTCTAAATATATATTATTAATAATATTTCGACATAAATTCTTCTTTTTTTTAAAAAAATGTGTTCTTGTCTCTTGTTGAAATGAAAATGTTGCAAATTGCATTTTCCTCTTTTATTATTATTATTTGCGACCCCCCCCCCCCTCCCCCTATCCTCCTCCTCCTCCTCCTCTCCTTCTATTCGAATCGATCTCTTCTTTTCTGACAAAAACATTTCTTATTAATCCCCCTCCCCCCAAATTCTACCTCCCTCCAATCTCCTTTTACTTTAATATTAAAGCCCTGGTAATTTATTCACAGCATGTATATTACATTATATGTAACTCTTTTTAGGTTCGACAGTTACTTTCTCTCTCTCTCTCTATATATATATGAATGCATTGCATGCATATGATGTTATATATAGTGTATGTGTGTCTATAGCAAAACAACATTCTTTGAATAATTCATCACTACGAATGGACGTTCGATGGGTGGATATTTGGGAAGGGGGGGGGGTGAATATATAGGTACACCTACACCCACAATCGAGTGTATTATACATATACATATATACATATACATATATATATATATATATATATATATATATATATATATATATATATATATATATATATATATATATAGCTTCTATTGGCAAAACATCACTTCAAATAATAATGAGTTAACTATTTGAAAATAAAAAAAGAAATTGAGAGAGAGAGAGAGAGAGAGAGAGAGAGAGAGAGAACCCCCCAACTTACTACTTCTTCTAACCATTAAAAGTTTTTCTTTGAAGAAGTTTTGCATAAATGATTTTGTTTGGTTTTTTGTGTTTTGTGTTTGAGATTCGAGAGAGAATTCATGTTAAATTAATTAAAACCAACGTGAAAAAATAGACAAATTTTCCTTTCATCTTTTTTTTAGAATTTTACATGATTGGTGATGGTGACGGGTTCGGGGATCTTTCTATCAGTGTCTATATTTTAAATTCAACCCCCTCATCCCCTTATGAGAGAAAGAGTGTAAAAATGTGGCTTACATTTGCCATAATTCTGAAAACAGATTCAAATGCAAATGTGTAAGATACGATACAATGCTATATACATGTATGTATATGGATGGAGGAGAGTAACATACGTACTACATGATGGTATAGGGATAGGGCTACAATCCCTACCATAGTACACATTTCAATAACGGCATAATTAAATAGCCAATGCGTGTGTGTTGCATGAAATTCAGGCCTTTTGAAGGAGACTCTCTTTGGGAAGAGGAACTCACCTCTTCTCCTCCATATACAGTAACAGTATACATGTATACACGAGGGGTGGCCAAACTTCATGTCGCTATGAGCCACATTACAAAGATTCTCAAGAGCGAGGTGAAATTTATTAAAATACAAAGTCTATAATTACTCTGCAGGTAGCCCAGAATGCCTGTGGCAGAGGAACTATTTAGTCCAAAAGCCGCATAGAAATGCATTCTCAAAATAAACATCGATCAACCAGGTTAGATAACGCCACCCTCTATAGATTCCCTAAATGAAAACCTTCCTCAAATGCACAATCTCCTCTGGAAATAAATTCCTATGTCGAATCATTCCAGCAGATAAATGCAAGTGTTCCGCAATTGTCCTTTACTGACTGGCTTTATTTTGTATAAATTTATAAAAAAAATATATTTAACTTTATCCTAAGAAGGTATCAAACAGAGCCGCAATTTGGCCATGTGTGTTTGCCTAAATAACAACATTATACTAAGTATTTCATATTTTGTATGAACTTGACATGGGAATTCAGAACAGAATGTTGCTGGTGATGGTGGTGGTGGTGGTGGTGGTGTGTGCTTTTTCAGACATCCTCCTCCCAAAAAAGACAAGAGGCAAGGACGATTGGGGAGAAAAAGTCAATCGATGAATTTGTTGTAAAACGGGTGAAACATATATTCTACATGTTTATTATAAAGAAAAAGAGCTGACATTGAAATAGGATATAATATAATGTATATAAGAAAAAGGAGGAAAGGGGGTTCCTTATAGGAGAAGTTGTTTATCAACAACCCTAAGTTGACAGGCAAATGTCAGGCTGGCGGGGGGGGGGGGGGCTGCATGTGAATAATGAATTCCATCAGCAATTCATAATTGGTCAAACTCAAAACTCGTACAAGCAAGAAAACACATCAAATTGCAACCTTAAAACGCCGCACCCTCGACGAAAGTAGATTATACACGATGATACATGGCTTGTTAAATCCAGGATTGTCTCACAAAATTGAAAAAAGCCGTTCAATTTATTCTTTTCAAATTGTACCTGGGAAGAACCTATTTTTTATTCAATTTTTCTCATTTCCCTATTAATAAGGAACAGTACACGCTACAAAGATTGTCCATTTCCTCCACTTAACAATCCAGTTTGGCTTTAAAACAATCCAAAATTGATCGTGTATAAGGAGCTGCTGCTGCTACTACTGTATGTAATGTGTGACATCAATACGTCATGGATTGCAAGCGACGCACCGTCATCCTCTTCGACAAGCTTCAATTATAAATAGTTTAAATTGACACAAAAGTGCAAAAAACATTGACACTATATGACATAAAGTGCGAGAGAGAGAGAAAAAAGCAATGAAATTTCTTTAAAAAAATTGTAAAGCTGGAGAGGTTCCCACGAAAATCAATTCCACTAGAGATCAAAAATAAGAAGAAGAATAAAGAAAATCAATTAAAAAATAATTGTCTGTATTACATCCTTGTAAATCTTGTATAATTCACTAGAAGAGGAAAAGGGCACGTCGTGATTCACTTAGGAGAAAATGAACCACCACCAAATAAATTATTGACTTATTATAGATTTAAGGTTGTTTTAAAGTGTAAACGGGGCCGTGTCTCTCGAACTCTTAATTAAAGGATTCTTTCTAAAACACTTTCACGTTTGTCTTCTTTTTTCACAAAAGAAGACAGACAAGCTTTAAAGTGTTTTAGAAATTAGAAGGGTAAATACACCTCAGCTACACTTAAAAAGTTAAATGCATTTAAATGTTAACCATGTTCTACAGAGCCCTTTTAAAGACGTTAAACAAACAATACGTAGAATTCGATTTAATCATTTAATATACTGTACGCGTATATATGAGCTAGTGTAACAAAATATTGATTTAGTATTTCAATTTTGTTTTCTGATCGTAAGTAATAATTTTAGGTTGTGCATGTCCTTAGTGGAACTCTGTACCATTAAGGGGGGGGGGGGAAACCCCGGACGCCCAGTGGGCAGTGGGAAAGTGGAAATCCCGCCCCTCCCCCCCCCCTTGCCCCTTAGATTCCCTTGTGAGAGGATTGGAAATTGCTTTTTCTCTGTTCGCATGTCAAATGTCACCCAGTAGGAATAATGACTATAATATGACTGACGGACACACAAACTACTTCTGAACTTATGCATTTTTCAACACTGGAGGGTCCTTTTTGCATAAATAAAGTAGAAACCGACCTCGTGTTATTATTTTCATAGACCCATTTCATTCTATAAGTTGATGTGTCACACGCAAAACCAACCTATTTTAATAATATTAAACATCATCCCAATCATGATATCGAATACTTAATAAACCACCTTTAAAAAATGCAACTTTAAACTTGATTTTCAACTGTTTTAACAAACACAGTTTGCAAATGAATCAAAATATATTACATGTACATTATAATAATGTACATTCTAAAAGAGAGAAGATCTCTTATTTAAATATTTGAGAAAACCAAAATGAATCTTAATATAAGAAGAAAAAAAAAGAGCTCAACACAAGTGAAAATTATCCTAGAATTCCCGTAGGGAATGGAATTCCTGTTAAAGCACCACCCCAAATTCACTGTCTTAATCTCCATTAACACTTAATACATTTCAAAAATTGTCATTCGTGCTTGGAATTGCTAAATAATGACAGAAAGAAAGCTGATTTTGCAACTCTTGATGTCTTTCAGAAGAGAAAAATTAAGAAAGAAAACTAGAAAGTCTTTTAGAAAACTAGAAGTGTAGCTCAATCCACTTAAGACTGCATTTTCAACATAAAAAGCTTATTTTGAAAGATAACAACAACATGAACTTACACTTAAGTGGTTGATTCTAGTTTTCAAACACTTTTTTTTATATATAAAAAAGTAGTGGCTTGCAGCTATGTCAAAACACAATTAAGTTTTAAACTTGAATTATTCTCAATAAACGTTGAACAAATAAGAATATGTATCTGAACCTAACCCTTGATTATAACAACACCAACTGAAAACACCTTCTTCTAACCTTTATTAGACTAAATTTAACCTTAAAAGATAAGAGGCCGATGTTCTCTCTCTTTTCAAAAGACATAAACCAGCATTTTTCATAGAAGAGTGAGTGAGTGAGTGGGGAGAAGAAGGAAAAAAAAAAACCCCGAGAGATCCATTTCCATTGATTGTTTCAAGAGAGAAAGAGAATTGAAATAAAGACAATTCTCACGATGTTTCTTTAGGAGGAGGTGACATTTTTAGCTAAAGACACGAAAATCCACTTCAAAAATAGGTTCCTAAATGTAGACCCTACACGCGAGTAACTATTAAAAGATAGCACCTCCCCCCCCCACCAATCCCACTTACCCCCTTTCTTCAAAGGTGTGACAATGTTTAACGATAATTGGGATAAAACAAACCATAAAATGAGGTAAAAACATCATCTCAGAATGAAAAAATGTCTCCACTTTTATCTCTTTCTTCTACCTACACATTCCCATTACCTGTGGTACACCCACCCATCCCTAAACAATACACATGAAAATGGGTTCCATCAACTGACAAAGTGAGTGAGAACCAACATTATCATCAGGGCCCGGTGGTGGGGGGAGAGGGCCCTGGAAACAGTCGTCGCATCCATCTTTCTCCGTTAAATCCAACTCCACAGCTAAATATTTTCTAAAAACAACTTTCTTAAGAAATATGAATGAAGTTTTTAAATATAATTTCGAAACGTGTCTAAAAATAACCCTTAAAAGAAATTCACCAAGTCTGGACCGGTTTTAAAGTTGGTGTAGCTACAAATTAGGGGGGGGCTGAGTGACCACCACCACATCTCCCTCCCTCCCCTTACATCCCAAACTGACCAACTATAGTTTCAAAACTAGATAAAAAAAAATTCCATTCGGGTAACTTTAACAATAAATTATGATAATCAGTATCAAAAAAAGTGGATGGAATTTCTATTTCGGCCGCGAAAAGAGGGTAGAATCGTGGACGAGTTTTTATTAATAACATTCGATAAAATGGTTCTTCGAAGCTGATGTTGAAGTACATTATATGATATGTTGTTCAAAATGCGCACAGCAGCAGCAGCAAAATAAGAGAGATAAATATGTTGTTGTTGCTCGATCTCCATTGTCCTTATACACAATGGTTACTACACATTATCCTTCTACATAAATGACCTCCCCCCTTCATATATTATTAATTTATTATTATTATTATACATTATAGAAATAGTAACAGCATCATAGAAAGAAATGCATCATTGGAGGAGTTACAATAATAAAAATCATCATCATCATGAAAAGAAACGCAGTTTCTAGGCAAAACTAACTTAACCATATTATTATTACGCCTCTTGCCAACCTTAACCAGTATTAACATTTTTAACGATATAATTTGGATATCCTAATCATTACCATGTTATGTGAAATAATGAAATATGTGTGATAATTACCAAAAAAAATTATCCGGATTACTGAAAGTCGGAATAATTCAGTAAATGGTCGGGTAATAATTATAATTCTCACCTACATTATGTGGAAGTTAAAAATATTTAGATTTTCATAATAAAAACCGGTCCGGATCACCGGGGAAGTCTTCGGACTTCGGATAATCGCGAATCTACTGTATACATGAGCCCAGTAGAATGATAGTGGTGTAAGTCAATTTCTTCTCTCATCTTTTTGAGTAATGAAGGAGTAAAATCTAATAATATTCAACAGAAAAAATGGAAATCAGTGAATACACAAAACTTCCAAGGGTGTGAAAAATTAACGGGAGAAAGAGGTCTTTTTTTTTCAGGGATTTAGGACAGAAAAATGTTTAATAGAAAAATGGCATAAGTCTGATTTTTCATTTTTGTGACTTACACCACTCTTACTCTAAGAGGCTCATTAACATATACTGTATGTAAAAAACAAGACCAACCACCAAAATTGAATAGATAGATTTTAAGACAGCAAAATGACGAATTCCTAAATATTCACCCACAATTCAGTTAAGAAAAACCCCAATCTTAAGTGAAACACAACCTAATTAAGATAAAACTCAATTGTGAATATATTCTTCTGAGAATGGCAAATGAATAGACACCAACAACACATTGTCTATTTTTTTTTGTCTCCCTCCTTATTTCCCCCCCCCCCTCCCAAATATATTCACAATATATACATTTCAGTCTGTCCTAAACCATCTTCGAAAAGTGAAAATAATCGATATTATTCGTGGCAATGACGGAGTCCCAACCCTCTCCCCCCCCCCTTTAAAGATGGTTCAACATTAGTGAGTTCCAATAACTATGCAATTTGCATTCACAACAGCAAACGCAATTGGAAAGAGAGAAAGAATTAATTGTGTTTGAGTTTCTAATTGTGTTCGCAGGTACAATTTTATGTCCCTGAAGAAGAAGTAGAAGAAGAAACCCCCCCCCCCCCCCACGTCTTTTTGGTCACAATGTGCGAGAAAATTCGTGCTAAAAATATGCAAATTAAAAATGAAATTTACATGATTTTTAAAAATGTGTTTTCCTGAATTGTGTCCTTCCTCCGTCTTAACACCTTTCAAGTGAAAAAACAATCAACTAGAATAGTTCGACTCCAAGTTATTTTGCATTCTGAAAGAATTAAAGAAGAATCTGAACAAAAAAATGTTTTACAAACTAGAAGAGTAACTGAATCACGTACACAAGACAATTATTGAATGTTGTTGTTGTTTTAAGAACAGCTTTTTATGGTATGTTTTCGATTTCTGGCTCCAAATTCAGGTTACTTTTAAATCGTAAACGATGCTTTTCGAACTCATTCCAAATTCAGTGAATTACCTTTCTAGTTTCTAAAACATTTTCTAGATTCTTCTGAAAAGACAGAATAATCAAGAGTTCGAAAATTACCTGTTTAAAAATGAAAAACAAAAATGGAAAATTTAAAATTGTCATTTATCAATGTTTAAAGATGTAAAAACACACACACAACACACTCCTCCTTTCTCTCACATTTAACTCTTCTAGTTTCTAAAACAATTTCCTATTATTCCTTCCATAATGCAATACTTAGAGAAGTGCAGAGAATAAACAAAATTCTTATTCCAATGTTATTGCTTTATTTGCATATATTTTGTTTTAACCCAAAAAAAAAAAAGGGTTGAGCATTTTGGTTAGTCAGGTAATATTGCAAATGTGTTTGTTGCTGCAATTTCGGTAGAACCGTAGTTCTCGAACCTTGTGAACTGAAGAGCGCGTATACCATATTTTTAGTACTGAGTCTACTGACTATAAAAAAAAAGTGTTCTTCTCTATTCTATGAATATATTTTCAATCAATGAAGATTAGATGGAAAAGATAAGAGAAAAGCAATAAACTCCGCTTTTTTTTATTTGAAGTCATGGAAGTTCAATTCCACCCTGGGGGGGGGGGGCCAAAAAAAAACAATAGTAAAAAAAAGGGTGAAAAATGTTTCTAGAGTACAAGTAGACTAGAAAGTGCAAAGTTAAAACCAATGTGTCCATTCTACACATTTATTATATTTAAGATAGGAAGACAAAAGAACACAAATTCATGTATTTCTCTCTCTCTCTCTCCTTATGTTTTAACACTTTTTCTGTTTTTATAATAATCTCCCCCCCCCCCGCCACACACAAATCCATTTGAATAAAGAAGACTCAAACGAAAAAGAGAAAAAAGCACATATTCCAATGCACTTTTTGAGCTTTTTTTTATCATAAAAAAGGAGAAATAACAGAAGAAAAAAAAAAATATCTCAAGATGCATTTCAAGTAAATGACTTTTTCTTTAAAAAAAGAGAGAGAGAAAAAAAGAAAATTAGATTCTTCAATTTCTTCTTCAATTCCTCCATTTTTTTCAGCCTGCGCGTGTGTCTTATTGTGTCTTTTGCATTCATGAGTTATGAAAAGTAAATCAAATTCTATACCAATATATCAGTTGGAGGAGGCTTTACTCATAGCACACACTTTCAAAACGGGGACTGGAGGTGGAGGCTAGGTATTAAAGAAACTATCTCCACTAAAGTACCGAGTGTGCCAGACACCTAATTAACAGCCTCCACTCCACTCCCACCCACAAACAGTGAAGAAAACTGATGAGGGCCAACCGTGCTAGTGATCACTAAGGAACTATCAGCCAAGAAGGCCTGTGGCAGAGAGACAAGAATCCAAATGCAACATGCGAAATGCATAGTCAAAACCCCCAAACAATGACAATGTGTTCTGGTGCAGCTGAAATATTGCTGCTGCATTGTCACAAAAGTACGACTAATAAAATATCTCAGACTGCAAGAGAGATAGATTTCCATCGTCTAAAGCGACGACGACGATCACACTGGCTATTTTTCTTATGTACTACAGATTCCGTGCTTCCGATTCCTGTGAATCTTGCGGTGTTGCAAGAACTCACTTTTAATTCTTGCAAAAGTATTATCACATGAGCAATTGCAATACATTCAAAGACACATTTGCCAATGTGAACGCCGATTTAACCGCATCATCCAATAATATGAATCGGTCCGTGCGAAAATCGCTCTAATTCTTCTAATAATAAAAGAATTCAAAGGCCAATAGAGGTCAATCTAGCATCTGAAGCTATTTTTGATCCCATTACAACTTCGCTAGCCTCCTCCAGGTCCAACGCTCGTCTTCATAAGAGAAGGAACACATCAGAGACAGAAAGAGAGAATGAAAGCAACTTTTCCATGTTTTGAAAAAAAAAAAAAGAGAATAGAAAATTGGAAATGGGAACGAAAAAGAAAAGCGAAAAACTTGAAATGCTGTTGACAAGTGACATCGAAAGTCAATCTCATTTTTTGTTCTTTCTCTAAAAAGGAGGGAAAAAATAGTTCAAAATACAACAACCCAGGAATTCAAAAATACACTTGTTACTTTCCCAGTTGAATGACAAATTACTTATTTATCTCTCACTCTCTCTTAATAATAATAATAATAATATTTTGCTTAAAAAATAAACACAAAATTCTACACCTTAAGATGGTTTTAGGACTAAAAGTGTTTTTTTTAAGAAACTAGAAGGATAGCTCAAATAACATAAGAATATTTTTCACGTTGATATATTTTACAAAAGAAACTTACTATTAGACAATTCTTTAAAGTTGGGTCGTTTTCAAACTGTGACGACATAAAATGCTTATTTTGAAAATCTATCAAACATGATCCCCTTAAGTGAGTCGGATCTACCCTTCTAGTTTTTAAAACACTTTCAAGTTTCAAGAGTTCGAGAGACGACGTTTAAGCTTTAAAACAACCACCTGAAAATCACTTCAACATATCAATATCAATTTAAGTTGTGATTTTTTTTTTGATTTCTTATCAAAATGAATGAAGAAACTTTTGATTGATCTGATATGACCTGAGCTTAATTCCCTTCATTTTTGCTTTCCTCTCTCTCTCTTTTACACGAAAGACAAACTACATAACATCTATGGATAGAAAACAAGATTTTTTTTCTCCAGAGGGGACATTGAGGAAGAGGAGGAGGAGGAGGAGGAGGATAAGTTTCGACACCGAAGTTACCATGGAAACGAACAGTGAACCGAACTCAGTGAACCACCTTGGCGTCCTCTCCTCCTAACAAAAAAATGAAGAAGAAGAAGAAGCAACCGTTGATCTTCTATTATATAAGATTGTGAACACGAATGGCAATCAATATTTTCGCCTCTATCTTCTTCTCTATCTGTATTTATCTTGAAAATGATTGCCTCCAAGCAGCAGCACCATCATCATCATCACACGACCGTAGAAAAATAACCCTAGAAGTTTTTACCTGAAAATGACTTTGCCTCACAGTCAAAAGGCAACAGAGAGACAGAAGAAAATCTTCTCTCGGGCTCCTTCTTTTCCCTGAGAGGCCTCCCTCACTCCCTCTCTCCTTACTGACACTGATAAAAGGTTACCTCTCTCTCTCTCCCCTGACTGCCTGTTTTATCAGGTTAGTTTTTATCTGTTAGCGGAATTTTCACATGCAACATCGCGTGGTTAAAAAAGTAGTAGTTAGTAGTACAAAATGAAACCTTATCTGAAATAAAACTTGAAAAAGTGTACTTCAAATATTTAACTGATAAAAGCTTTAAACAACCTAATTAGGGCTGAGAACCTAAAGAAGAACCTACATCGAAGATGTCTAGTGTAGTGTGTTGGTCACCTTACGTCACGTCATCACCAATAGAACAAATTCGGCTACTTCAATGGTTTATATGACAATCATTAGTTAAACAGCTTCTTTCAGCTTAAAAATTAGATAGAAAAAGTCAATTTCAGCTGAAAACTGCAACACAAGAGCAAACATTTCATCGTCTTTCAGCATTTTTACAAATTAGAAAACTTTTGCTGAAACTGCAAAGCTGATTTAAATTTCCACCTTCAGCTTTTATCTTTTATTTTCGTCTTTACCGCAGTCAGACAGCCAGTTATAGGTGTGTATTCCCGTCCATTCTGAATTGATTCCTTTTCATTTTACACCTTTGCCATTTTCCCAACTGAGAGATTACCTAACTTGAAAAAAATGCTTCTTCTGCTTTTTTTTGTCCACAGACATTAAGGTTTTTTTTTTACACCTCAGCGGAAACAAAATTTATACTTGAAAAAAGACAAGAAAAGAAAGAATTATTCGAAAAAAAAAAAAAGCCAACTAAAACCCACCAAAAAAAAAAAAGAAAGAAAAGATGGGAGTTTTCTCTATCTTTGAATGAATAATACAACAAGAGGAACTTCTTCTTTTGAAATGTCACAAAGTGAATAAAAACCACTCTTAAAAAACACATGAAAGTCTTGCTCGAGAATTGATTTTAACCAAAAAAAAACACACAAAAGGTTTGTTTCTTCTCGACTTTAGGACCATTCATGATAATAAACGCCAATACAAACATGAATAATTAATAATTAAACATGTCCATCACTCCAGATTGAAACTCAATTCTGAAATGCATCATAAAATCAGGTTAACAAATTCTACTCAAAACAATGAAATTGGTTTAAACTTTTAATTAAAACTGGTTTCAGAAAAATAACAACTCAGGAGAAATTTAAAACTGTGTTAGAAACTAGAATGAGCAGCTGAATCATCATTCAATTTGGTTATTTTCATCCTTTTAAATATTGACAAAATTTAAAGAAATCTAAAGTTGGGTCATTTTCCTGAAATGACATATAAAACTTATTTTAACTTGAACTACCCTTCTAGTTTTTAAAACAATTTCTAGTTTCTCTTTTACTTTCCTAAAAGCGAGAATAATCAAGAGAGATAAGCAAGTTTAATATCATCAATGTAAAAATATATCGAAAATAACATTTCAAAAATGTATTGTCCTTTTTTTAAAAAAAAACAAAAATACTCTGGAAATAGAAGTGTAATTGGAATATAAATGGAATAAATTTATCAGAAAAGAATAATAAAATATGGTAATTTCTTATGTAGAAACGAATTTATCATCATTCTTTTTCAGAGTTGGATTTTTTTCTTCTTTCCCCCCATTTTTTTATAATATTTTCTCTTTCTTTCTTTCTTTTGGTTTTTGTTTCTGAAAGAAAAAGTAAGAAATTTTCATCAAATGAAAAGACATTTCAACCAAAATCATTGTTAAAAAATTAATAAATGCGTCTTCCAATGTGGCATTCAACAGCATTATTTTGAAATATTCTAGAAAAATAATGTGAAATTTCTTTTGTCTCTCTTTTCTTCTTAAAGAATGAGACCCCCCCCTCACCCCAGCCCCCCCCCCCTCTTCCTCAACCACCACCTTTAAGAGAAAAAGAAAAAAAAAACCCTTAAAACCAAAACCCCAAAAATAAAAATCCTCAAGAGTTGTTTTTGTGACTTCTATTATATTATTATATGGTGCACTCAAATCAAGAAGTATAAATCATTTATATATGAAGACATCCTATGTTTTATAGAAAATGATTCAACATGTTTGTGTGTCTACTCTATACAAACAGTAGTAGTTTTCAAATGCAAACTACTACTACTACTTTTAAAAAAAATAAATAAAAGGAAGAAAAAAAATCAAATCAAATAGAAAACATGACAAGAACAGACTTTCATTTTAAGTCAAGTTGAAATATCCTTGAGAAAAATAAAAGTACTTTTTCCAATTATTACTCAGGTAAGGTAGTCAGTAAGTAGAAGAGTCACCCCGGAATGAAAAAGCACCTTTAGAGAAAACTGAATCTACTTCTAGAAGATTACATATGTGTTGTGTGTAAGGAGGCTAATACACATTATATGAGGAGGATTAACAATAATTTCCAGGTGGCGGCGTCTAAACGACTAGAGTCCACTAACCACCACCACCATTAAAACGACGACCCACCTTCTTACATTATTAAAGAAATGGACAAAATTTAAGGCACTAATTCAAGAATAGCACACTTTAATTTCAAAGATCAATAACTGATTAGGTTCTGCCTTTCAAGAGAAGATAATTAAGAGAAAAAAAGTTTTAGAAACTAGAAGGATTTCAAAATAAAACTTTTAAAAAATATCGTCAGCTTAAAATTGGATCATTTTCAAACTCAGATAAAAATCTTATATTTTGAAAAAAAAAAATAACCTTAACTTTTCCCGTCTAGTTTTCTGAAAGACAGAATAATCCGATTTCCCTAATAAAGAAAGCCACCTTAAAACCCTGGAATATTTCAACAACAAAAAAAGTCCTGTTCAACGATACTTGAATATTATTATCATCTCATTGGTTCAAAGTGCCAAGTTTTCTTCTCTTGAATTTGGACCTTAAGAATTTTTATTCTAATCTCAGAGTGAGTGAGTGAAGAAATCCATTGTTCTTAAACCCTTAATGCAATGGGAACAAAACCCCAAACTCGGAAAACATTCCTCTTCTCTGGAATGTCACTTGTCTTAAGTTATCTTAGCCTTTGTACAGTAAAACCTAATCCTCTCTCTCTCTATTATTATCTCTCTCTATCTCTCTCTCCTTGTTGTATATTCAATGAATGCATTTTATTTTCAATTTTTACAACCTGTAAATAAAAAAAGATGGTCGAGTCAACACAAAACAAGAGCAATCCAAAAATAAATATTGAAAAAAAAAAGCCCCCCTCCCTAACCTCCTCCTGTCGATTGAATAGAAAAGGCAAAAGCAAAAATTCATTCTCCCTTTTTCTAGATTTTTAAGATGCTTGGTTGCCATTGGCAACTTTTGTGTGTGCAAATGAATAAAAGGAAAACAACAACAAGAAAAAACAAGATGCTGGCTGCACTTTTCTAGAGAATAATCTTTTAAAAATAACAAACAACAACAAGAAAAAAAAAAAAAAAAATCCACCCCACGTCCGTGTGGGGTGGATCTTTTTTTTTCAGACAGACATCCATCCAAACTGAAATAATAAAATTACTCTCCCAGTCTCTACCTCTTTTTTGAATAAAAACTATAGAAAAGTAGAACAAAAAAACCAGGATAAAACAACAGAAAAAGGGTGTCCAAGAAAGTCCAAAGAACCCGACACACAGTGTGGGGACCAATCCACTTCCAGAGAAACAAATATTTCTTATTTGTGAGCCCAGTGGTCTCTTGACGTGTACAAAAATAATAAGAGAAAAATCCAAACTAAGCTACAGATTATAGAATCTACAATGAACAACAACAATATATGGATATAAATATTCCATTTTGCCCCTCAAGAGACTAAAGAAGAGAAAAAAAAAAGCAAGAAAGTAGATTGATAAGGAGGAGGAGGAAACACACACGCAGGAAAACACACATTGCATGGGTGTAATCACAAAATAAAACCTACAGTAGTCATATCATGCAAAGAGATCTAGAAAGAAAGAAACACACTTGTACTCCCCCATCTCCTAGACAGTTCTGTAAGGGTGGCTCAATAGATATTTTGTTTTCTTTCCCACACCCCCAGATGGCGCGCCCACGTGGCTATTATGTTCTATAGAAAATCCTCCTCCACACATCCCCAGAAAATTTATATTTTTCAAGCAAACGTTTTCCAGGAGAAACATTACAAAAAAAATTCAAAATGTTTTAGAAACTAGAATAGTTCGTGATAATGGAAAAGTTTTTTCATTTAGAAAAAAATAAACGTTTGATAATTTTCTTCAGAAAGCAAGTATGTTTGGACCCGATGATTGGTTTCTTGAGAAAAGTAGGTGAAGCTAGCACCGATCTTGGATACGTTTTTCTTTCAAGACACTCCCCCCACCCCGTCCATCCATTTTTCTGTTTTCTTTACAGATATTAAGCTTTGTCTTGTAATTCCGAATGCGCCCATTATCCATTTCGGACACATTTCTAAGTCAAAAACTTAGGAATTCCCGGTCGAATAGAACAACTAAAATACAAATTGCAGCTAAGAAAAAGACATTCCCCTCCTTTTATTCCATTAAAAGGCCAGAGATAGAAAAAAAAGTACAGCAAACATAAGAGAGTTAATGTTGTTTGGTTTTAAGCAAAAAGGAAACAAACAAACAAACAACCAAAAACTGTGATGTACATTAAAAATCTCTCCCCAAGAATGAGAAAAAGAAGCAGTGGCATAACCATTAAAATCCATCACCATATAATGAAGGATTGAATCTACTAATCGATTTTCTTTTTAATCTTCTTTTTTTTTTTGCGTTTGTTTTGTTCTTCTACTTTTTTGTCTTCTTCTTCCTCTTCCAAAAGGAGTTTTTCTGCCATATTACACAGACAGTTGACTCCAACAACCAAAATAAATAACCCTCCCACCCCTTGAAGAAAAAAAAAAAACCTTCAGAGGATGCCTAAGGGAGGTGGGTATATAATCACCCTAGCATGACCTTATGGGTAAAAGATAAATATATATTCCTCAGTAGAAGACAAAAAAACCTCTAGAAACAAATCCATATCCTCCTTATTCCTTGGTACAACGATGTATAAACATCAATCACAAGCAACAGCATCTTTGGACTAAAATAACTAAGTGTCCTAATATAAAACAAGGGAGGGTTTTTATTTATTCACTGGCAATTGCCAATAGACCACATGGACCATGTTTGATCGCTGTTTGTGACAAGACAGAAAAAAGACCAAAGATCAGAGGAAATTCTATCAACAACAAATCATTATTCATTTCATTTGATCCATTTATAACTGAAATCGTTAACTGGAATCCAGAAAGGAAGATTCAAACCAGTCAATTGATTTTAAATGTTTTATGAACAACTAACTATAGCTGATCAGCGAACTCCTTAGTTTTCGGAGTGACACTAATACCTAGTACACACACACACCTGATAATTTAAATGCATTTAAATAATAAACGTGTTCTACAGAGCCCACTCTGTGAAGGGCAAACAAACAATATGTCTTCGAATTCAATTTATTCAGTTATTCCGTATAATTCACCTAAATACATTTAATTTGAATTCATTTAACTCCTGTGTGTACAAGGTATAAGGAAGGTAGTAGCATATCTGAAAGCAGTACTGCTAACCAGGAGGATTGTACCCAGGTTGTGGGTATCATTCCATCTCTCGACTGGGACTGGTGAAGTCACTTATTTGGGAACACTTCTTTAGGAAAAAACTTGGTCAGGTCGGCTGTCTTCAGCTGTGGAAAATGTCAGTTGAGAAAGGTATCTTGGTTTGGTGGGTGTGCCCTTCGAATTGGGTGGCCTAGAGCCTAGCAGGCTGGTGGGCCATAGTTCTACATGTATTACACACTCAGGTGAAATTGAAACTGTGTTAGAAACTAGAAAGGTAGCTGAATCACTTAATATTATTTTCATATTGATGATGTCTTTCAATATATGGATCAAAATTAAAAACCTGTCGTCTGCTTTAAAATGGAGTTGTTTTCTCTTAATTTTGTCAGTGAAAAGACAAAATAACCAGAGGGGAGAGGTGGAGGTGGAGCAACTTACACACTTTAAAACTAAAAATTTAGTAAAAGTTTCAACAAGCAAAAAGAAACAGTTGTATTAAACAGAACAAGAATACATGTACAATGTACTGAAAGAAAAACGGTTGTGACATAATTTGAACAGCGTTTGTTTCTGTTGAGAGAGAGAGAGAGACTATTCAGTCTATTAATAGACTCGTTTTTTATCTTTTAAAATAGTGACTTAAAAAACGAAAAAAAAAAACGGATGATGGACAAGCAAAAGTATTTAAAGTCATTATGAAATGGGCATCAAACTACAGGAAGTAGTGTTTCATATATATTCTGAGTAGAGAGGCCAACATTTTGTAAGAAAAAATGAGACCCAGTTTAACCCACAATACCTTTATAATGAGCCCACCATGCCCATAAATCCCATGAAGCTTACCAGATCCACGAAGCCCACAAAACTCACCAGGGCCAACAAGCATACTAGATTTACAAAAAGTCCACAAACCCCACAAAATCGCCTTAAGCCCAATAGGCCCGAAAAACCCACTAGGTCCACAAAGCCCACCAGACCTACAAAACCCAAAAATATCACCGACCAATGGGCTTTATGTAGGTCTCTATTCAGGAGGAACTTCTTTTGGAAATGGCCAAATAAGGGGCGGTATCTTAAAAGGCCGAGCGAACAATAGAGAGAAAGGAAGGAAGAAGAACAGACTCAACAGTCAGTCAGTCAGTTATGTTTGTTAATTCCCGTATGTTGTTTTTTTGTAGCCTGTTGCTTTAAGTTAGTAAAACCACAACAATTTGAAGATATACATTTGTCACAAAGCTGGTATAACAACAGCTCGAATGTATTTTCAAACTTCTACAAAGCAGTCCCCCCCCCCCCCAGGTCCAAAAATTAACTTAGAATGTTTTAGTGTTTGGTTGCACTGACAGTAGTACTACAGGCCACCCTCCGCCCTTCCTGCAGGGAACATAACATAAATAAAAAAACACATATCTACATTTTGTTTGTCTTAAGTTACTTAACGTATTTCTCTCTCTCTCTCAACTTCAAAAAACTTTCAAACAATTCTGAAGATACGGATGAGGATGATGATGATGATGATGATGATAATAATGAGGACGCCAAACAAGTAGAATTTATTTTTATACCTACAACAACATCACTTTTCAAATACAACCCTCCTCCTACTCCTCCTAACTCGAACAACCCTCAAAAAGATTTCATTCCCCTGTTCAAGTAGACAACAGGAACAAGTCACATCATCATCATAATATGGCATATTTTACTGACATGAACACAAATATCTCTGCAGCAGCATCCTTCTTTTAAAGCGTTTAAATTTAGCACAGATTTCAGGCACAAATTGCATACTCTTCACCCCCCCCCTCTCCCACTATATCTACAGAGGTTAGGAAGATGAATACAAAAAAAAAGCCTCACTTTTTCCCTCCCTGATTATGACACAGAGAGACATGAGGATATTTATTTATGCAGATCTCTGCCGTTACGCCACTACAGCAAAATTGGCATAAATGGGATGATTAAGATAAGGGTTAAGATAAGGGGGATGAGCACCTCTACAAGGGATGTTATTAGTTATCACCCCACCCCCAACACACACACCCTTTTATGATATCATATCTTTTTTTTTTTTTTTTAAAAAAACCCCTGCCATTTTTTTTCCTTTCTAGAAAGACAAGGGTGTCGAAGCGGGAAGAATATTTTAAAAGATAACAAAAAAACTCAAAATAGAAAACATTTCCCAAAAAAAAAAAAAAAAAAAGAACACATTTTTCTACATTTCTAGGTGTTCATCACATAAAAATAGGCGATGAATATGCGCGAAAATACAATGTAAATTAACCATTAGCGTCGTTTGAAAGAGGTAAATCGTTGGGGCATTCTGTCCTTCAGAGGTGCCAAATGAACAGAAACTTTAAATGTTTTTTTTAGAAACTAGAAGAGTAGGCTCAATTACAAAATAATATTTTAAGTTGATATCTTTCAAAATAAGCTTTTTATGGTGAGTTTGAACATGGGTGTTTGGGGGTTTGAACATGTTGATTTTAAGTTGGGTCAACTTAAAATCAACAGTGTTTTTTTTAAATTTTTGTCTTGAAAATATATCAACATGAAAATACCCTCTTGAAAGTGATTTACTTCTACCCTTCTAGTTTCTAAAAAAAATTTTCTAGTCTCTCTAAATCTTGTTCCTGAAAGACATGAAATAATCAAAAAGTTGGATAATCAACTAGAATGTGTTTTAGAAACTAGAAGAAACTAGAAGCAATCAGCTCAATTACTAAATAATATTTCATGTCGGTATCTTTCAAAATAAGCTTTTTTTTATCAAATTGAAAGCTTGTTCTTGTTTATAAAAAGTTTATTTTGTAAGATATCAATTTGAAAATACCTTTAAAAAATGAGTTCTACCCTTCTAGTTTCTAAACCTTAACAACTCCAATAAAATATATTCGAAATTTGCAACATTAATTGATTATGAGTTATTAATTACTAATGAGCAATCCCAAAACAACAATAATCAACAAAGGAAATACCTGAAATGGCCGTGAGAACAGCATCACGAAAAGCTGCCTTGGTGGTCATCTGCTGTGAGGACGCCGAAGATGTGTCAATGGCAGCCGCCAAAAGTGGTTCGTTATTTTTAGCTTCTGCAATCATAACAACGTCCAAATCGGAAGATGGAGGTGGCAACACACGATTATTATTATTATTATTATTATTACTACTGTTCATCTTATTGTTGTTGTTGTTGTTGTTTGTACACACACGATTCGAGTTCGTTCCCATGGAAGAAGTGTCACCGTCTTCAATGGACATACTGGAGGAAGAAGACCACACCGTCGTCGTCATCGTTGGTCCTTCGTTACGCATTCCGACCGAAGAAGTTGTTGGATGATGATTATTATGTTGGTTTTGATGATGATGATGGCTCAGTTCTGAAATATTGTTAAAGCCACACAACTTTCGATTAAAATTTGAATTACAACTGTTATTATTATTATTGCTACTGTTATTCAGTGTATTATTATTACTACTACTACTACTACTACTACTACTAGCTGAAACTGTAATAATATCAGTGCAATCTGTTCCATTCATAATTACAAAGATGAATTCTTATTTTCAAACAACACTTTAAAACAAACACACACATATTATCAAGCAAGGAGTAGAGATGTGGATGATTGCTCTGGGTATGTATAAGTTCACCACTTTAGACCTTACTACACCCCACATACATTGGCCTAAATATATAATACATATATATATATATATATATATATATATATATATATATATATATATATATATATATATATATATATATCAAGAAACAGCTTCTTCTTTTTGATGAAAAGTAAAACTGGATGGAAATTGAGCTTTAGTTTTTGAGAAGGCGGAGGAGGATGCTGCTTCTGCTTCTTGCTTCCATCATCATCATCATCTATATAGAAACTGGATGGAGTTCACCACATCCACTTCCACTCACTCACTCCTTACTCTTGTGCTGAAGTTGCTTTCTTTTTGTTCAAATATCGACTGAAATTGCAATGGGAAGAGAGTGAGTGAAAGAGAGAGAGAGAGAGAAGCTAGCTGCAAAGCGCCACCTTGATTGGATTCAAGTTGAGATCTCACTCCACATATGAAATGCAATACGGTAGTAGAAAGAACACTGGTTCCCAAAGGGTCTGCTGCCGCTGCTGCTGCTATGGCACACTATAGTGTGCTGTTAGTTTTGCTAGGCGTGCCATCATTTCGCAAGGCAAAACGGCATACTGTGTCGAGAGCAAAAAAAAAGTCTGGGAACCATTACAGTAAAACCTCACTAATCCGAACGCGAAAAGGAAGAAGAAAAAAAAAATTCAAATTTAAAGAATTTTATTTTGTCAAATAATCTACTAGAATTACAATAGAAAAGATTAATAGTACTTTTAAAAATGAAAAGAAACAAAAATGCTTATATTTTGATCTACTTTTAGAAAGTCATTTGGAAAGTCGAAAGTCGGGTAATCTCTCTCTTTTCTAATAGGCTAATTCCGCTTAATGTAATCGAAAACAAGCTTTGATTCCACTTAGTTCGGATTAGCGAGGTTCTATTGCAGACTAGAAAAACCTAAAAGGTTATTTCTAGTTGTCTACATGTAGCTGAATGAATAATCTGTGTAGATTACAAGAGAAAATTGTGATGGAATTCATTTTGTAAAAAAGAGGCCTTTTCCGAAATTCTCCAAACAACGAGAGAAAGGAGATTTTGAATAATATATAACTAATTTATGCATTTCTCTCTCCACCACCACCACCACCACTTGTCACTGCCAATCAATGTCCCTATGGACATCGGAGCCTTTCCCCACCACTCACCCCCCCCCCCCCCCCCAAACCTATTAAAGTAGAAAATGTGTTCAAAATTTGCCAAATTGTAATGCAATTACTTTTTTCACATAATTAGTAATTCACACCATTACATTTGTTGTAATAATTGTAATTAACATTTCTCATGAAGAAGAATGTAATGCAATCATTTTAATTTTCAAATTCCTTTTTATTTGTGTATTTTTTTTTTAATTATTTCTGTTCTCATTCGAAACTTACGTTAACTTTTTAAAACCTCAACATGAGTTTTGTAAATTTGTTTTTATATTTCATGATTGCAATGCTTTAAGAAAATAATTGTAATTAATTTCTTTTTAAAATTTAGTAACTGTAATTAGATGCCGACTGATATAATTAATTACTCTGAAAAGAAGTAATTTGTCCAAATACATATTCTCCATTTCTAGACTGAGTTGAACATATGCTTAGGAGATTTGATATAAAATCCAAATAAACCATCTTGGTTCCATTTCGTCTACACTTAAATAATGTAACAGACAAACCCCCCAATTTTTAATGCTTAAATAATATTTGTTTTTCTTACAAAAATATATTGCTATTTGAATAAAATAGACATATTATGAGAAGGGAGACCGATAGAAAGAGAGAGAGAGAGAGTGAGGGTGAAAGCAGTTTTCTTTTTTGTTTATGAAAACAAATCCTAAATTCATGCAATATTTATTATATTTATTAGAAAATCTACAATGTTTTTTTGCTTGCTTATTATTTTTTATGTTTCAAACTTTAAGCGGCTTTCGTGATTTATTTGTCCCAAGTTGGAACTTTTGCCAAAGTCATAAATTCCTCTCTCAGCTCTCTCTTTTTTTGGGGGGCTACCTATTACAAGTTCCAAATTTCACACAAATATATAATATTATAGATAGGCCTACTACTACCTCACATGTGTGTAGGCTTGAATATGATCATTATAAAACCTGCGGCTCTCTGAGCCTCATTCAGGTACATGATTGAAAATTATATTTAACCCACCAGAGAGAAAAACAAACAAACAAACACGGTTATTACAACCTAACTAACCCCCCCCCCCCCCTCCTTTTTCATATCTTTCTAGTCCAATCCCAATGAGACTAAAATTCTTAACAAGTCCATTATTGCATATTCATAAATGGCAGAAACAATGAAATAGAAGAACATTCATTTCATTAAGAAAATAATGTCTTTTGTTTAATCATCCAACTTGTTCAAAATGAGTTGTCCAGTGAGACACGTGAAACGACAAATTCTGCGCTAATTTCCTTTGCGAAGTGTGCGCATTCAGACAAACAAACAGTAAAGAAATGAAAATAAGACCTTTATTATAATGGTGGTGATCACTGATTACCACCATTGCAAACCAAAGGAATTCAATTGAAACGTCACCATTAATATAAATACACACAAAAGAATTCACACGACAGACAGACAGACACACACACACACTCTCTCTCTGAGTAACTTTGAAAGGGAAATCATCCAATTGGGGATAATAAAATTGTCACATACAGTAAGTAGCAACTTTATACGCCGCACACACACAGAGAGAGAGAGAGAGAGACCAGTCAAGTCACCAAGTATTAACTGCCTGCCGCCACTGGTAAACGTAAATTATCACTGATCAATGATCACTTGCAAGCAAACAGTATTTAAGCACAACCATCATATTATATAGAAGACATGTTTGGAATGTCCAATTGACTGTCCATCAGCAGGAAATAAGAATTCGAACCCATTTACACGCTGACATACGTGAGGACCGATTAAAAAGTTCTCAGACTGCCAATAGAAAAAGTAACTGGCTTATTTATGATCCTATTCAATGGTACCCTCCTCCCTCCTTCAATGTAGCCTCCATGTACACTGATACACCTTCGCCAGCGACTTTCTCACTTCCAAAAGCACTCCTGAAAGCCTTATCGTGGAACGCTGTTGAGAACGTTCGTCGTTACAGCTAGAAATTCATCCACATAATCAAAGCATAGAATGCGGCCTGTTGACATTTTATTTGTAGCCAGGAATTGTCAAACAAACAAGGCAGTGCATCCCATTCGAACAGACAAGAAAAATGTGCACTGGCACACACTGCCACTGCAACACAATTCCTGGCCCCTACCCTTCCGTACTGATCACATCCTCACTCGGTGCGATTTTATCCCACTTCTAAAAAGTTGTAAATAGTCCTCTAAAACGTTGCTTTGACAATGTGAATGAAATTCAAGCCGTAAAACGACGAACGCTCTGAACAGTGTTCCACAACCAAACATCCAGGAATGCTTCCGGAAGTCGCAATGGCGCTACCAAAGGTGTGTGAATGCACAAAAAGAATAGGATCATAGATATTAGATAAGCCAGTTACTTTTTTTCCCCCTGTGGCAGTCCGAGACCTCTTTCATCGAACCCCTTCATATAATATATAACCTCAAATAAGCAAACATTTTTCATTAGTCATTACATGAAATTAATTAATATGAACAAGGTGTTCCGCCGTCGGTCCCTCTCTGTCTGAGCAATGAATCTTTATTTCAATTTGGCAACCTCCACCATATCCTCACTTGTTTCGAGAGAGAAAGCGACCGAAAATCCCTGTTACAACAGATCTTCTTGTTCGCGATATCATCTCTTCTTTTAGTTGAAACAAACAAAAAAATAAACGTCTTAACACAAATCTCGGATCGTGATAGGAAAACAGTTAAAACGATTACGGCCCATTGGCACACAAACACACACATTACAGAGGGCCCACCCTTTCAACTCCTTCCCAATTCCAAAGCACACTTGTAAACCTAAATGGTTTTTTGAAGTCCACTTTTTAGAAGAAGAAGAACCAACTCAACAACAATAAATATCTTTTCCAATGAAACACTTGAGTGACAAAAATGGAGAGACCCGAAATTCTCTCCTCCATTTTTTTTTTTGAAAGACATCCTCAATCTCAAGAGAGATAGAAAAGATGAGTTTAACATTGATTTCAGATTAGAACGAACAAGTGTGTGACTAAAAGGAAGACGATAACAAAGGAGTAAATTAGTAGGAGGAGGAGGAGGAGGAGGAGGTGTATTGTCTTAGTAAATACACTTAATTTGTCTTGATACATAATAGTTGACCTAAAATGACACCTCATTTAGGTCTGAAAACAATGCCATAATGAAGAGAAGAAGAAGAAGTCTTTTAAATGGTGATTCGTGTGTTTTCAAACACAACCCCTGAAATCACTTTCTAATTATAATTACTCCATTTAATTGAAAGGAGTATTAAGTGCACGAAATTAAGACACATCCATCCATTTTATAAATAATAACTTATTTTCTAGGAGGAGCTCATTATTTCTAAATTGTACATTTTCCCTCTTTATATTTGTAACAATCACATAAGAATAAGGGTCCATTTTTCTTACTATTTATTGCACTTAGACCTACAGAAACACGTTCTTTTATTTGCAGAGTAGAAATAACAAGAAAAAAAAAACGCGAAATTTGTTATCTTTTTTCTGAGTCTGTGAAATGATGTTTAAGGAAGAACAATTTTCACCTTCAATTCTATTTGCGATCATAGATTAAGATAAGAAAACTAAGGTGAAATTGGGCTATAATAATAACAACAACAATAGACCTAATAATGAAACCGAACCAAAAAAAAAGGTTCTTTTGTAATAAGCTGAAAGTTGAAAGCTCATCGAGAGAAGAAGAAAAAAACCATCATCTTCCTTCCCCGAAACAAAAAAAAAATAGATTCAGGCTATAAATTAAGGTAGAAAAGGCCTCACTATTCCATCCCTATATTAATAACCCCCTGCTGAAACCCCTTTTTCATTGTATTAAGTTGTACCACATCTTGTATACAATTATTTCTTATGGATGGATGGATGGAAATTGTAGAATAGAAAGAGAGAGAGAGGCTTTTTCAGGTATTCCTGAGGGGGGAGGGAGATAAACAGAAAACAAATAAGAAAAACCCAATATTCTTGGTGTACTGGACACGTTTTTTTTTGGGGAATTGGATGGATATTATTGTTATACATGGTATAAGGATGGTGTTGAAAAGGAAAGGAAAAAAAAACGAAGTCTGGACGAATTCAAATAACCTAAAGGAACTGATAGAGTGAGTGAAAATACATATAGAATAAGATGTACAGAAGAAAAGAGAGAATGAGAGAGAGAGAGCCTCATCTCGAAGTCTTTTCACATACAATCCCATCATCCATGGTCAATGGTCAGTCAACCATTGCAATTGCATTTTCAAACATACACTGTGAGGTATACACAGTAACATATATATACATTATATAGCTAGACCAGTGGTTCTCAAGCTTTTTTTTTCTTCTCGGCTCACTGCACAGTATATTTTGCAGGGAGGCACACCTAGTAAAACGTACGCCACATCAGAACCTATGGAAACCACTGATTTATTGCATAATTGTAATAGAAATGTTTCGTTAAATATGCTTTTTTATTGTTTAAATTACGATGAAATTTAATTAAAAATATTCAATTATATTAACACATTCAAAATGTCCCGGCACACTTGGAAAAACTCACGGCACACCCCATTTCGGACTCTTTGATATACAAACCATATTTACTGAAAGTAGATGGAGAGAGACCCTCCCCCCCCCCCCTTTTCATATAACCGAAGTGGAGCAGGTAAAACGCATCTCATTCAGAGCTATTTAATACATACCTCGCTTAACGATACAGATGTATTATATGAAAATACTGAATCATCACTGGAATAAAGGCGGTTCGGCATAAATCTACAGTATAAGGTATATAAGGTATATATCGTTATCAGAGGTAACGTTAAGCGAGGTGCGCCTGACAATCTCCCAAACTGTAAAAGCTACAACACAACTGAAACATTATGAACTTTTTTGCTGAAAAACATACGAAAGTAATATTTGCATAAAATATAAAAAAATAATTAATGAAATGGTTGACTTTTTTCAAATGAAGTTAAAGAAAGACCTAAAGGCAATAATTAAAGGTAAATCACATAGTGAAAAATATAATTATTAATTCTTTCATTTTCTGGGCTATTTTTTTATTAACAACATTAATATCACTTGTGTTTTGATATTTTTCTATCAAACACAAGACAAACGTAAAAACTAGAATGGGTAAGGGTAGCTTTCAAAATAAACCTTTTTTTTTTATAGAAACAACAAAAATTAAAAAAAAATATCGTTCATTAACAAGTTGGGTTATTTTCAAACTGACATAAAAGCTTAATTTAAAAGATATTCAACATGAAAATATCCAGATTCAGATAGGTGATTTAGGTATACCCTCTCTATCCTTTCTAGTTTCTAAAACACTTTCAAATTTCTCACAATTTTTCTCCTGAATGACAGAATAAAAACACTTTGAAAATACCATTAATTCTAGTCTTTTAGTACAGACATTTTACGTGCGCCATTCCACCAGGTGAGTGTCTCTATTAAACCCCACTTTCTATTTTTTCAGTGCGTTTTTATTAAGAGTGTATCGCGAATATATTAAATGACATTCAACTTGGAACAAAATAACAGGAAAAGAGAAGAAAAAAAGGTCAATAAAAAGATTATTAGGTTAAAAAAATAGAAGAGAAAGTTTATTATTTTTCATCCTCCAGAAGAATAGAAATAATATTATTGTCAAAAGAATAAAATCTAAAAAGATCGAACAAAATGGACACGAAAATTGAAAATTTTCTTTTCTTTATATCGAATTAGAACAGATGGAAAAAAAACCGGAAAAAAAAATGAAAGCAAATGAGATTAATAAGAAGAGATGGGAAAGAGAGAAAAAAATGAAAGAAAGATGAAACTAGAAACTGTAATAGGCTTTTACTATAAGAAATAATAATAATTCAAATAGAGAAGAGAGACTCGATTATCCGAACTGAACGGGACCCGATATAATACCGGATAGTATACCAAAATATAAAAGGGACCAGAATATTATTTTTAAATCTGTAAACGCATCTTGAACCCAGGTTATTTCTGTCTTTCAGATGAAAAAGCAAGACTAACCTAACTTGAAAGTGTTTTAGAGACTAGAAGGGTAGGTTTAATCACTTAAAGTTGATATCTTTTCAAATAAGCTTTTTTATGTTAGTTTTGAAAATGACACAACTTTAAGCAGACGATGTTATTAATTTTTGGTAGATAAAAAGTTTATTTTAAAAGATTTCAACATGAAAATACTATTTGATTCAGCTACTCGTTCTAGTTTCCCCTTCTGAAAGACAGTATAATCACAGTTAGAAAAATCAACTGTTCATAACCGTTTCCACCTGTATTGATGGCAATGGTTTCTCTTTCTTGCCGTTAGGAAAGCCGTGAATTGGCATAAAAACCGGAATGACGGGATAAAACCGAAACGTTGGGGTTAAAATCCTGAAATGTCGGATTATCGAGAGACTCACTGTAATGAAAGAAAAATAAAACCAACAATAATATGATCTTTATTAATAATAATGAAAGATTAGATACATTTTTTTCCCAGAGTACAATTTCCATCAAAAAAAATTGCAGTAAATTAATTAAAGGGGGGGGGGGGATTCATACAAAACAAAGACAATAAACGAAATAAGAAAGAAAAACTGATAATTTATATTGGATCCAATTACTCCAAGAAATTACTGTTTTAAGGGGACTTCTTAAACATATATTTAACCCAATTGTATGAAATGCAATTAGAAGATTCTCTCTTTAAATTAAGAATATTGTAAATAAAAATACACAGCGAAAATCTTTTAAAATACGCCAAAAATCGGATATCACGAAATACGTAACTTCGTTCCTCTCCCTATGTATTCAGTTTTTAATATATTTTAATTCGTTTAAAACGAGATCTGAAATGTTTTTCGTGTTAAAAAAGGATTTTATGATTAGAAAAATAGACATAAAATCCTTCTTTTTTTTAACACGAAAAACATTTCAGATCTCGTTTTTTAAATAAACCACCGCCGCCGCCGCTTTCAGATAAAAACCCTTTTCATTACACAAAATAACACTTGGAATACATATCCATTACACTCATTTGCATAAACAACAGTAAATATTATAATATTCTAAAATATGAAATCCAAAACGACTGATTTTTATTTTAAAATTTTATTTTAAATATTAAAAAATAGTCGCATTTTATCATAAATAACATTACTTTTCGTGTAAAGCGGTTTTCATTTAATAAAGACACGAAAAATGTAACACTGTCAAAATGGAGAACAATGAATGCAAAGTGACAACAACTTCATTGTCTTTTGTGCCTGCAATGCCTGCCTACATGGTGTCTTTATTTATTACGTATAATTGTATAGAACGAATTATTATTCACTTTTCGGCTTGTCTTTTATTTTACTATTATTATTATTATGATTACTATGATGATGATGAAAAGGAAGATGGTGATGATTAATGTGTGTGTGTGTCTGCGAAAGGAATACTAGTAGGAACGAGGTAGTGGGTTTTCAAACAGGATTTCTCCCAAAAGGATTCTCCTTCCACACTCTTTATTTTCTGATTTCAATTCAACCTCAAAAGAAACTCATTAATTAATTACAGTGATTAACGCGGTTTTACTCAAATGCAATTTTTAAGACATAAAAAATAAGAGAGAAAAAAAACCTTCCGAAGAAACTTGCTAGAAACTAGAATTTTTATTAAACATTATTTATTATATATGATGGATGCTGACCGTATTTTATTTTCATATAGAAATCTTTAAAAAAATGAACATTTATGACAGTTTAAAGGTAATTAGTGTACTACTGTTTGAGTAGTACACTAATTACCTTTAAACTGTCATAATGTAATGAAAAAGAATTTTTTTTAAAAAACGTAAACAGAAACAAATCAACAACGACGACGCCGCCGCCGCCGCCGCCGCCCACAATATGCATTGTTCTAACTTTTGTATCGCGTGTTGCCCACGGGCATTGAAGACAATGTTTGTCTTGCAGACTTCACTGGGAATGTACCATGCACTGCACCCAACTGTTCTATTCCCGCTCTTCCGGTTCCTGTGCAAAGTTGCACTGTCATGAGCATATACAATAATACAGGAAATGAAGACAATGTATACAAGACAAACATGTCAGTTTGAAAATGGCCTGTTCTATTAAGCCAGGGTATACCCTGGCTTAATAGAACAGGCCATGTTTCTAAAACCATTTTTTTTTAATTGTTCTATGTAAAATGTATAATTTTCTACTCTTAAGTGATTGAGGAAACATTTTTCTAGCTTTTAAGGACACTTTCAATTTCTTTTTAGTATTTCTTGGTTCTTTTGAAAGTGCAGAATATGAGCAAAATTCGATAGTCAGCTATTCGTAAAACATCTGTGAAAAAGGTTTTTGCTGACAAAACCAAAAAACCTATCAATAAATAACAACACGAAGAGGTCAAGACCGTCAAAGAATGGTATATTTTGACCTTTTTTTTTCTTCTACTCTTATTGTACAACAACGGAATAAGAATAAATATCAAAGGGACATCCCTCCACACAACACCTACTTTTTTTTTCTTACTGAATATATCTATCTCTAAGAAACGTAACGAAAGACACAAACCACGACGACGACGTTCATGGAAGTGGAAAGAGGGAATATATATTATCATCTTTGATACAAAAACACAAATTGATACAAATCAAAAAGCAATTTTCAGACTAATGGAATCCAAAATGGAAACATGAAAACGTGGGGGGAGGCGAAAAAATAAAGAAAATGGAAAAGAGATTTTTCCAAAGTAATTTTTCAGCAAAAGATCCACATACACACAATGTAGTAGTACAATGTGGTTGGTATATAATAATAAATATTCTCAATAGTTGTGCAAACAAATGGAAGTTTTATAATATTTGAAGTTTTCTCATCTTTTTTCTTTTCTTCTTTAAGTGAAGCAAAAGAAAGATAAATAGAGAAGAGAATCATGATGATGAATTCCAATGATAGATGGACTTTCGTGTAAATTGTAGGGTGGCCCAATATAGCGTTGGGGGGGGGGGGGGGTGAACTAACATGAGCAATGGACATTGCCTTGGGAATGTTGCCTTGGTGGAAGTTCGGATCAAAATAGGCTCTATAACATTCTTACTGTTACAACACATTCATATATCACTTCACCTTCAATAATCTATTTCATATATAAAATAATGGATTGAAGGTAGAGAAATACAGACACAAACATAAAGGGCCAAACATTTTGGCAGAGCCCACGCCCCCCCCCCCTTTACCACCTCAGTTTAACTTCCTTTTGTTATGTTATGTAATTTCAATTTGAAATTTCTAACTTTAAATAATTATGTTAAAACAAAAATGATTTAGAAAATTAATGTTAAAATCAATTTTTGCATTCATTTCTAATTCTATTCAATGTTTTAATATTCATTTGTGCCATCCATAGAAGGAAGGCGGCCCCCAGTCTGGAGGACGAGTAAAGCCCACGTAAGCTTACTTATAGTTACGTCCCTGGACACACAGACATTTTTTTCCATTTCCTCGAAATCCTTCTTTTCTTACTTACTTCCATCTTACTTTTTGTCACAACAATAAAATCCAAAGAAACAATTTTTCAAATTACATAATGTGGTTCTGGTATCGACATTTTTAAGCCAATCAAATAACCGTAAAAAAAAGAAACAGTTGGCTGAAGGACTTACATTATAAAATATATGTAACCATCATGTGTCCATTCTCACGACGCACACATGTAATTAACTTATTCAAGTTGAAAGAAGAAAAAATAACATTATTTCAAGCTGTTATTTTCTCTCTCTCCACTAAATCCAACCTTTTTTTTTTAATAATTAACCAATTTAAAATTCCAAACTTACCTTCAAAGTGAGCTTTTTCTATCTTATTGGCCACTCTCTCTCTCTCTCTCTCTCTCTCTCTCTCTAACCAAATACAGTGGAAATCGTTTAACACGAAAATCATGTTGTTTGGTCGGATTTCTTAAAATAGCATATGATTCTTCTTTTAGAACGAAAAATTATTCCCGTCCCTTCCATTTCGCCTTAAACACTATTATATATTGTGTCCAATTGATCACTTTTGACCATTTTATCAAACTTTTAATTCGAAAATTTAATGGGTTCAGTGAACAATCAGTCAGTCGGTTCAAAGCACCTTGAAATTAACAATTTTTTAAGTAAACAAACCAAAATGTTGGGAGAGAAAAAAAAAGCAACTGATTTGCATAATGAGCTCATTATCTATCGGAACACCTCCAATCTAAAGTCACTTTCAACTTTCTACCCGTGTTAATTATATTCTCATCAAAATCTAGCATTCAAGTGGAAATTGTTTCAAATCAAATGGAAGAAACTGGAATAATCTTTTTTTTTCGTGTTAAAAGAAGTTCTATGCTACTCTAAGGGCTATGCTATTCTCGTTGTGTTAAAACGGTTTTCTGTGTATTTCCGATGCAAAACATGAAATTTCGATTGAACACAAAAAAAACATTTCTCAAATGTTAATAAAGAAGAAGAAAAAAACCCGTGGCTTATTTTACACGAAGACCTAAAACATTCACCCCCCTCCCCCCTATTCTTGTTGTTGTTGTGAGGAAATAAAAGGTTGGAAGAAATAACGACGACGACGACGACGACGACAACAAAAGACAGATGTCAACCAAAGAATTCATAACTGATTGCATCGGTGACAGTCAAATAATAAAAATCCATTCTTTCCCTTTACCACCCTAAGAACAACCACCAAAAAAAAAACATCTGTCAAAATTCAACAGAAAATAAAAAAAATTTCATGTAATTTCAGCATCTACAAAACAAATAAAACGACACATTCTTCTTATAGTAGTAGTAGTAGTAGTACCACCACCACAGGTGTACTACATACTTCTACAATTACGGCACTGTTAAGATAAAACTACAGAAAATTGATTAATTAACAGAATAACACGGTGGTGGTGGTCAGTGGTCACTTAGTTATTTAAGATTGTCGCAAACACCGAGACAAGTGGATGGACGTCCATTGAGTGACATCTTCTTATCCCTAAATTATAATTGGACTCATTATCATCTTGTGAATGTTTGAATTCCTATGTTAGGAAATTTTCATAGTGAGCCATTTTTTTATGAGAATTTTTTTTTTAATTTGACATTTTGAGAGGATGTATTTTTACGGCATGTGTCAACCAATGAGAGCCCGCACCCCGGGGCAGATATTGGCAAAGCGGAGCAGTTGCCCCGCCCTCCCTTTTCAAAGCCAAATTCCTAATATTTTAAAATGAAGTTCATTTCAGTCACTGTCAATTAGTATGTCATATTAAAAAAAAATGTTAGGGGTTTTTACTTCTCGCTGAGTTTTACAAGGTAATACATTTTTGTAATAAAAAAATTAAGTACTTTTCTCTCGCTGCGCTCGTAGAATTGAAAAGATATTCAAGTTGTACTGCAAAATTCCACTAAATTTCAGAGCAGTTTCACCTTCGATAAACTCAGGGAGAAAAAAAAAATTGATATTTCATAGGAAACCTTATAAAGGTTAAGGCATGCTGTAATATGTATGACGTTTGTTGAATTGGGGGGGGGAGGGTTGGCCAACCCTTTTGTGTATTTAAAACTTATTTTCGGCCCAATATGGTGTCATATTTAAGTTACTTTCAAGCGTATCCCCTTACCTCTCTCCTCAATGAAACAATCCTGTGGGGCACCCCTGTTGTTAACAGGTTATTTCTGGGCCATACACTTCTTACGCAGATTCTAAACTAAATTGTCTCTCTGTCATAGGCCCCTCTGAGAAGCGTACAAAATAATTAATTCAAAACCGATTACTTATATATAGGTAAAAGAACAGCAACAACATTATTTCTTCACATGCTTAACTGTTATGACACAAGGTGTCAAAACACCTAATTGGACTTTTTTTTTGTTTACAAAGGGCCAGGTGCCAAAAAAAAAAGGCGCCAAACAACCAGCAATCTATTCCATGAATGGGAAAATTCTTAACAACTGAAATATGTATCCCGTAGTGTTGTTGTTGTTATTTTGTCACATCTATGCGCAAATTTAAGTCCCTCACACTGAATGTGCAAAAAGATATTAAAAGTTCCAAAGGAAGGTAAACAAAAATGTAAAAAAAAACGACATTTTGCATATTGACTTAAAATAATTTGTAAAAATGTCACTTTAAATTTATATTCAAAGGAAAAGAAGCCCATAAAAAAGGGGGGTCCAGAGATAACAATCAAAAAAGATGCCTCCATAATATGTTAAAAAAAACCCTGCCAACTTGGAACAGATCCTTCCTTTCTTCTTCTTCTTCTGATAACCATTTTCATCGTTGTTATCTCCGGTAACAAATCGTACCCCCAGTTTTCTGCCCTTTTTTTTGTTTGGTGATAAACACCAAAATTTTTTATATAAATATTTTTTTACTTATGAACAATTTCTGTTCTGTTCTTTTATTTCATTTTCGTCATGAAAAACCCTCAATTTATGTGTCCTTTGACGTTTTACAAAATTTACATATTCTCTCTCTCTCTCTCTCAATATCCAATGCAAAAAAATGGGAATAATGTTGGAATTTAAGGAGGGGGGGGAGTGAAATGATGTCAAACAACCCAAATCGAAAATCGATAATGCATTATGCATTGTAAAATGTATACAGATGAATGAATGAACATTATTGAACAAACCGTGTTGTCATTTGGGATGTTATGGAGGGCAAAATTATGGGGAGAAAAAAAAAAGAAGTTAAAAAGGGAAGTGGAATTAGAACCCCACACACAAAAAATATAGCAAATTTCATCTAATCCAATGATAAAAAATCGTTTGGTCGTTTTTTTAAGTTTTTAAAAAAAGATGTAAATCATGTAATGTAAAAAAAAGAACAATCTTTCATTATCACCGTCATCATTATAATAATGATTATATCACCGAAAAACAGCAGCGGCAGTTCACCCACCATCACCACCACCACCTCCGCCGCCGCCAATGAATTCAGGGGATCCTAATTTAAACACATCGCTCAAAAATGCACAGAGAAAAAAAGAGAAGGAAAAATCAAGTTATTCTGTACAATCACTAGTCATTATATATATAGAACAGAATCACCATTTCAGTAGGTAAATTATGCAAAATCATTTCTTATTTGTGCAGAATCGCAAGAACTTAAGATTCCACGCATGCGTAAAAACAAGCAGAAAATAGAACATTTACTACAAAGTTTCAGCTAAATTTCCGCTTTCGATCGCGTTAATTCCGCGTAGCAACAAACAAAAACAACTTCACCATATTTTCTGCCTACTTTCAGCCTAATTTCTAATTCCTTCACTTATTTCAATCTACTTCATTGTTGTTTTAGGCATTCTGCACAGTGCCTAAAATGCCTTTAATTCAGAAAAATTAGGAGTTTCTCACATTAGCTAGGTATTACGTAGAAATACTTAACTTTTCAAGTTAATAAGAGAGAGAACGAATGCATCACACACACACACTTATCTTTCGTCCATTAATTTTAAAACCGGACGTTAATTATGGGTGATTTATCTCTACAGAGATATGTGTTAAATTAAGAAGCATATTTATTGCTCTTAAGACTTAATTCTGATGTGAAAGAAACCGACGGCGCCATTCTTTAACACAAAACAGGACGAGTAGAAACGGGAGGAAGGAGATTCAGAAAGAGAGAACACACCAAGTGAGAACGGCCACCAAAATTACCATTATAACCTATGGGTGCCACCAGTGATACCAACTTCCCTCTTTTAACTCTCCATCAATTTACTGACTCCATTTGAAAGAGTGAGATCTGGGTTTTTTTTTTTTTTTTTTTACAAGTCGTCACAAACTTACCCCAAAAAAAAACACACAACTTAAACCAGACTAAAAGTCTCAAAATAAATGAATATTTTTTTTTTTGCTTAAGTTGCTCATGGGGGATGATTTCCGTTTTGTTTAGTGTCCATTGGGCAACAAGACCGTTTCCTGAACCCCTCCTCAATGGGTGGTGGTGGTGGTAATGGTGGAGATTTTGTTGTGTTATCGATTTGGTCATCTAATCAATAAAACATCTTCTTGTTTCATCTTTTTAACTCAAAATAGTTTGAGTAAAAATACATTTCACACAGAGAGAGAGAGAGAGAGAGTTTTTAATACAAAAAAAAAATACATTTTGAACATCCATATCCTGGTCGTCTCCGGTTTTTACGTCCCTAGTTTTAAATCCCCATTTCTCTCTCTCTCTCTCTCTCTCTCTCTGTTTTCTTAATTTAAAGAGATAAAAGTGGCGAGAGAACCACCCCCCCCCCCCCCCCGCCTCTCTTATCTCTTTTTTGAGTCAATTCCCCCCCCTCCCCCTCAACTCAGTCACTCTAGTTACACAAGTAATTAAAACTGAAAAGATAATTCCAATTGGTGCGACAAACAACCCTTTTGGTTCCATCTCTTCTTCCTCTCCATCGTCATTTTGTACAAATATTGCGTCAAAAATGTTCAACCTGTGCATTGGCCCATTCTGAATAAAAATATGTATATTATTATATTTTATATATTCATAAAAAGAGAGAGATATTTTAATGGCTGTAAGCAATTCTCGCTGTTAAGCTGGATTAGAATCAGAGAATTAAAACTTCAATTAACACGAAACAAGCGATTACTAAACACAATAGCCTCTGCCTCTCTCTCTCTCTCTCTCTCTCTCTTTACCACTAGCATATTAATAATAAAATACATATATATAGCCATGGGGATATAATATTATGGAAGATAGAAGAGAAGGGGATAATTCGGCAAAAAAAGGTGTCGTCAAGGTAACGAAAAATAACGACAGATAGAGAGTACACAAACACGACGACCACCACCACCAACCACTTTTACCTTAAAACTACAATATACTTCAATCAATATTATTATGTATATGTACAGTATATACGTATAGGTGGTTCTGTAACTTTCTCTCTTTTCTAAATGAGGGGGGGGGGGGGGGGAATAACACACCATTTAAGGGAGAGGGGAATTGGAGTTAAAGGGGTCACACACACACAGCACTGAATAAGTCTCGATTAAAACAATACATGATAAACGTACAAACGTCACCATCATCATTATTATTAACTATGTTGTTGCTTTAATAAGGAACATAACAAATTCAAGTCACTTTTCTAACTTATTAAGTTGTTGGTTTTGAAGGGTAAACGGCGGCGGCGGCCACCGCCTTCTACTAACTAACTACTCTGCTTATTATCGTCTTTTAAAAAGAAGCAAATTGAGAGAAACTGCATTGAAGTGTTTTAACAACTAGAAGGGTTAATACCTAGTACACACACACACACCTGATAATTTAAATGCATTTAAATAATAAACGTGTTCTACAGAGCCCCCTGTGAAGGGCAAACAAACATTATGTCGTCGAATTCAATTTATTCAGTTAATTAATCTGAAAATATTGAGTTAATACTTAAATTTAATTTATATAAACTATTGACATTAAACTATTGATTGATTATTTCAAAATTTAAAATATTAATAATAAAGTCAATCTTTATTTGGTGTTCATGTCCTTAACTGGATTCCGTATAAATTCACCTAAACACATTTCATTTGAATTCATTGAAATAAGGTAATAACTCTGAATGACTCAAAAGGTATTTTCAGACAACATTTTTTAAATGTTTGCCAATAAAAAAGTTTATTTTATGTGATTCAGAGCCACCTCGTTCTAGTTTCTAACACACTTTTAGTACTGAAAGTGCGGAAGAATCAAAAGAGCTCGAAAATCACCTGTTCAAGCAACATTTTAATATCAGTTTTGACAAACTAAAGTGGCTAAAGGAAGGACCATTGGGCACACGACCACTTTTTGATTGAAAAATCAAAGGTGGGTTCCCAAACTGACCACGTCGGCCAATGGCACACGAACCCATTTGGACCACATTCCAACCATCGAAATGGAGTTAAAATCTTGAAGTGGTCTGTTTTGACGACAACCCGACTTCTCATTTGAAAAGTCAAAAAGTTGTTGTTGTCCGTTTGAAAGAAAGATCATCAGAAAACATCAGAATACCGCGTTCACAGTCAGTTTTTTCTTCCCAATCTTATCTGAGTTCCATTTGAATACAAATTCTGCTAGAATATGGGAACGTAATCGTGAAATGCGTGACTATAAACGCGGCCGAAGAAGATGATGACGAACAGCATGCTCAACCATAATATGTGCAATGAACACATAGGGACCTACTGTTGCATGAATAAACCCAGTTTTGCAAAACTACAAATACAATCCCCCCCTCCCTCTCTCTTTTTTCCGCAAATTTGACATTATCATATTTATACTTTTCAAAAATAAAGAAACCTTATATATTTATGCATATATTAGAACATTGTGTGTGTGTCTATAATGAACATCCCCCTATTTTATTTTTTTTTTTTTTGCAAAAATGCACACCATTTAACGGTTCGTTTGACAAAATGCAACAGAAGAAAGGAGGAGTAACTGAGAAAAAAATCAATCGCATGACAAAATTGCGACGGATTTTGTCGGTTGAATTGAAAAGAAAGTGCTCGGAAAAAAAAAGCAAGAAGAAAAGGGGCGAATTAATTTCGGATACATTATGCGATTTCTTTTTAAAAATTTCCTCCATTTCTCTCTCTCTTTTTAAGAGTGAAATCTAAAGAGAACGAGAGAGAGAGAGAAGAGAAATCTGATTCGTGACAAACACATTTCAAATTGATTGATCTTTGAAGATCTTTTTTTCTATTTAAGTCAATCGAAACACGAACAAATATAAATGTGACATTTAAATAACAACAGTTCTCATTTAACACACATTTTGCATTAACTTTCTTTTTTTTTGTATTTACCTCTATACACCTCTATATTACCAGGTCTCATAAATAATAAAACGGGCTAAAAACTACACTGACATTTGACCTAATGCAATTTAGGATAATGGAGGAAGATCAACTTCACATTAAAGAGAAAAACTTCTTGGCTACTTAAACTACCTTAACTACAAGTAACAAGTTAAATGCATTTAAATATTAAAAACATGTTCTACAGCGAAGCCCCCCCCCCTATTAATTAAGGACAAACAAACAATACGCCAAATTCAATTTATCCATTTAATATAATTTGTATATTTAGAATTAATATATTTAAATATATTAAATTTGTATTTCAATAGAAAAAAGGGGTTAAAAGTGTAACAATATTTATTTAGTATTTCAATTTGTTCAGATATATTAAGTAATAAAGTCAATTTCATCTTGCTCTTGTCCTTAACAGGACTCCGTATAACTATTCTATAAAAAAATTTCAAATATAAATAGAAGAATTGCGTTTTGTTGTATTTTTTCTTCTATTATTTGCATATAAAACGCACAATTTCTTAAAATAATTGAATTTTTTTTTAGTTATTTGATAAAAGTCTACCTGACCACAGTGACCAACTAAATGTCAATATTGGTTTCAACTGTTTTCAATGCAAAACGCATTGTTCTATTTATTTATCCAACGGAATCCGTCGTGCAATTTGCACGAAACGAAAATGATTCACTCATTTCATTTGAATTGGATTCTTAAGTTATGTAAAGAAATATAAGGGAAAGACAATATTGCACTTTCTAATACAGATTGAAATCCACGTTTCTTTTTTTTTAATTACTTTCCTAAGTTTTCCCAAGACTTTTTTCAGGGTTTTCAGGTCGAAACCTTTAATTTGCTATGTAAATATAATATTCAGTGTTTTTCTATAGATTCCCCTCCCCCTCCTCCTTTCGTCTATTAATATAATAGCTAATAATAATGGCATGGGTTATTCGATTGTTTCATCCATAATCAATAAATATAGAAGAAGATGAAATAAAATAACATCGAAACGATCCCGTAATGAAAAAAAAAAAGGCGAACAGCTGGTTAATATCTTTTTCCCCTCCTCCTCCTCCTCCTCCTTCTTCATCTAATCGATCTTTCAAAATATAATAGATATGGTTCGTTTGAAAATCAGACAAGTCAACGTCTGGAAAAACATCCTTTGGAAGAAGAAAAAAAAACACACACCCACACCCAGGGCCCTCAATAATAACCGCTTCAACCATCTGTAAGAGACACATTTTGAGTACCATTGGAGGTAGGTACATACATACCAACCGCTAACCCCAACCCTCCCCCTAAAAACCCCATTTATTCCTATTTGAAAAGTAAAAGACAGCACTTGGGGAAAAATATATAACTCACAAGTGAAATTGCAATAGACAAAATGTAACAACAACGAATGGACGACGCGTATTACTGAACAATGTGGTTTACTTGGGTTGGTTCGTTGGTTGGTTGGGAATATTGACATACAATGATCTATTATTATTATTATTATTATTATTATTATTATTATACAGGGTGGCCATAAAGCCACAGTGCAATTTCATTCGGTTCCTCAGTGTTTAGAAGGAAGCAAAACGGAATTCAGATTCTGAAAGTTCCAACTTAGTTCGATTATGGTGTTTGGTTGGACCACTTACCATTCTAGTGGCACTTTTACCGTTGAACAACAGTTTCTCCACCATTCTGAATAGAAAACAAAAAGGTTTTCCATTTTTGGCACTAGATGGCGCCAACTGAATTGCGAGCTAGGCGTTCAAATTCGTTGTTGTGTGCTTATTGCGAGCCAGTGTGAATGTATAGGAGGTCGAAAGTTAACATTTCTCTAATTAAAAGTGCGACATGTTCAATCAAAATTCCTTTCCAGTTACATTTTACGAGATTGTTTCTCCACTAATTTATACAAGATGTTATTATTCAAAATAGGAACTTTGCACAAGGACTTTATGAACGCTCCGTACATAGGTTATTGATGCGCGTGTACACAGCATGTACAGTATACGCATACTGCGGGCAAATAAAGACACACACATGGTGGGTGGGTGTGCGTTTGATGGAGTCCTTCATGTGGGATTAAGGGGCCTGAAAAATCGAATCAAACTGTTACATTCTGATATTGCGAACCCAAACGTACCAACAACAAAAAAGTACAACAATGCAAATCGAAGTACAGCAGTTTATTGTAACAGTTCTGCATGGAGATTGGATTCTACTACTCCATTTACATATGTGTATACAGTGTATATATATATATATATATATATATTATATATATATAGACACAACCCCCCCCCCCAAAAAAAAACATAAAAGGGTGCATATCTAGGCTAGAATGGTCAACAATGTAATGGCTGGGTACTGGCGATCAAGACTGACTTGTCCAATCCTGAATTCTCTTATCAAAATCGACACAGACGTGTTGAAATTATATTTCTGTCTAATTTTTCTTTGGTTTCACTTTTTAACTAATTGCTCATTTTGCTCATTTGAACAAAATAATCTCCATGTTTGTTCTCAATGCTTGTCCAATGTCCATCCACATAAAACACACGATCCTCAAAAAAAAGTGAAGTGGAAATCTGGTCGAGTCAACAAATGGGAAGTGCAATTCTCAAAGATGGATTGAATTAACAAAATCCACCCACATTTAGTTAGTTGCCTTGACCGTAAGATAAAGCTGGTGACGTCATAGGATATGACAAGAAATTTAGGCTTGTGTCTCACTGTCGTCTGATAATAAAAACGAATAATAAGAAAAGAATTCAAGAACCCTTTCCGATCAGACTTAAATGAAACAATCGTAAATGTTTTGCGAGCTCCTCTGACGTCACAAGCTTCATTATATGATGAGGCAAAGTATACACAATCAATTTTGGCTTTGAAAAAGTCAGGATGGACAAGCTAGAAATTGGTCGCCTGTATCCAGCGTTTGCTAACACAAACACAATGCCATCTGCATCCTTCCATCCCCCCCCCCTTCATCATCATCATCGCATTACACAACCACCAAAAAAAACCTCAATCACGAGGCCTCCATATTGAATGTGTGTTTCATTGAATGGATGGACAAAAGGAAAGTCATTTTGATTTTGTCAGCTTTTCTTATGAAAAGGCCAAATGTTATTAAGGCAAAGTAAAAAAAAAAAGATGGGGGGGGGGATCTCTTAAGTAACGCAAAGATGCAGTTACCATGACAACAGTTAGTTTCCCAAAAACACAAACACAACAGCAGCTCAACAACAACCACCACCACTACTTCTAAACTTACAAAATACCATCAGTTAAAAACAATTGATCTAATTACACTTAGAAACTTAGAAAGAAACCAAGTTTTAAATCCAATGTAGGTAATTAGCTAAATGTAAACTTAAAACGAGGCATGTCCATTAGTCGGGGGGGGGGGGGGAGACTGGACTTTAGATATTATTATTTGTCCACTTCTTGAAAGAAGAAAACAAGATTTGTGGTGCCGCCAAATCAAAGAAAAAAGTGACCAAAACACAAAATAAGAACAAAAGTAGAAATGTAAACAAACAGAGAAGAAATAAAGACGACTTCTTCTAAGACTGGATTAAGTCTTAAAAGTTATCCCGAAGACACAAAAAAAAACATCTCGAGGATTAGTAATTATTCAATTTCTAACATGAAATTCCCATCCTCAATCCAACAAACAAACAATGTTCTAATTTACTAATTGACATTTGTACAAATTAAAACATATCCCGATTGAAACATTCCTCATTTCCAGGTATATTCAAAAGTGAACCTTCAACAACTCCCCCTAAACAAATAAAAGTATTTAGCAAAAAAAAGGTTGCTTAAAATAAAGCTAAGCTCTAAAAAAATTGCAATGAATTAAACTCTAAAATATTAAATATGGAGAGAGAGTTTTAAAGCTTTGTTTAAGATTTAGCTTTTGTCTTAGATAACGTTTTATAATAGAATTTTGGACTTAAGAATTAAAAAAAAAATCAAAGTTTGTTAGAAACTAGAATAGTAATCATTGCTAAAAAGGATTTTCATGACGGTATTTCTCAAAATACAAGATATTGACCTACTATTCTAGTTTCTAAAATAATTTGATTTTTTTTCTTTCCATAAATCATTTTAAAAAAGTTTCTAAACCTTGTTGAAACATTTCAAACGGGCGCAGAGCCTAAAAAAAGAGGCGCTTAGGAACTGAGTGCCCCATTTGTGTCCACAATACTAAAAGAATAAGGGGACAAAATGGGAAACAGGCTGTCAAAACAGGTCGTCGCCGCCGCCTTAAAAGAATGTGCCGTTGAGGTTTTCCATAAAAACTAACTGATTCTCCTCCATCTTTTTATTGTTAACCTAACTCTTTTTAAGTCTTTTTTTGTTTATGACACAATGGTGGCGGTGGTGGTGGCGGCGGTCCTCTTCAAAATCCCATTTTGTAATCTTATAAAAGCTCTCTTTCTCATTTTTCTTAATAAAATATCTTAAACCCATTTTTTGCACCTTCTTCTCAATGTTAATAAAACAAATAAATTCCCATCATTCCCCAAGTTGAAAAGTGGTACCATTGATGATGATAATGATGACAGTGTAAACAATGTAGGGGGGAAAATGGCACAAAACACAATAAACAAGAAGGGATCACACCACGTTATCAACTAGAAACATGGGACATATATATATATATATATACATTCTATTAGGTTATTAGCATCAAACAACAATGCTAATATATATATATATATATATATATATTTTGCCGTATTTTATATAGACAGATAAGATAGATATTGGTAGGCAATTCACCAAGAGATAAAACTAGAAAATAAAAGCTTAAAACAACACCCAATTTCGAGGAAGGTAAACTAAAATATAGGAAGTGGGGTACCACCCTCACTACCACCTCCAATAGAAACAACTGAAATGCCCCCCCCCACTTACCCCCCAATACCTCGAAATAAAAATGGAGCCCATATCTTTCTCTCTCAATATATAATAGAAGAAAAAGGCTTTTAGTTTTAGTGGAGTTTTCGTGTGTTTTTTTTTGTGTTCACCAAGTGATGCCATTATTTAAGTTTTAGGCATCTTTTCTTCTTCTTCTTCTAGTTTCGATAAATTCGAGCGTATATCATGAACATTGCATATCATGAACATTGCATTCAATGCACACATAGTAATAATAAAAAGGAAAATGAATAGATTGTTAGGTAGGGCCCTTTTCACACGAACCACACTGATTGCAGTCGGCGTGTGGCTCGTCGTATGCAAAAGAACGGCGCCTTTTTAAACACCACAACAACATTTTACAGTTGAACCCGACAACTCAAAAATGGTTCGTGTACCAAGAGCCTTTTCACACGAACCACTTTGAGTGGTCGCGATCGACTGCAAAATGCAATCATCTTGTTGCTAAAACCGACCACTCGAGTTAACGGCAGTGGTTGAAATAGTTGTAGTTTAGCTGACGGGCACTGCCAAAAAAGTGGCAGTGTCTGGAATGCCCCCTTTAGCCATTCGCTTTTCAGAGGACTCACTTTTTAGTGGTTAATTTCGACTGCAAAAATGAAGTCGGTGTGTGGCTCGTGTGCAAAGGTGCGGTGTCTTTCCATAGCAAAACAATCTCAACCACAACCCAGCCGCCACCTGTGACAACCTTTTACATTGGAACTCGATCATTCAAAAATGGTTCATATGACAAGGCTCTTTATTGTTTCATTCATTGTCTTAGAAATTCAACAAGATCAAAGAAACACGACACATTGTTGGAAAGGGGTTCGTGTTTAAAGGCCGGTGGCGCGGCTCGATCGATTTCCGGCGACAGAAGTTCAAAAATTGTAGTTGAGAAGCCATTGGTGTAAAAAGATCTGGCATCTTCGAATAGCAGCAATGCGACAGTCAACCAACCACAGTTCAGCCACCTGTGACAACATTTTGTAGTCGAACTGACCGACTCAAAGTGGTTAAGTGTGAAAAGGCTCCTTCTTAAATTAAGCGTCACACACTCCTAATACCAACTGTTTGCTCTTTTTTTTTTGTCAATTTGGTTAACATTGTCATCACGAACAACAAATTCACTGTAGTTGCGCCCTCAAAGTAACCCAACCTGAAATGGCATTTGTTTGATGACAAAATTAAAAAGGAGAGAGAAAACAACAACAACAACACCAACAATAACGAGACTAAAATGAACAGTAAATATTTCAACTCCATCCCATTCTGGCCCACTTCTCCAACCACTTTCATCATGATTTCATATGCTGGTGATAATTGTAATACAGTGATGATGAAGGTGATGATCATTATAAATAGTCCGAGCAATGTCGTCGTCGTCGTCGTCCTTTTTAAGTGTTAAAAGTGCAAAGTAAACAAAATGCGCAGCTGTTGACCACTTGAGTGACAAATTGTGAGTGTTTGTTAAATACTGTCGTACAAATTTAATCAAAGAGACTCAAAGTGAGAAGAAAAAACCCCATCAAAAGTAAAACCAAACACAAAAAGAAGCACCCTGACGAATGGCAACCAAACACAACATACACACTAGCATTGATGGCCCATTTTAAGGAGAGAAAAAACAAACACACTTTTTATATTTATTAAAATAATGCAATTATTACACATACTTTTTGAAATTTCAAAGTTTTTAATGGTTTTTAATGTCAAGTCTGGCCCATTGAGCAACCAATATTTTATTAATTTTTGCCTTCTTTTTTAAGAAGTTTATTTAGAAACACGTAAAGACTAAATAAATCGAGTGAGTTCACTGAATTGCCCCTTCTAGTTTCTTTTAAATTTTGATGAAATCCTGACAACAACAACAAAAAAAAAACACAGGAAACAATGAAAAAGAGAATTGGGTATAAAATATAGAGCTGTTCATAAAACCGTCTTACTTAATTAAGTAGGCGTAGAGAAAGAATTATGCAAAATGAAAAGAAGAAAATCTTAAGACGATCCCGTTCCAAACGGAATAATAGCTCAGAATCCACGATGCATGAAACAAGAAGGATGATGATTCAATTGAAAAACTAAATCCAAATTCGTAACAAGGTAAATTGAAAAAAAAAAAAACCCTTAAAAGTTATGTACATACTAGAGGGGCCAAAATTTGGCAAACATACAAAATTCGACAAATGTCACTTTCTAGTTTTAAATAAAAAAAAATCAAAGTGAACGCCAAAACTATTCGCAGCTAATTATGTACACTAGTAGCATTTGTATTATTATTATTATTATTATTAGTAAGTAGGTTTCTAACTAGAACCTATTTAGAATTATATATAGGCCTAACTAAAATTATCCACTTTTTTTGTGGTGACTCAACTCAAAACGACGCTTTTTTTTGTTGCTCTTTTTTCTTAAAAAAAAAACCGTCGCGTTTATAGTCTCGTCTTGTGTGTGTGTGTGTGTGTGTAATCAACATGACTATAAACGCAGTCACGCTTAAGATGGTTTTATGAATAACCGCTGACTTTCTGGAGAGGAAAAATTAAAAAAAAAAGTGATTTAGAAACTAGAATGGTAGCTCAATCATATTTTCAGGTTGATATCTTTTAAAATAAACTTTTTATTGACAAACATTTAACAAAAATGCCTTCATAAAAAGCTCATTTTGAAAGATATCACAATTAATATCCTTTTTTAAGTGTTTTTTTCTAGTTTAGAAAACACTTTCCAGTTTATTTTAAATTTTCCTTCTGTTAATTAAGACAAAATTAAAAAATGAAAACAATTAAAATTATTTTAAAATTTTAATTGATTTTTTTTTTAAATTATTACATAACTGAAAAAAAGGGTTCTTAAAAATACTTTTAATTTTGCATTTTTCTATTATTGTTGTTACTAATGATTTTCATAATAAATTGATTTAATTAATTCTGCTTTTGCTATAATTCTAATTATCTTGCATATTTTTTTTTTGCATTTTTAAGGAGTTATTTATTCAAAGGCAAAATTTCCATAATCAATTGGAACGTTCCTGAATTTCCTGATTAATATTTTCTCCTAAAGGGTCTTTTTTTGTTGTTGTCTTGTGTCGCATTTTTGTATTTTCTAGTTTTGTTTTCATCCTAATTTGTTAAAATTCCACCCTTCATCCATGAACTATAATTTCATCAATAAAACTGCAAGAATGCAGTTTCGCAGCTCATTTTTTGTTTTAAAATTTGTTTCGTTAAATGTCAGTCAATAAACAAAGAAGAGAAAAGATCAAAATTCCAGAAAATTATAGAAAAGAGAGAAATTCCTGCGCTTTTGAAGGTTTTATCAAAAATAAAAGAATTTCATCAAAAATAATTGCATTCAAAACATCTCGCATACAAAATATTAATAATAATTATAGAGGTGATTATTATTATTATTATTAATAAAACCCTTTGAAGCAGCTGTCATCCAAGTTAACATGTGATAGGCCTATTACCATAAAACAGGATGTTCCATGAACACTAAGAAAAATTACTCCGCAAGCACCTAAAAAGGGCTGTCACAGAGGGACAAAAATTCAACTGCTGCATGTGAGATGCATTGTCAAAACCCCAAGATGCAAATGCGTTCTGGGTTACGAGTATACAACTAAGACAGGCGCATTTAGAAATCGAGACGAACACAAGTTGGCTCCGCCCCTTTTTATGACGACCGGCAACTTCTAATTGGTTTGTTGTGTGGTTTGACGTTGAAAAGGGCGGAGCATGTGACGTCAGACTACATAACCAACCAATTAGAAATTGCCAGTCGTCATAAAAAGGGCGGAGCCAACTTGTGTTCGTCTCGATTTCTAAATGGCTGTACAACTAAGTGAGGCACAACCTTCAACAATGAGTAGTGAACAACACTTGAAAATGACATCCCACATGTCATTATTTCATATTGTTGTTTGCACCGCACTTAGTCGTATCATCGTAACCAGGCCATATACAAGTTTATTTCCATGCATCTGCAAGGTAGTTCCACGGTCTTACCACCACCACCCTAGGAACCAAACGACCAGTAACATGAATCGGTTCGCGCAGAAAATTTAACAAGAGTGGTCCGCCCCGCACCCAAATATAATACCTTCCTGCACAGTTTATTTGAAGTTGGTTTACGCCCCCCCCCCCTTCTATCATCTGTTTTAAAATGTTAACATCCTTGCGTCCCAATCAATGGGACACCCTGTACGTACGCGCAAAATAAATACAAATATGTGACATGGGAATATGGATTTCAGGCAGACATCCGTGTGACATACTGTGGGGAAATTATGTCTAGAAAAGGTAACGACGAATGAGGACACCCAAAACACATCCATGAAAATTTATTTGCATTCCCCCCACCCCTCAACATCATCACCACCCCCCCCCCCCCCCACACACACGAAACATGAACGGAAGTAAAACTTAAAAATGAGGGACACATTTTTTTCAAAATAGCCAAACCCAACAAACAACAATTTTGGCATCGAACTCTTACTCGTCATCAGAGAAGCAAATAATAAAAAAGGGGTAATGGGGAGAAATTGCCAAAATATAGTCGGGGAGAGGATACACCCCCCCCCCCCTCCCTTCTCAATATACATTATATAAATGGCTCACTTTAGAAATTGGTCCTCGTAAATTAAGAAAGGAAAAAAGTGCAAACACTAACACTGAAGAAAGTCATTGTTACAAGGGTGGAGGAGGAGGGCCTTCTAGAGGCAATAATAATATTAAAAGAGTTCATTTTTGGCAACTTGGTCCAATCCCCCCCCCCTCTCTCTCTCTCTAGTTTACATTTGGAATTGGGAATTTCTTCAAGTGCTCCTCCAAAGTGGGCTAAGATGACTCATAACATACGCTGTTTGTAAAGTGGGTTCGGTGCCAAACAGGCCACAACAGTAAGCAAACAGAATGCAGACTTTTATTCCAAATGGTTCCTTCAAAATAACAACAAACATCTGTCAATCAAAAATCATCCAGGGATCAGGGCCGTATATCACATTAAGAACTCAATTAAATTAATGCACACAACTTTAGTAGATAATAATCGTGAAGATTAATAAATTATGTATTAATATTAATGTGTGTAGGCCAGTCAGTCACTGGGCTCCTCCTCCTCCTCCTCCGTCGTTCAAGACTCAAAATGAACTTTTTGCACACAAAAATAATACGAAATATAATCTTCTTAAAAGTTTGTTCATTTTCAAAAATATTAACATGAAAGTGACTGAGCTACCCTTCTAGTTTCTAAAGCACTTTCAAGTTTCTTTTAAATTTTGATTCTTTAAGACAAAATAAAACTGAAGTTCAAACGAGGTTTTCATTTCAAAATCAGCTTAAGAGCCTATATGTGTGACGCCATTTTGAATATTAGCAGATGATAATTATAGTTCCAATTTTCGCCGTTTAGTGGCGCCCCACAGCTAAGCCATTGAAACCAATGAGAAAGAGAAATTCCTATTTTAAAAATACATGGTTCAGGCAAATGTTTTGTTTTCTGCAACGAAAATTGTGATTTTCAAAATTCAAATTGCAATATGTACATAACAATATTGCTCATCTAGTGATACATTGGTACAAATTTATAATTAGTTTTTCTATTTTTAATTTCATTTTAAAATCTCGTATTTTTTTAGCTCATGTTAAATCCCATAGGCGACAAACGCTCCTCCGTTTATACATTTTATAGGATCTAAATTTCCCACTAGCCATAAGTTTCATAATACCCTAAAATGTGACCACTAATTGTATACGACTCAAATGACTCACCGTTGTAGATCAAAGGTTGCTCTTCCTTTTTTCAGTAGTGCATATTTACCCAAAAAAGAGTCGTTATTAAAATATACCCACTTTTATCCATCGCTAAGAGAGAAAATGGCGGACAAAAGTGTATCAAAATGGATTTTTTTTGCCACATGTTGACGTCACACCTACAGAAACGCCTACATGCGAAGATTTTTGTAAGTTTTTTTTCACTGTAGGCTCTTAAGAGACAAATTCAAAGTTTGTTAGAGACTAGAAGAGTACAAAAACAACGCAAAAAGTGATTTCATAAAAAATATTTACATATTTTATAATTTAAAAGATACCTCTCTCCTGCATTTTACACGATTCCTGTACTCTTCTAGTTTCTTGAAGAAGATAAAAAACATTTCATTTATTCTGAAAATCACTTATCTGATAAAAAAACAACAACTATAAGTCAACCATGTTATTATTATCTGAATGAACTTCAATTCTAGTTCCTTTTTGCTAGTTAGAGGAAGCGGGGTAAGAATCCCCGCCACCACCACCCCGACCAAGTACAATGTTATTGTTATGACCCAAGAAAGTTCTCTGAACCCTGAGGGACACATTTAATCCAATGACAAATGGAAAAAAAAAGTGGCAAGAGATTGGGAAGGAAATCCAGAATAGAACATAGCCTCAATTCATGCCACCCTCTTTTCAAAAAGAAAAACCCGGTTAGAGGGTTAAGTTGCTTGTATGGAGAGGGTAAAAAACGGAAGACATAGCTCTGATAGATAGAGAGAGAGAGAGAGAAAAAAAGAGGAAACTGAGATTTAGACGAAGAAAAACTTTCGATTCTTTTTTTTTTTTTTTCGTGTTTGCCATTTTTCTCTATGAAAACACACACTTTTGTGCGCCTGAAAAATTCCCGAGGCATCTTTTTCTCAGAAGATGAAGAAAACGACGAAATTGGTATAAAAACGGAAGACGTAAAAAGTGCACAGAATAAAATAAGAAATGAAAATAAAAGTTCTTATTTCATAACCCCCTTACTATACTGTACTATATAAAAATCCTCTTAACTTAAAGAAGAAGAAGGAGGAATCTAAAGATCAATTCTCATCTTAGTTTCTCAGTCACATCCTCCTCATTTAATGGCAACACAAAAATAGCCTCTCAATCTCTTAATATTATTATTATTATTGTTATCCATTGTCAGAAATCTTTAACCCTTTTTCTTTTTTTTACTTTAATATTATTAAAAAGCTCAAAAATAAAAATCTTTTTCGAAATTGGATCATTTTTTTATTATTATAAAGTTTAAATCCGCTTTTATATATTATTAAAAAAATATATAAAACTTGACCTTTCAACTTGAAGTCTCTCTCTCTCTTTCCTCTCTGAAAACCCCTTGAGTTCAGAACCAAAAGGGGAAAAAACAGCATTGAGAAGTATTAATTACCAAAAGAAATCAATTACTGTAATTAAATGAGTAATTAATAATTCAACCATAATTAAAACCTTAAAATTGTAATTAACACCCTTTTTCTAATTAAAAAATTCAAAATTTTAAATTTTCGAATTACTTTTGTATTTATGTTTTTTTTAAATTATATTTGTTCTCAAAAGTCTTCTTAACTTGCATTAACTATATAAACCTGATTACATATAGTCAATTAAGACTGATTGGAGAGAGCGTTTAAGGGGGTCTCTCTCTCTCTCTCTTTCCATTTTTAGTTGTTTTCATTTGTCACCTCAATTGGAATTTGGAAACTAATTTAAATGCCGTAATTGTAATTAGTTTTATTTACTTATTATAATATTAGTAATAATAATAATAATAATTGAAACTTCTGTTTTGAACTGGAGTATATTTCAGTTCATAATCCTCAGGGATCACAAAAGTTCAAATGTCAAATGTTTTGTTATTTTTATTTCAAATAAACAACGAAATTCCATTTCAGACGAAATGAAAAAATGACGAAAAAAAGCACTTTTTTAAAGATGTTTTTTTTTTGGAGAGAAAATCACATTTGTGTTGTTGTTGTTGTGATCGTCTCATTTTTCAAATCACAAGAAGAGAAAAAAAGAAAACAGGAAATTCGAAAATGTCATTAAGAGAAAAGTCACAAATCGAAACAACAACCAAAAGGAAGATAGATATATTTAGGAAATTTCAGAATTTTAAACATCAAAATTAGAAAGTGTTTCTTTTTTAGAAACTAGAAGGGTAGCAGGAGCTCAATCATTTAACACTATGCGTTCACATATCACAATGACACATCTTCCAAAATGGAAGTTTTAAAGAAATCTTAATTCTGTGTCTAATAAAACGTTCATTTTGAAAGATCCATATCACAAAGACGAAAATATTTAACCTCTGATTGAACTCCCCCCCTTTCCCATTTTCTATTCTAGTTTTCTCTTAATTTTGCTCTTCTGTTCATTAAACCCATCTTTAAAAAAAAGCAACTGATATTTCTTTTTAATATTTGATTCCAATACATTTTGATGTCAAATATGAAAGTAAGTTTTATCCATTCTAGTTTCTAACGCACTTTCAATTGCTCTGAAGCAACAAAATCAAGTTCAAAAAAGTAATCTATTTTCCCCTCTTTTCTTACCCGTTGTTCTTTTAAGAAAATAATAATCCATTTCAAGTGTGTGACAAATTCAAAAATATATCCTTCATTTCTTTTCATGTATTTTATATTCAGAAAACACATTCAGAAAAAAATGAGATAAAGAAGAAAATTGATTCCAGAAATTTGTGAGACGAGAAAAAGGAAAAAACAAAGAAGACTTTTTTCTTCTTCTTCTTCTTGTTGTTTTCTCAGCGAAGAAGAAGAAAATCAGATGAAAAATTTTCCAACACCTTTTTTTTTTCATTTATTTTCACAATATTTTAATAATTAGAAAATATAACAACAGACGTGTGAAATAATAAAGGAGATAACACAATATAATATACAAACCCCCTTAAATGTAGACACACTTTGGTTGTTAATTACTCCTGCCATGTTTATTTTCTTATATTTTAATTTAATAATTTTATAATTAATAAATATTAAGATATAAAAAAAAGCATTTTAGATGTTTTATGTTTAAATGACGACGCTGCATTATCTCAAATTTGACAAAAAATGTCACCCATTCATTATTTGCATTGCTGACATCGGGTAAGGGCCTTTTTGGGCAACAAAAGGAAGTCGAAGGTCGCTGGTCTATCGTCGCAATGTATTTTCTATGGAAAGTCCGCCAACCTTAGCACACAGTTAACATTCTCGCCTGTGTGCCAAGGTTGCCCCGCCTTAAGGAATTCCTTAAATAGGAAAAATATAAATCGCAGCGACATTTGACTTTTTGTCGCCCGAAAAGCCTTTGTCGAAAAGTCGCATGTCTGCCAAGGCCCTAATGCCTAGTTCTCACAACCTTCATGTAGCTCAGGCTAAGGACTTAGCCTATGTATAAGGGTTGTGAGAACACACACTAGATGGTTGTCAATGTCAAATGTTAGCTTACCCATATGTAGCCTACACATTATTTAGTGTGAATGCAAAACAAAGTTAACTTGATTGTATGCCACCTGGTGGTCATAAATCTGAATAGAAAATGGCGTCATTCATTTTCTATTTCCATTGTTAGATGTTTCAGTTTATTAAAACAATTTAAAATTATCAATTGATCTTTTCAATAATTACTTATTTCCATAAACTCTAAATCATCAACCTACCTACAATTAAAATATGTTTTCAGTTTTGTTAGTATGGAGAATATCAGCCATTTTCCCTCCAATTATGTATACATTATGCAGGCTATACACAGCACAATGTCCACACATAATGGCCAGTGCCAAATTTGTAAAAATGAAATAAATATGCTGTAGTGAGCGCCACCTTTAGGGAGGTCACAAAGCCCATATGTAGCTGCTCACATGTGAACACAAGTCGTTTAGCCAAGGCTATTTTAGCCCGAGCTACAAGGAGGTTGTGAGAACTAGGCATAAGAAATCGATTTGTAAACATCAATCAATGTATCTTTTTTTTTCTGCACAATTACAAAAGACGGATACGCGTTAATTATTGATGTTTGCTTCTTTTCTTACCGATGCGACGACCTTGATTTTGACATTTTCAGAAAAATGCATCCTCATTTATAACAATTGTAACATTTATTCTTAATTATAAAATTATTAAATTCAAATACAACCAAAGTGTGTCTACATAGAGAAACAATGTGTTGAATACGTGTCTTAGAATACGAAAGGAAAAAATGAAGAGAAAAGTTGGTTTAAAAGAAAATATGCAAAGTAGAAGAAGTTGATTTATCATCAAATACTCATATTTCATTTTACTTGTCTCTCTTTTTTGACAAGGAGTCATTTTTTTTTTAATTTCAACCAGAAAGGGGGGAGATTCCAAAAAGAAAAGAGAAAATGACTGATTAATTCATAATTCAAATTAAAAACATTTATCATAAATGATGATGATGAAACTCGAAACATTTTTCACTTCATTAAATTACATTTTTTTTTTATCTTTTCTCTTCTTCTTATCTTCGTTGTGTCTTTTTTTAAATAAGAATTTCTTCTTGAAAATATTATTATTACTGCATAATAATCTTCGAAAATCGAAAATAGAACCATCCATTTACCCACAATTCCATCCTTTTCAATGTAATTTCAACCAGAAAAGGGAAGAGAAAAAAACAGATTTCTTTTGAAAAATCTCATCTTTTGAAAAGAAAGAAGAAAAGAAAAAACCTATAATTACTTCTGAAACCTAAAAGTCAATTCCAATTCTAATGATGATGATGATAAAAATATGAATGGGATTTCTCATTTCTAAATGTAGTATTTTAAAAGATCCATGGGCCGGCTTTTAAAGACCTTTGTTGCTAAGTAACAACAGTCAGAAAGAACGGAAAAAAGAAATACGAAACCCATTTGTAGAACTTAAAAGTTTTCAATGAAAGCAGCAACAATAACTAAAGAGTAATAAGGATTTCAAATTACCCCCCAAATATGTTTCCAAAGCGCCATTACAAACACCATCAATTATGTCTTAAATAAATGTAGACATTAATTTATAAATGTGACATTGCATGTGTATAACGAATTGAATGTGAAATTATTTGTTCAAAGTTTTTAGAAGATGTTCTATTTTTCTTAAATGATCACTCATCTACTATCTACTAGAGCGCTTTTTCAGGATCAGCATCATTCTTATGTACTTTACAAAGCTACATATACGATGCGCTCTGCGCAACCTATTTAGCACACCTCTCTCTCTCTCTCTCTCTCTCTCTCTCTCCCAATTCTCTTGTCCACAAGGTCACAATATATACTATAAACTGTCACAGTACGCACTGTTCTGCGCAAATTGTTTAAGTAAAAATGTTCGAATACTTTTACAAGTGTATGACAGTCGATTGATTAATACTTATAAATTAATTTATACATTTTATTTACCAAATCATTGACGAAAAGATTGACCATTTAATTGACACAAAAATGCAAGTGATGGCGTATAACAGGGCTTAAGAGTTTGCAAATGGTTGCTGCTGCTATTGAACCAAGCGTTCAATGCTTGAATTGAACGAACTTTTGCTAAAAAAAATAAATAACACTGTAGTCCCAATTAATAGCTAAAGAGAACAACAGTACTTTAATGAAACAAAGGTCTACAAAATCCCTTGAATCTCTTTTGAGATTTACATTACATAAGCAGTCATTCTTCAAATCTACTTGGTCAATTTGCAAAACCACGACCATTAGGCATTTAGGCAATGTGTGCGAAATGTCGACGACATCAACAACAACAAAAAACGCCAATACCTACATTTTATCTCTTTTAGATTAGCTTTTCGTTGTTTCTTTAGCCATTTTGCACACATTTTTTTGTCCTAAAATGCTGTCAATTCGCTATCAAACATTAGTGGTTTTACAAATTGACTATAAGTGAATTTACAGAATGATTTTCTTTTCATTTCTCCTCCACTAATAGAAAGAGAGAGAGAGAATTCTCAATTTCTTTTGTCTTCTCACTTTTATCAATAATCGAATCAAGATTATTTTGTTCATTTTACTTAATACGATAATGAACAAACTTCTCATTTTCACTTTCAATGAAATGAAAACAAAAAGGAAAGAAGACAAAATATGACTGAAATCAATCAAGTGAAAAAATAAAAGTTTTGAAAACCGATTAGAAAAAAACAACAATGTTTTTGGTTCGTGAAAAACCGAGGAAAAAAACGGTTTTTTTCCATTTTCTATTGTATTTCTCACCCCCCCCCCCCCCCCCCCCCCCCTTTTTTTTTCTTATGATAATAAACATTCCGGAAATGCAAACACCCCTCTTCTTACCTCTACTACTTTCTCCACATTCCCTAAAAACCTCCTTTTTTTCACCGGGTTATTATTCCGGTCTTGAATGAACTGAAACAAATTATGTTTTCCAACAACATTTTAAGGAACAAAGAAGAATTACGACGACGATGATGATGAAGATTCAATCTTTTTCTTTTGTTGATTGCCCCCCTTAAAATGTGCCTCCGAGGAACACCTAAGAAAAATGTTCTCACTTTTTACTACATTTTTTTTTTTCTTCTTCTTCTTAGAATAATAATAATATGCATGCAGTTGAGTAAATTAAACTAAGGGGAGAAAGGTTCATTTCAATGGGGAAAAAAAAATAACACAAAAAAGTGGAAAGGAATTTCAAAATCAATAAAAAACAGAGACAGAATATCTCTCTCTCTCTCTCTCTCTATCTTATCATTGAGGGGGAAATGTATTTCTTTAAATTAAATTTAAGTTAATTAGTTATTCATGCATCTTTTATGAACTCTCATTCAATTATTCAAAAACGAAACGAACAAAATTAATAATTATTTCACACGTTAACAACTTAAAGAAAAAAGAGAACTTCAAAGTTATGCAAATATTTGAATGCAAAAACAATAGACAAATTTTCTATTGAGAAACTTAATTGTAGTCAACTTCATCATCACTTTGAATAACAAGATGACGATGATGAGGGGAAGGGTGGGGGGTGGACCCCGTCGGCCACTAACCCCCCCCCCCCCCCCCTCTTCTTCTCTCCCCCCATAGAATGAGTTAGCCTCGTTCCTTCTTACGCCTTAATCAAGTGACGCCTAAAGCCTTATGGCGGGCGGGGCCTTTAACCCTATTACATAAGGGGGAGGCGGGGTCACACTACTCAACAAATTGTTAAGATTGTCACAATAAAAGCAATTTGCAACTTGTTTATGGAAAATAAATGTGGGTTTATAGAGAGTAGCCATACCATCAGATAAAGCTTGTGACGTCAGAAGGGTTGACTGATTAAAAGGGGGGGGGGGGCTAATAATAAAAGAATTCCCTTGTTTTAAACTGTCGAAAACGTGGGGCCATCAACCCATTTCCATCAAGAATAAATAAACACAATACTAAATTTAGTGTCAACCCCTCTGACGTCACAACCTTCTTCTTACAGTGATGCAGTTCAACTGTAATATTTTGTAGACAGTAGTGTGAATACACCTTAATACGATCTAACCAATCAGAAAACAGACAACTCAGCCATGTGGAAATACAAAAACAATAAAGAAGAAGAAGGAAAAGTAAAAAGGAGATTCAGCTGATTGTGCGACGAAAATTGAAACACCGAATGGGAGCTTGAAAGAAGGAACACAATTCTGAAAAATAATAACCGATTCTTATAATCTTATTCCGTTTCTCCCTTTTGCCATCCATCCATTATAATAATGGACAATAATTACTCACTCTGCTCACTACCACAATGAATACATTTGGACCTTTTTTTAAAAAAAATACAAAGAGAGAAAACAGACGAAAAAAAAACCATTTTTTATCCAAAACCCCCCCCCCCCATCTGTTGAAATTCTCATTGTGAAATAACGACGACCCACAAAGAAAGAAATCCATAAAATTAATCTTAAATTGAAGTGGATAGAAAGAGAGAGAAAACAAGAGTAAATTATTGTTCGCAGGACACGTAACCCCCTTCAGCCCTTAATTTCAAATGCACCATTTTAAGCTAGGGTCACACGAGCGTCACAACAAACGAGACGTTTTCAAGGTCGTTGCAACGTCCGTCAATGCTTAACATTGACACCAACGTAACCAGTCAACACCCGCTCAACGTCCATAAAACATGCTAGAACGTGCCTTTAGTAGGTTTATCTGGTTAACAGGCATCTGTAGACAGCTTCAGAATTTCGTTGGCTCCGCCCTTTGATGAGCGTCAGACCAAATATCAACCAATTAGAAATAAAAAGGGCGGGGCAAGTGACACCAGACCCAAAAGGGGCGGAGTCAAAGAAATTCTGAAGCTGTCTATATCTGATTATTACTGAACCAGATAAATAACCGGCGATCTGACGCCCGTTATTAAGTAGGTCGACGTTACTGTCGAATTTACAACAGACCCAAAGTCTGGGCCGAGCCCCTCTGACCCCCCCCCCCCCTTTACAACAAACTTAATCCAACAAAACCAAACCTAACTAAAATAACCTTTTTAATTTTTAGAAATTGATGAAAGAAATAGTTTGCATTAGAAGAGGTCTGAGGATGGAACTCGGGCCGCTCGAGTAGGAGACGTTATCGTTGGTGCTACAAACAATGTCTTATCTGAAGCGGCATACCACAACGTAGGCGCTATTCGAAAGAACGCCTCCAAAATGAAAAAGGCGCCAACTTCTTCCACCCACTTAAATATTAATGTGACTCACACTCGAGTCTTGTTGTTTATAAGCGAAATAATGCAGAATTGCGAAAAACGAAAACAAGCGCAAGTGCCAATAATAAAAATGGTTTCAAAATAAAAAGAAAGAGGAGAAAAGGAGGAAAAAGAGGGGACTGACCTGCAGCGGCCCCTTCTCGGCTGTTTTGTTGCTGCGGCTGCTGCTGTTGTTGCTGTCTCGCTGCAAACTGACCAGAAGACGATTTTAATAATAAAAGACCGCCATTCACACTACTGTTGACGCCACAGCCACTGCTATTCATGACTCATATGACCCACCGCACTCTCTCTCGATTCAGTCCGTTCGTTGCTATTTGTTGGATGCGCCAATAAAATAACAAAATCAACGAATTCCGTCGTACGGAGTAACGGAACAGAAAGAAAAATAGAACTCACCGAGGAGCTACCAAAATAATAACACGAACCCCGCGAAACACATGTCAAAAACAAATCATGGACGAGGGTCGTCTCAGTCTCCGCGGGGATTCAATTTCACCAGCAAAAAACCCTGAATTAGAGCGGCATAATTATTACCAAATGGACCATTCCCGTAATCAGCGCCTCTAGTGACCTAAAATGATGATGGCGGCGGCGATTAGGACTGCAAAGTTAAAAAATCCTAAACATATTGGAGAAGTCTATGAGAAATCAGATTCATCGATTGCAATTTTTCCGTTTTAGTCGTTTAATATTCGAAATTTCTAATTTGACCTCTTGAATGCACTTTTAGAATAGAGTATTGACTATCAGAATAACCAATTAGTTTATCGATCTCACAAATAGTTTCAATGTTTCGATTTTTTATTACTTTTTAATCAACCTTTTTTATTACTCGCTTTTATTTAACTTGATTGTTTGTCCATCGCCACCTTCTGAAATAGTTGAAAATAATTCACACTGAACCCATGACCAACATTACTAATGGACTGAGGGCCCACTACACCAACAACACAAAGACGGGATTAGATCTTGTTTTACTTTTTAGACTTTTTTTTTTAATATAAAAGTGAGTTATCACAAAAAACAAACATGTTTTTGTTTAATTTTCTTGTTTTGTTATTTTCAGCTGATCAGGGTTTTCATACATATTTTTTCGCCCCATTTGTCTTGTATATTTTGTAAAATGCACAATGACACCGAATAGATGCGACATACACATTTTTCAAAATAAGTAGATTTACACATAAACCTCCTTGTAATTTTGAAAAATGTATGTCCAATAAATATTGTAATTTTGTGCATGTTTGTCTGTTTAAAGAACTCATTAAAATTATTTTAAAGACTGTTTTACCTATTTTTCTATTTGAATGTTGGGGCTAGGCTTGCCGCCTGTGGAGGACAGCCTTCCATTCTGAAGAAATGTCCTCCAGCCAGGACCCTCTCCTCCACGAACATATTTAAGTTTTTATAGAATTTATTGTGTGGAGGACATGTTTGCCTTCATGGAGGACGGCCCGTGGCTGGAGAACATTTCTTCAAAATGGAGGACTGTCCTCCACAAAGGAGGAAAGGTGGCAAGCCTAGTTGAAATTCTTTTGGAAAAATCCAACAGAATTTCGCTTTGTAAGGAATTTTATTTTATACAGCAAGTGTGATTCTTCCCTTAATTAAAAACATTTCCATGTTCTTTTTAATATGATGATGGCATCTTAAAAAGGATCCATTCAAATTAATTCTCAGAAAATTGGCGTAAATTGACAGCAAATTTTAATTACACCCCCCCCCCCCCCAAAAAAAACATGTTTCATATTTAAGGTTGATGATGAATTCGATCATAGTTAAATTACTAGACAGTCACAATGTACGAGGATTAAGTGAGCCTTTTTTTATTTGCAACTTACAGCTGGAATTCAGTGCAGCATCGTAAGTCTTGATTGGGTGTCATATTTAGTAAACCAATCGACTGATTCATCCACCAACAACATTTGAATAAAAAAACGAAACAATTATTTTGAAAGATGCTTCAATTTTTTTTATTATTATAAATAATAACTGTTGGCCAAAATAAGACGTTTCCCCAAAGTAAAATATCGGGAATAGACAATTACAATGTGAACTTTCTTTCAATTATGTATTCCCAAGAAGAGTTACCATTGATTGATTCAAGACTTGAAATAAAGGAATGAAGATAAAAAGGTTCCGTTCTTTTTTAAAGCAAGAGAAAAGAAAACACCCCGTTAAGTCTTTCTTTCTAAACTTTCCAAACTTGGTTCTCGGTCAAAATATCACTTTTGCTCTCGATTAGAATTCATCTTCTCAAAACCTCCCCCCAAACACAAATGGAATGTCATTTCTTACACCTTTTCTTTTGCTCTCAATCCGTCTTTCTCGTCATCTCAACTTTAAAAAGAACGCAACCATTTTAAAACACTCACATGGAAGTATTATCATTAAACAAAACGAAAATTGGTATTTTTTGTTAACTTAAATCAAAAACCTGACAACACAGACACAATAAGGTTAAGTTCGAAAACCACTATATTTGGTTAAAAAAAAACAGCCTCAAATGCATCCAAAGACGTCACGTGATGACGATTAAACCTTACAATAAGTACATCAGGCCTCTGGAAGTATTGGGCTATTCGTTAAGCAAATCATAGTAAATTTTTCAAGAACTTAGTATAGTCGTCACATTGTAACTTGTAACGTCAAAGGGGAGGGGTGACCAAAAAGTTCTGTTTGTGTTATCAGTTTTGATAGAAAAAGCAGCAATAACAGAAGTAATCAAGAAACGTTTTTGGTTTAAAATGTTTCGAGAAGATTTCCTATCATTTCCTAGTCTACCGAGACAAATCGACACAAGCCGAACTTTGTTAATCAAATCCCCTCGACGTCACATGCTTTCAAAGTTAAACAGTGAAGTGGCGACTGTAGTATTTTCCTCTCCGAAAGAAGCCTCAAAGTGTGCGTGTTGTGGCGCCTCCATGTATGAAATTGAGCACAAAACAGAAACAAGAAGAGAGATAAAAAAAAAAGATTCCAACTTCCCTTAACTTGAAGGACCGATAAATATTGGAGTAGAAGAAGAGTACGAAAAATTAATACAAAATATTCAATAGAAGAAGATAATAATCAGGTTCATTGATTAAATGCAAATTAAGATACTCAAAAGATGGAGGGAGGAGAAGGAAGGAGAAAAATAATCAAATAAAATCGAAAAACTAAACTAATATTCTAACAAAATAAACCAAAATTAACTACATTTTAGAAAAGTATCAAATTGGAATCGACTAAAAAGAAATCTAAATTTTCAAAATGAAACTGAAGTAAAAACAAAAAAAAACGGGGAAGGTATTTTTTTTTAAGGAAGGGAAGAAGGAAGGAAATTTGTTTTTCTAAGAGGATAAAATTTTCACGATCGCGTCTTCGTTTTTTCCGTCTTTCCAAAATATCGGTATCCAGGTTCAGTTTTTAAAAAAGGTCGATAATTTTTCCCATTTTTAACAGATCGGTTTTTTGTTTTCATTTTGAATCTCACCTTTTTAAGAAAGAGACAAGACACAAGATTTCAAATCCCCCTCTCTCAAACGTCGACGATGCTGACGTTCGGACTGAGAGCGCAGTTTTCTACGACATCGTCCACGCAGACGTTAATACCGGTCTTCATCGCAGGAATCTCGGAACTACCATCAGAGTAACCCACTGCACCCACCATTCCCAGAAGGCTCTGAAGATACAACCTGAAACAAAAGCCAGAAAGTTAATAACGACGTTTAACAACTTGATATTCAAACAACTTCGTTAATCTACAGAAGCAGAAACGTTAAAACTGAAAACTGTTTGAAAAAACTAGAAGAGTAAAAATGAATCACTTCAATGAAGAGCAACAATTAAAAAGGAGAAATCTGAAAGCGCTTTAGAAACTAGAAGGATAGCTCATTCATTGAATTGCAGATTTTCATGTTTTAGTCTTTAAAAATAAGCTTTTTCTAAGCAAAAAGTTAAATATTTCACAAGAATATCAACAGGAAAACTAATCAGGACGAGATTGCGCTACCCCTTCTAGTTTCTAAAACACTTTCATTCTGCACATTAGAAGAGGGCAATGACGAGAACAAGAGGCATCGTTTACACGTCTAATTCCTGTTTGTAAACAACTGTTTTTCATAATGAAACACAGACTAAATGACATTTTGCAAACGAACATCAAATATAAATTGAGAAGCAAAAGCTAACCAAGTGGACTGAGATGCAATGAAGAAGAGAGAAGGACGTTGGAAGCCGTTAAAATTACTGGCCGCAGCCACCGTGTAAGCACCCATGTCGTCAAACACGAGCCAATCTCCAACGTCGAGGATGGGCAATTCGCATTCGTTAACGACACAATCCAAACCGTCACAAGTTGGTCCCCAGATGCTACAGCGACCAAACGTCTGCCACTTCGCCTCCTGAAATGGATTAAAAACCAAGTTAAAATACATTGTTAAAAAACGCTTCCTGAAGGGACTGAAAAAAAAATACCTTCAGAGGTTTAGCAACGACGTGCATGTGATCGAACATCAAACAATTGAAAGAGCCGTAAACGCCGTCGTTAATGTAATACATATGAGCTGGATCTTGAACGATGTCGTCCGAGGTGGAGGAGGACGAGGAAGAGGCTACTTCCGGATGAACAACCCTCTTTGCAATGACGTTGGCACAAAGGGTGAACGCGGAGGCCACGTAATAACGACCAGGTTCGGCAATGATACGAACGCCACACGACGGAGGAAAGAAACTGTCCAAAGATTGGTTCACGACGGTACAGTACTATAAGAGAAAAAACGATTTCCAAACGGGAAAAGTGAGAAAGTGAAAACGAGAAACGTCCAATGATAAAATACATCAGAGAAGCTGATCGGTGCATTCTTCTGATCCGAAAATCCTCCTCCAATGTCGAGAAGGTTAAAATTGAACCCCAGACGATCGGCAAAGTCGAACAGATCTCGTGCAGCCTTGATGGCACGGAAATACGTGGTTGCGTCCTCGCACATGCTGCCCACGTGAAAGCTCACTCCGACCACGTTCAGACCCAACTCTTTGGCCACTTTCAGAAGTTCGGCAGCCCTCAAAGGCTCGACGCCAAACTTGACACCAAGCTGACAACGTGCCTTACCATCGACACGAATGCGAACGACGAGTCTGTTAATATCCAAAAGTTAAAATAAGAAAAGGGTCGTAAAATAAGGCACAACTATTCAAAAATTACTCTGCGTCCGGATAGATGGCCTTGATCTTGTGCAACTCTTGCTCGTTGTCAAACGTCATGAGCGATACGTTACGGCTGGCGGCATATCGAATGAACGACATCGTCTTGCAAGGATTCGCATAAATGATCCTCGAATGATCGACACCCAACTCCATCACCTTTTGGATCTCGCCCTGTTAAAACGAGTGAAAAGAATCCAAAAAAAAAAAAAAAAAAAAAGACATCAGTTCTGAAAGCTGATCACTCACGCGCGCCAAAAACCAGTGTTGGTTTAAATTAGTCTTCTACATAATTTGAAGTAGTAATTACATCAGTGAAAAACTAATTACAACTAAAACTTTTCAGCTACAGTAATTTCAATTACTTTTCATTTAACAATTACATGAAGAAAAACTAACAATCATTACAGAAATTTCCTAATTTTGTCATTTTACTAACTTCCGTGTAATTACTTTTGTCAGAAAATTACACCAACACTGGATAAAATAAAATCAACTCTCGAAACGTTCGCAACAACAAAACGAAAACCAAAGCTGGAACAAGAGAGACGCACACAAAAGCAGCGTCGAGAGTTGGAAAAACAAAAAACGAATCAAACGTTCGATTTTGCACGAACAGCAAACAAAAAAAAAAAAGAAAAGATATACGCAAGGGCACGATACCTTGTTACGTCCAATGAAATCAAACCAAAACAGGTCCTTTTTATTTATTTTACTTTTCTATATCTTAAAATTTACTTTTTCCCCTTCAAAAAAGAAATTCCCAACCCCGTCCATTTTAATAAAATAAAGAGAATTAAGCTCCACTTACTTGGTGCCAAAATCAAGTTACCTCTTTCAAGAATGAGACTACAACGACGACGAAACTTCACATGTCACACACTCTTTTCACTTCTCTCTCGTGCGGGGTTTATTTTTCAAATAAATCGAACCCAAAGCACAATGAGACAACGGGAAGCGGAAGAAGACTCAACTACTCCCGACATAAACAGACATCACAGGAAGCCCCTCTTTCAAAATCCTCTTTCTTTCATCATGATCGTCATCATCCGCATCTGCCGCCGCGCGGTTTAAAGGAGATCGAGAACAACAAGCTCTCAAGGACTTTTTTCTACCGTTATCTTGATCTTACCTTAGAGGCGCAATCGAATCCTGTGCCCAAAGCTGCGAGGACTTCAAGCACAGTAGTCGTATCATTGCACTTAACGGCTACGAGAAAAACGAGAAATAAATCGGATGAGTAATTACAGACTTACAGCCAAGTCATCTAAATACGTTAACGGCAAGCGTTTATTGTAATACGGAATGTCACGTATTTAGATAACCTGAGCCAGTATTATGCCGTGTTTATAGCCGGAAATTCTCGACCACAACAATCATTTCTCCAATTTGAACACAGACGGAGAGAAAGAGGTCGATTATCGACAATAAACACGGCACGTTATAATCTTTCTCTGTCTCTTGAGTCACCATAAAAAGGTTCTACACGAGGGAGATTCATTTTCCAGATCTTGTGCTTGAGTACGACGTCCGACAGATCGACGACGAAGAACGCTTCCTCCCTTTCCTTTTAAATTGAGAGAAAAGAAACAATTGAGATGTTTGATCACCGCAGTCGGAACAAAGAGTCCGATCAGATTAAGTTGTCGAGAGAACGGCCGTTCACAGACGAGCGCCGGTTAGTGGTCGAGATAAACTGCAAAAAATGGCTGAAGCCCACCGCTCAATTGCGACTCTTTACAGCCATTTTTCATTGGTTTCCTTTCGATTTAAAATGGTCGAGTTCGGCCACAAAGTCGCTCGCCTGTGAGCGACTGACGATCTCACGAGCGGCACAAGACCCTCGTTCCGACTGTGATTCAAGAAGGGGAACAAGGTTAATTACGGGATTGGCAGCGATTTCCTTGATGACATCCAAAGAGGACCTCTGATCCTCCAGAATACGAACGTTTCCTTCACGAGTATTGACGTACATTTTTTCTCCTCTTTAATTATATTATAAGAACAAAAAACACCGAGAGAAAAAAAACAAACGCGGGAGAGAAATAACGGCGAAAAAAAAAAAAAATATCAGGAGACGACGATCAAAATAATGAAAAACAAAAAATTCCTCTCTTCAAATTAAGGAAAGAATCGGACAAAAAATGGAATCTTCTTAGAAATACTTAATCTGAAAAAGAAAAATTAAAGAAACCTTGTTTTATTCAAAAATAAAAAAAATGTAAAATGATTATGAAAGAATTTTATTAAACTAGAAGAGTAACTAAGTTTTAAAATGAACATTTCCCCCTTTTTAACATCATCATAAATGTTCACTTTGATGAGAAGATACTCTTCTAGTTTCAAAGTAAACCCTTCAAAAGAGAAGAAACTTGGCACTTTGAAACTTGAACCCTCTGAACAGGGTTTCAACATTAAATAGAAAAAAACATCGTTCATTCCAATAAGAGCTCTTACATAGAGGCTAAACAGCTCCTAATCGAAAGAATTTCCTCTCGATTGAAAATGAAATTCGTTTCATTTATTTTTTCCTATCGTTAAGGAAAAGAGGCTATAAGGTGCCTCTAGCCTCCAAGACAAGTGTGGAGTTGACAGTTGTTATAAATAGGTCACACAATCTCCTGTATAGAGGCTAACCGGCTACTAAATTATGTAGTGTTGGTCTATAAGAAACATACGTACCGGGCCAACAGAGGCTAAGGGGGCTCCCTTTTCTCGTCACGAGGTCAGGGCAAATATCAGCTGGGTGGTTCCCAAGGAGGATCGGCGTTTAAAACGAGACCGGAATTCTCAGTGACCAAACAAATCCTCTCGGGATTCTCAAACAACTGACAATAATGACCGCCCTTTGATGAATACAAAAAACGAAAAGAAAAACGCATTTTATTTATTTCACACACCCAAAAAGAACAGGAAAAATGGTCGGTAAAAGAGACGATATTTCATGAATTACTCATTTGCGTCTGGCGGCTAGAACATACGATAGCTTTCTTCAAATGATACGAGCTCAATTGATGACGTCACCAAACATTTTGAACGACATAATGGGCCCTCAAGCTAATACAACGAGGAATGACAGAAGAAAACATTGTACGAGAGATTCACAGCAGTTTGTACAACAAGCCGTTGTACTTATCATCGGCGTTTTAATTGGTTTCTGTAATTTTATTCTATTATGGACATCAAAAAGTAAAGTCATGCATACTCTATTTCGAATCTCGTTGAATCTTTGTGAAAATCTCGTACATGAATCTCTTTCATTTCGTCTCCCTACAGCCAAAAAAAAAACCCCCAATGTGACGTCATAACACTTCAGCATCGAACGAAGCGCATAGCGTTAAAAAAATCATATAGTAGTTTCTAGTCGCCAGTAAGATTTGAGAAAGAGGCGACAACAACGCCCCCTAACAACAACCTCAGTTCTTAATAAAATATAATTAAAATGGCCGCCACTAACTTCTCTTCCTCCATTCCTTCTCTTCTTTTTTCTCTCCCAACGTTAACAAAAAAAACTACTAATAAAATATTACGACAAAGACCCTGAAACCACCCCGTTTATCACTTACCGTAAGAAATGGTAACACACACACTACAATAAAGACCAAAAACCGCATGATAAGCAAGAACCCATCGAGTTTAGATATCTACCCGCAGGTAGAAAGTGGATATAAATCCGAATTATTAAAACCAAAAACTGAAGAATAAAAGAACGCGATCTACTTGTATTTATCTTCAATTTGAAGCTTAAATATTAGACGGTTAGAATGAAAATGACGTGGATAACAAGACGATGGAAGAAGAAACAAGAGGAGGGATGATGAGAACGGCAAAGGTCCAAAGAGCGGAAAGAGCGAGAGAAAGAGAAAGACGAAAACACAACGAATCAATTCCCTTATTATATACAAATATAGTTCATCATTAATCCATCCGCCTTCAACTGGTTCCTACTAGAGCGGTCTCAGATAACGACATCGCTCATTGGTTGCTAACACATTAACGCATCATAATAGACCAATAAAAAACGACGAGACATTACGATAGCCGTGAGCACGACGTCACGCGGCTTTTCTACGAAACATGGGGCGAACAGCGTGACGTCACATCTGTAAAGCGACAGCTGTCAACGCCCACCTGCAGTTAGTACCAACCAACGGGAGGGGGGTTCAATTTAGACGATGCCCAGTTAATTTTGATTCGACGTCATCGTGGAGGAAATAAACAGGATGCTCAATGTTATTATAATCATATAATGATAGTTTAATGGGAGAACCCTGTAGATTTAGAAAAAAATTACTTTGCCACTTGTTACATACATTATTTGTTTGCATAAATCCATTTATCTACAGTATTACAAACGTATAAATAAATTTTATTGCAAATAGGTTTATTACATTAATATACTGAAGTTGCGTAAAGATGGTTTATCAATAGCAGATTGTCGAATAATAATTGTTTTTCAGAAGAGCAAAATTAAACCAAACTATTACAGTGTTTTAGAAACTAGAAAGGCAGCTGAATTACTTAATAGTAATTTTCATGTTGATATCTTATAAAATAAACGTTTTAGAGATACAAATAAAAAAAAATACCTTATTCTGCTTAAAGTTAGGTCTTTTTCAAACAGACATAAAAAGTTTATTTTGAAAGATATTAACATGAAAATACCCATAAGTGATTTAGATACCCGTTTAGTTTATAAAACACTTTCTAGTTTCTTTTTGCTCCTGAGAAACAAAATATCAAAGTTCCAAAATCAGCTGTTCATAATTACCCATACAACCATAATCGCTTGACTTATTCCTCCACTATGACGCAAAATGCTTCAGCCAATGAACAAACGTTTCCAAACTGCTCAAGCTTCTACTTTACTAATCTTATCTTTGTACGCAGCCTAGGTTGAGGCCCGAATTCAAGAAACAAAACTTCAAATTTGCACGCTCAAAACAAAAATACAAAAAATGAATAAACCCTTTTCAACAAAATAACTATAAATCAATAACACAGTATTTTTTTTTTGCATATTAAAATCCTATTTAGAAGTTTCAAGCACAAATTTTCTTTCTTGAACGTGGACCACAAACGTCACTATACAGGGTGTTCAGAAAGTTTTAATGCCTATTGTACACAAAAATGTAATTTCGACATTTTTTTTTCTTAAATAAACTTTTTAAAAGAAGCTAACAACCTATGTCATATGTTGTAAGATGTCATAAATACTGCAATCGTATGAAGAAGAAAAAAACTTGTACAAAGTAATGTCAGAATATTAAAGAGAATGTCAGAGAATTTGGTGACCACCCTGTACAATTAATGCATGGGTGGCAATATATCAAATATCAATTTCACTAAAAAGAAAATTGATCATTGCGCCAAATTCAACATTTTGTTTAGAAACTGAGAAGAACTTTTCACCAAAAGAATTGCATAATTTATAAAAAATAAAAACCTGATATATCATAAATTATTAAAATTAGTCATCAATGACGTTAATTTTAAATAGAAAAAAAGTCAGCTAAGATACAGGCCAAAAAAAAGGCATCATATTATACAAGTGTCCAATTCATTTAATTATTCAACTTTGAAATTTTAGTCTTAGTTTCAAACCAAAAGAAACAAGAACAGGAACAGGAAATGTGTTCCCATTAATTAACACCCAACTAAACTATCAATTAGAAGAACAGGGTGATTTGCAAAGGGTTTTAACAAAGAGAGTTGGGGCCCGGCCCTATCTCGACCAATTTCAAACTGCATTTGGTTTTTCATTTCTGTCCCTGTGACACCCTCATGATCCTCTCCTCTCTCATTCTATTTCTTTCCTTGTTTCTACAGCAACAGAATTTAATTTTAAAGATCACAAAGTGGAAAAGTCCCAAAATCATTTCACAAAGTTCACAGAGTAAAGAAAAAGTCCAACTAAATTTATCCCCACTATTAATCAAATAAATGAAATCGAAATGAGGAATAAAAAAAGATAATTATTTTTAAAAGTTAATAAATAGCCTATCGAAATAATAAAACTTTTTAATGGGTCGAGACGTTGGTCCTAAAAATATTATATGATGGTGTTTATAAGAATTATTAATAAAAATTGATAATTAAAAAAAATTAAAAACACCATTGAGAGAGAATATCAAAAAATTTATTTCAATGACATACTTTTTCAGAAGACTAGAAAGTTTCCCTTCCATGTTAAAACACACAAAAGAGAACCACAAGTTTAGTTTAGACTTCGGAGGGTGGTTCTATTTTTATATATTATAATATTATATCCAGGACTAAAGAAAAGAACAAAATAAAAGATGGCGAAAATGTAGAATTCGAGGAGGAGGAGGAGTAAGAAATTGACATTGAAATTATTACACCAAAAAAGAATTAAAAAAAAAATACTCAAGACATTGAAATTATAAAAATGTCTCCAGAATATCTATTGGCATAGAACACAATTTAATATTAATAGTAAACTATTATATGAAAAAAAAATTAATTTTATTCCCTCTCTTTCCCTCCAACTGGGTAAGGACACAGAGAAGGTCAAGTAAAGTTAAGTGAACATATTTAAAAATGAGGGGGTTTCAAAAGAGAGATTAATAAAAACAACTCATCAGATTAATTATCTCTCTTTCTTGTCAAAAAAAACTAAACTAAAAGAAGCAAAAACAACACTTAAGGCCATATTTTAAGTCAACGTGAAACTTAAAATAAAGCTAAACTTCAAACCTATCCATAGACTCTCCTATGGTGTTTTCTATGATCGTGTCATAGATTAAGCTTAACTTTACTATAATTTATAAGAACCGTTTTTGAATACGGGGTTAAAAAAAGCAAACGTAGTGACAAAAATGATAAAAGTAGAAGAGGAGGGGGGGGGGGGGGGGGGTGAAGGGGCATTAACCACTAATTTTTAACCAACAATTTAATTTATACAACTTTTGATTCTGTTGTATTTTTGACCAGAATTTTAAACCACCATTTTTTTTCTTTTTTCGATACAAAAAACACAAAGACAAAATATTTTTTCGGAATAAATTCATAAATCAGTAATAAACTTCACAGACAAAAAATCAACAAAAAGGATTTGTTTCAATAAATGCAACACGTCCCTTTTAACACTGTAAACTCTACATTTCAGAAAGATTATTAAGAAAAATAGAAAAGTTGTTTTAGAAAACTAAAGGGCAATTCTAAATGACTACATGCTGATATACTTTAATAAAAATAATGGCAATCATCAGCATACAAAGATAGGAACATAAAAATACTGATTACCATTTACTGTTCTAGTTTCTAAAACACTTTGGTTGTTCTCTTTAACTTTACTTCTGAAACATAGGATAACCATATAATTCAAGTATTCTAATCTGAAACTCAATCAATGAACAACAAGTAAATTACAGATACAAAGCGTGCTGTAAAATGATTTTTGGCCAAAAATACCAAGTGAAAAAAAAAAGAGAAAAGAAAAATATGAAAAGTGATCACATTTTTCCTGTCACACCTCATTCATTTGTAATAGTAAAAGGTGCACCTGGAGCAGGAAAGCGGGGAGGGGAAGGTAAAATTGAGCATAGGACGAAATAATACAGCGTGTCCATATTGTCCTTGTGCATTTTCATTTTGTAATAAATTCACATCTATATATAAGATAGAAACAATCTGTGTTCTTCTTTCCCTGGAACACGTCCTGAACCAAGCGAGGATCGGTCAAATGATGATGAAGATGAATGATGAACATACAAGTCGGAATTGACGAAATGTGTTTTACGACCAGCAGCTGCCCAGCCGCACACATAAAATTGAAAAATAACCGCAGAACACCTGATTGGGTGGGTGGGGGGGCTCAAAAACGTGTTATCCAAATAATTAACATTTTTATAATATTAAATATGCTAAATCTTAAATCAGTTGCATTTTACACATTGTTTCTATCTTATATAGTTATTAAAAATTGAAAGTGAACAAAGACGTTACGGGGACACCCTGTAACATTGTCATCTCTTATTAAAAAAAACCCCCTAAACATCAGATTTCTTTCAAATCCAAGTTAAAATAAGACAACACAGGTTAACCTCCAAGTTGCCCTCTCAAATTACAAAATTCTTTTAGCAAAAAAAAAAAAAAAACGTAAAATGAGACATCAGTGTGTGGACGGACAGTAAACAAAAAACAGACTATTCAAAGAAAAGTAGAGAAAGAATAAGAAAAGAACACCGGAATAAGGCAGTCACTATGACGATCCGCTCGAATTGCTCAAGTGAACCTCTCGAAGACGCTCCACTTGTCCAAAAAGGTAGTGGAACAAGGACTGAAGCTGCCTTTCACGAAGAGGAGGAAGAGGAGCAGACGAAAGCGAAGGAGGAGGAGGAGGAGAAGAAGAAGGAAGATCGGAGGAATCAAGAGAAGTGCTATGACGACGACCTTCACGAGAACACCAAATACATAATAGTATATCAAACAAAAAACTCAACATAAAAAGCCTCACCAAAACAACAACAATAGGAACTAAAATGGAAAGGTTCAAAGTCAAAATTGCACAAAAATGGGAAAAGAGGAAAAAAAGGGGTGGGGGGTCAGAGGTTTGCACTCTGACCTACTAAAGGTATCATTCTAATCACCTTGGGAATGATTGTCGTCGTCTCTGCAAGTGTTGTACGAACCACAGTGGGCACACTTGAGGGCTACAGTGTGAAAACCGACCACGCTAGGCTTTAAAACACAAACAAAAAAACCCAAATCACTAAATGCGTTTCTTTAGTTGTGTGTGTACTAGCACAATTACACGCACGCACATGCCGCGAGAGACAAATTATCATTTTGGCGGTTTTGTAGTTGCTCAACCGAAAGACAATTTGAAACCTCACCAAAATTGTATATATCGTTACCTGAAGAACATTATTAAAGAATACACACACACACATGTAATTTTTATCAAAAGCTGAACAATGTTCCTGAAGAAATCAACATTAACAAAATTCAAAAAGGTTTAAAACAAAACCGCCTTTTAATTATTCAGAAACATCTTTCAGCTTTAAGAAAAATTGTCGGCCTTCCTAATATATTATGTTATTATGTAAGCAACACCGAATCCGAATGCTTAAACGGATCTTAACCGTCAAGGAAACAGTGCCGGCTTTACGCCAATGCGACCAGGGCGCCAGCCCCAATAGGCATCACATTCGAGGGAGCATAAAAATGAGCAGCAAATAGGTTAAAGCCGGCACTGCGTCTAAGAGGAGAAATAGAAACTCGCCTTGTGGCAGTCACGGCACAGAATACGAACACGCCGCGTAAGATATTCGGACGGCTGCGGAGTGGAGGCCACGCGCCGATCCAAATCCTGCCAAACGGGAGCCATGTCCACCATAGAAAGGGAACAGAGCGGACAAGAGTAATTCCTTCAAACAAAAAGAGGAAAACCAACAATGTGATTACTAATAAAGAGATTGAGAATCCTCGTCACTCTGCCTAAAAGACGACTCACGAAGACTTAATGAGGTCGTCGTAACAGTTTCTAAAAAGGGAGAAAAAAAAATCGTTAGATAAAACAATTCTCCAAACCCCACCTAGATCGTCACCTATGAATGAGGTGTCCGCACGGAGGAACGTGACACGGGATTCGTGACGTGTGGAGGTCTTCCAAGCACACGGGACAGTTGCCACGAGATGAATTTACGACACACTGAAACAAACGTGAGAAAAAGATATCCTTTTATAACCAGAAAAACAAACTTAGAATCGTGGTCACTTTGTGCGCTCCTCTGAGCCGAACGGCAAGACACATGTTGCATGTCGGACAGTGAAAGAAATTGTTTTTTCCTCCGACCCTAACAAAAGAAACGAAAACAATGAACGAGTTACGAGAAGAGACGCCAGATAACGAATCGAGGCTACGACGAGAAAACCTGCAAATGCCACAACCGTCGCAGTGAAACTGGTTCTTATCCTCGTCGTCGTAGAGACGGCACAACTGACAAAAGTAAGTGCCAAATAGAATTCCGCACGAGACGCAGAAACGACCAACCTTTTAATAAACCGAAAATTTCTTTTATTTGTATGTGTCGTTATTGGTTTCGAGACAATAACCTTCTGTACAACGCCGCAGCTTAAACAGACGACGTGTTGAACTTTAGTGCGATCCAACACGTGCTTCTCGGCCTCGTCGTGGCAGAAACGACACGTGTAGCGGCGGCCCGGGCAACAAGGAGCCTTACATTAAGAAGAAAAAAGAGAACAACGTTTAAGATTTATTCTTCCGCGACAGATAAATCGACATGTTAAAGGACATGTGAAATGTCAGACTATAAACACGTCACAAACGTAAACACCAAACAACTTTTCTCTAGAGAACATCAAAGGTACTTTTCTGTGAGAAATATTCTTAAAAACTAGATGAAATAAACGTACCAGAAACTGACATTTACGCCTGTAATGAGTACATCCGTAGCCCGGGTTTTCCCCTCCAGCTGAACCACCACCTTTCGCCTCTGCGGCCGCTTTACTGTAAGCCATTTCGATTTTAAAAAGTGACAACACAAAAGAAACAACCCTTTCGATACGTTAACCTAGACATAAAATGGCGACAAAAAAGATAACAAACAATCTATTTTTGAAACATTTAAAAAAAAAAGCCAACTCACCAGCCAAAAATTGTAAACAGAATGACTGAAAATGTGACGTTTGGCGGGAAAAAACCCGTGTTGTTTTAGACGTTGGAAGATAGACCTAAATAGCGCCCCTAGTGGCAGATTAGTGGCATAACAGCCTCGCATAGATAGTGTCCTTAGCCCTAGCGGCAGTTTCTTATGAAATCGTCACGAAATTTAAAACTAAAAGGCACCAATGGCTTCGTACTAGGATCATGACGTCGTACTTCTCTTCAGTTATGGGTAAGCACAGATGAAAGAAAAAAAGCGGGAAATAAACGGCCATGCTTGCAACCAACTGTTTTAACATTTGTTTTCGAGTTCCATGGTTCGAATCTCGGTTGTGTCAATTTGTGATTATTTAAAAATTAATTTCGATTTAAAAAATAATATCGATTTAAAAATAATATCGATTAAAAAAATAAATTTCATCATAGTATCAACATAAATATAATATAGTATAGTATACGTAGATGGCTGAATAGCTCAATTGGTAAGAGAGCACCCGACTATGAACTTCGAGGTAACTTGACCTGTTATCGCGGGGTTTCAATTCAAAATGAAGATGACGTCATATTCAATTCTTTTCTGTGGGGATGTGCTGCGGTACATGGTCCGGTGTAGGTTGGTGGTTCCCAACCTCTCGGTAGGAGGCTGCGCTGCCCACCAGAGTCAATTGAGTTGGTGGTTGAAAGTGTCGGGAAAGATATGACGGGAGAAGATGTGACAGGGAGTCCAGTTGGTTTCAAACCCTCGGTCAGATGCTTGCAATATCTCCCAAGTTTATATGATTGCATTGAAAAGGCGGGTTGGAATATCTGGTCCTTAACAGATCGACTGTTGCCTTTTGAAAATACTTTTAATTAATTTTTACGTTTTTTTTATTTTACTCATTGCATATACAGGCAAGTGTGCGTATCCAAAAGGACAAGCATTTCTTTGGCTCCGCCTTTTTAAAGAGAAAAAAATATATTGTTCATAAATAGTGATACTTATCGTAAAAATAAGTTTATCGATATGCATCGATATTTTTAGCTTCACTTTTTGGCGGGAAACAGACGATTTTTTTTTCTTTCTTCATTTTGTCAATTGGCGACTGTTTTCTATTGTTGTTCTTTTACTTTTTTATCAAGTTTTTTCTCCAGTTTTTTCTCCAGTTCATCTTAAGGGGATAATTACAGTTTAATTCTCAGTTAATTTTAATTTTAGTTTTTTTTTAATTTTGTTTAAGTGTGAACTAAGAAAATGCCATTCGATCGATTGCGCCCGTTCATTCCTGTAAAAGGTTTGTTACGTTTTATTTATTTTTTACTTTCACGGCCGAATTTAATCACTTTGCCAAAATGCTCAACTTGTCCTGGGTTTTAGACATAGAAACTAATTTAAAGACTCAATAATTGTTGGTAATTAAAAATTAAACGCTTGTGTCTCAAATTGTAATGGTTTAATCTGTTCCTAGGATGACATAATCAGGTACTTTCATTCATAGCTTCTATGCTGATCTGCCTGTGCCTAATCTAGGTGGACCCAATATGGCGAAGTATGTCGACAAGCAATGTAGAAATGACCTGTCCCCAATATGGCCGCACATGAATACCAAGGATTCAAGCACGAGACACACCTCCCTCCCCCCCCCCCCGTGTCGTCACCTTTGATTGGCGTAGACTAACTATGTACAGGGTGGCTCAAAAGTGGTAGCCTCTCCAAATTGCGTAAAAATAAAATCGAAATAATTTAAGAACGAAAAAGGTTCATTTCGTAAAATGCATTTAATGTGTGACTAATTACGACAAGAATAAAACTATTTCTTAGAAATACAGTATGTCTCAAAATCAACTAGTCAACCAGTCTATTATCAAAATTATTTAAATTCAGTGACCAACTAGTAGTAAGGTGGTTGTTAAAAACATATCAGAATTCTAATTATACATTAAATGAAATAAATTCGTAGAGAATTAAAAAAGGTATTGAATTTTCCTTTTTTTTTAAAAAAATAAGATTTTAAAAAAAATCGTTTCCCTAAGAGTGAATAAAAAGAATTACAATTTAAACCAAAAGTATTTTTTTAAAAATAATTCAATAACTTTTGAAATTCTTTACCAGTTTGTCTCAAATTTTGCATAACTACATTTTAATATATTGTTAACAATCAACTAAAGTTTTAAACTTGTATCATTTATAATTTCTGAGATATTTAATTTTAAACGATTTTAGCTGTTCAAACTATTTTATACTTTGATAATAATTTGAGGACGTTGAGATTTTGAGAAACACTTTATAAATAAGAGATGAATTCACAAAGAAACACAACAATTCTAACTTTAAGAATTAAACTAAAGGGAGGGCGGGGAATAAAACGGGCCCATAAAGAGCCCAGTTCGGGGGGGGGGGGGGGGGGGGGAGGGAAGGGGAACTTCGGAGAAAATGACTTATTTACATATTAAAACGAAACAAACGAGACAAAAGGTCTCATTCTTATACAAAAGTTACTTTTATCATCATTATTCACGAGTAGAAAAATAGCACAATGGAGAGAGATTTATAACAAAATGAAGATTAAATTAAAATGGGTGTTTTGTGCAATCTTATTATCAGGTGTATAAAAAAAAGGCAAAAAATAAGTTAGAAAGAGCTACTCGAAGGAAATAATTAAAGAGACTAGAAAAGTGACGATCCGACCCCGATCGATCGATTTGTGTGGGTTAAGGAATCAGAAAAGGGCTCCTAAAAGAGAGCTAGATGTAAGGTGGAGTTCGTGTGGATATGATGAAGGGGGGGGGGGGGGAAGGCTCCTTGTCAAACCACGGTTCCAGGCCACGAAAGAATCTCCAAAAGTACTTTGGATCGAGTGGTTTTCAGCAAGTTAACCGCCTCACAGTGTCGAAGGCCATCCAGACGATATCCATTAACGGACAGAATCTGATCGCCACACCTTGAATTAAAACGAAATAAAAAAAAAACATATTCCATCTAAATCAGATTCATGATCGAGCAATCGAGTCAAATTACCTCAACTGTCCCTCTTTTGCTGCGATCGAATCTCTGACGATGAGAAGAACGTGAAAAGACATTTCGCCACCACAATGTCCGTCTCGTCCTCCGACCAGACTGAATCCCAAACTCTCGTTCGAAGGACGACGTAAAACCACCGTCCTCGAAAGATGTAACGACCTCGGCAACTTCTGCCAGTACATCCAAGTCGGAGTGAACGGATCCGGTCCCTGACTAGTTTCGGGACCGTCGACGATACCCAACGTGAGACTGTTTCCATTTGCGGCAACCTTCAAAGATGCCACGGCTTCGGAATGAGTGATTCCGAGAAGACTAGTAAGATTGACGCTCAGAAGAATGTCCCCCTTCTACAAGATAGAAGTCCAGACGATTAGAGTCAGATTGAGTCGCGATAAGATCAAAATCGATCGATCACCTTCAGATGTCGGCTCCGTCCCAAACATCCATGTGGAGCAACGTTCTGAATGTAGACGGGTGTGTTGCCCTGTTGACTCTCGAGGCCACCGGCCACTCTGATACCCAGAGATTCGTAAGGATTCTTCGATATAGTCACGTATCTCGGTTGGACCTGACGTTCGGACGAACCGCACCTATCGGAACGTTGACAAACGGCGTCCATCGTAGATCCACACGATGACAGCGTCGGCTGAGGACTGTTCCTCGGTGGAAGTGGAGGAGCATCAGACTCCGTCGACGGAGAGTCCATGTTCGTCGATAGCTGTTGCGAACCGACGACAGGAGACGAAGACGTTCTTCTGAATGGCGAAGAGGACGCGTCCGCACCACGCGACACCAAGAACTCGATATGCTTGGAGCTCATCTGCAACGATCGAAAAACAAAACGTAATTGATGAAATTTCTCATCGTGTCTTAAAGATTTCAAAGAAAGTACACAAAAAAAACACTCACCTGAATGAATAGAGATGCTTCTTCTATCTTGGATCTCCTCATATCCTGAGAATTGATTTCTAGTATCTTATCGTCCGCCCTGAGTCTCCCATCCAACGCGGCAACACTGCCCTCAACCTGAACACAAGAGAACGGCACACAAGTTAGAAATTACGAAACAGAGAACTTAAAAGGATTAGTGGATTAAATTACCACTTCTGAAATGAAGACTCCCACACGATGTCTCTTCTCGGTCAGTTTGATACCCAACGACCTCCCAGGATGTTTGTCTAATCCGATCGAAAGAACTTCTGAAAGAAAAACCAGGCATAGAATCAGTGGCTTTGTATTTAAGGTGTTTTTAAAGATTAACCGGCACTTCTCGAACTCTGATTATCCTGTCCTTCAGGAGCAAAATGAAGAGAAACTTGAATGTATTTTACAAACTAGAAGGGTAGCTCCGTCATTTAAGAGTCTTTTCATGTTTTGACATCTTTCAAAATAAGCTTTTTATGTCAGTTCGAAAATAACTATTAAAAGTTTATTTTGAAAGATATCAAAATGAAATTACCCTCTTAAGTAATTGAGCTGCCATTCTAGTTTCTAAAACAATTAAGTTTCTCTTCATTTTTCACCTAAAAGACAGAATAATAATAAAGAGTTCAAAACCATCTTAAAGTATTCCCAGAAGTAGTCCCAGGAAAGAGAGCGAGAAGAAGGAGGAGGCTACACACCGGATGATGGACACGATCCCATCAGAGAACACTCGAACGACTGTGGTCTCGATTGATCTCCAAAATGCGGTGGATCAACTTGTTCTCTGTAGACACTCAACTGAACTGTCTGGACATTAGATTTCAGCAAACTGATGACGTAATTGTGTGGACAATGGGTCAAATCTTTGCCGTTCACCTGCAACAGTTGAAAAACACGATGAGATTTAGAACCTTGACACACAGACCACATTTGGTGGTGGATTTCAACTGAGAAATGATGTTGCAGGTGGTTGAGCTGTGGTTGCAATGCATTTTATGGAAAGATTAGGTTCGAAGTTGTCGGTTTTGGCGACAACCAGACTTCATTTAGCATTTGTAATCGACCATCAAGAAAGAAAAAAAGATTTTCTTATCCAAACTGACCTCCAGCAGTTGGTCGCCAGGTTGAAGTCGACCATGTTGAGCTACGGCACCACCTGGATGAACATCTTGAACAATGACGCATCTCTGTCAAAATATACAATTACAATTTTAAAAGGGTTTCTATCAGAAAATGACAACATGTTTACACTTCGAAACCTCCCAAGAAGAAGCTAGCACTTAACCCATTTTGAAAACTCAGAATCAAAAAACAACGAAGGAGTTTTGCCAAATAAAACCAAAGTGTGAAAGAAAAAAAACACGACGACAACAACCCACAACGGGAATAGAAATAAATGACTTTCATCTTCAGGTCCCTTCATTTATAAATAGCCAAATATCCACACAAAAAATAACCTGCACCAAAAGAAGAGTGAAACGTACCAGCGGTGAATCGTAACCGCCCACGATGCTCATTCCGAGCACATGAGAAGAGTTACGAGGAATTTCCACTCTACTGATGTGTCCTTCTTGGATGGGAGCGTCGAAAGATCCAACTGAAAAGAGAGAAGAAAAAAAAATGGAAGGATGGAAAAAATAGAAACGCTAATCGTTTACACTTGTTGCCAAATTTAAAAGAAATGTTTATACCATCGACACCACCGTTCCGACGCTCTCGATGGTACTGGCATTCGATGACATGTCCTTCTAACTGTTGAGCCGTTCCTTCAAATCGACAACCGAAACCATACTTGGGACAAGGAAAAAGGGCACCGGGACACCTTATACAAAAAACAAAAAGTCAAAAAAACTTCGAAGAGAGGGTAGTAAAGCTACGTACACAGATGAGCACGAATGGGAACGAATGTGTGAAAATGTTCATCCCGAATAACTCAATGAACACGGCAGCATGAGACGCCGTTCCATTTGTTCAGAGTACCACGGTCATAATACAAACTTTGATTAAAACCGTCCAAACGACGAACAATTTTCCGAGTGGCTCGGATTAGCGGCAAATCTGCATCCCCTCATGTACTTCAGATTGCCTGAGAACAACGTGCACATTAAAGCATTCATGTGTCCTCACCGTTCGTCGTTCGTGCTCAAATGTATACGAGAAGCTTAAAACGATTTCGTCCCTACCTGTGGCTGAGGTGCGGTTCGAGCTCACTTCTAGGTAACCTCGTGTGACAGACGGTAGCATTAGGACATTCTACTTCTAATTTATCAAGAAGCCTTCTGACCATAAGACTGGCCGGTTGACAATCGTGTGGGGTAAGAGGTTGTCGATCGACCGGACACAGATGTTGAATGCGAAGATAGCTAGTGATACAGGTGCGACAGAATGTGTGGCCACATTTCGTGTCCGTCGGCGAAACTAACGGTTGAAGGCAGATGTGACAGGTGAGATCCTCGTCCACCTCCTGCCCGTAGTTGTACAGGTGAGGTTCGCCCGCCGGATGAGTCTGACCACACGTCCCACACAACCTTCTCCATTGTGCTACTTCTACACTCATGCTGACCTTTCACCTCCTTCTGCGGATCACCTCCTCCTCCTCCTCCTCCTTATTTCAACACCATCCTATTACACCTATTATGATAAAGATAAACAATAGAAGTGACGTCAGATTTTATTATTATTCTTACTGTTTTTGTTATGTGTTGGCGTCAAATGTTTGTCTTTTTGGCAAACGAAATTTCATTCATTTTCAACTTGGAAAAAAAAACGAGGATTGATTGACAAAAATAAAACAACAAATTGCTCTAAACAAGACATTTAACAATGTAAGCAATCTACAAAAGGAGGACAAAAGGCGGCAACTCAACAATAAATTACGTCAAATTACTGCCTAAGACAATGAATGGAAACTTATTTACCACGAAGCACCTTCTCTGCGCGTTGGAACACAAGACTACTTTTGGTGGTCGATTTCGACTGCAAAATAAAAGTCGGGTTGTTGTCGCCAAAAACACTCCAACCACTGCAAATCTTTCCATAAAAATACATTGCAACCACTTGCGACTTCAAGTTTGCAGTGGAAATCGACCAAAAGGGATCGTCTGTTGTGCAAAAGGCCTAAATGAAATTTAAAAACTGAAGGAGTAGACAATTCAGTTAAAAAGACAGACATTTTCATATATTGCAGACGAAGTTTTTAAATTTATGTCAATATAAAAAATTAGTTCATTTTGAATTATATAAACTATACCGGGTTCTAGTTTCTAACACACTTTCAATTACTCTTCGACATCTGTCTTCCTCTGAATTTCTATTACAGATGAGAGAGAGAGAGAGAGATATCCGACTATAAACGCAGCAGCAACAACATTACTATTAGCTTAAAATATCTGATTTTTAAAATAGCGGGTATTTTTTTATGACTGTCTTCACCTGCTTTCAACATTCTTCCATTTTTAAACCTAAGACTCATTTTAAAGATGGAGGAGGAGGAGGAGGAGGAGGCTAAAAAGTAATTCAGAACACTAATAATAATAAAGTGAAACACATTTTTAAAAGGGAAAGATAGGAGAGAGCAGCAGATGGTGGCGACGACGACTTTTAAAATAATTCGTAACACGCCAGGACACCAGACACACAAATAATTTTAAAATGATGATAATAATGGGGGGGGGGAGGTATGTTTAGTATAGTAGTTGAAGTTACAGAAATATTCAAGAGTTCCGAAGGAAGAACAGTTTCCAGAAATAACTAAATATCATTTAAAAACAACGTAAACAACACACTTTGTGCCTTTTGGCCATATTACCACTTTTATATGAGGAAAATGTCCCTCGTCAATAAATTTTAAAATCCGTCTCGAAACTCTTTTCTTGGAAATATATAACCAACCTCCACAATTTTAACTACAACTAGTACTTCATTTCGAAAACGAACCGTGCCAAAGCTACCGGTTGTCGAGAACAACCACTTTTAGTGGTAGAGACACACTACAAAACGACTACCAGTGGGATTGTTCCTGTGGACTGACAATGTTTTCATATGGAAAACGTCTGGAAGTGTAAATCGTTCGGACACACGCCGACCACGTTTTGCAGTTCATCTCGACAACATCTTTTCTATTCTAAGAGCCGCTTCACACAGAACACTTTTTGTTGCCACAAAGTAGCGCCACGTAGTGACTGCTTTGCAGCATACTTTACACGGACCACCATTGAAAACAATGGAATGCTGCTGTCCACTAGTACGACCTTCATCACCACTGAAAAACAAGGCGATGTACGTCACTCGTGACTGGACTCAAAACACTCTTCACCATTTGGTGGTTCTGGTTCAAATATAAATTCATCTGCTATACTGTAAATGGACACTTTTTGTGTTTCGTGTGAAGTGGGCCTATAATTCTAGAACAGGAAGAAGAAGTTCCCCCTTCATTAAAACTTTCCAGCAAACAACCAAATAAAAAAACCTCAAATTCATTTTTCAATTGCAATTTTTGAAAATTAAGTAAAAAAACGATTCAAATTAAACTATTGCTAAATAAGTCTAAAATATGTTAATATTTTTACCATTTTGTCTCGAAAAATAAGATGGTGAAGAAGAAGAAAAGTAGAAAGGCCAAAAAAAAAAACACCACACACGAAAACCATAAGGAAGTTTGGAGTGATAGGAGTGAGGGGAGGGGAAAGGGGAAGATAAAGTGGGGGGGGGGGGGGGGGGGGGTAGAAAATGATTCTTCTCTTTCCCTGGAGAGAGCCCTCTTTTAATAGGGGATCTTAAGAAGAAAAGAAGAAAAAAAACATAAACAATATTAATTATAAAATTCGGGACTTAAATACTAGAAGGGTGACCCCACACTGTAGACATTGTGGAGCTCAATTCCCCAATTAGGTAATCTAGTAAAGTGATGGACTTACCCCTAGGTATAGAATCCACAAAATCAATAACAATACAATTAGAATAATATAGTTCATAAAAAGACTAAAAGATTCACTTTCCGCAATTCCCATTTCAATCAAAAAAGTGTACAAAAGTTTAGAAAAAAAAAGTGCGGAAGTTATTATTTTAATAATAACTTCTTAATGCACAGCTCTCTTTGCTAACAAAAACTCAAATCTAGAAGAAAAGTTTCATACAGACTAGAAAAAGTTGCAAATGTCCCTCTTTTCTTGAGACAACCAATCATAAGAAAGGCGATAAAGTAAAACAGAAAAAAAAGTGTTATGCTAGAGAATTTAGAAATAAGAATGACAGAAGGAGAAAAAAAAAAACATTTGAGGCGGGGGATAAGGAGAAAAACAAAAAATGTATTTGGCTCTCGTTTAAAACTTCCAAAAAGTAACTCCCCTGAACCGTGCTCTCATCTCGGTTGTCTTTGGGCGCATTTGGAAACTAAAGAGAAAAAAACTATTATTCTGTGAAGAAAAAAACAGAAAAGAAGCATCCGGAAGTAAAGGAACTGTGCTAGCTCCACCTACCTACGGTAGCCCTCTTCTCAAGAAAAGCAAATCCAGACATACTTGTGTTTTTTTAGAGAAGATTAAATTAAATATGGCGACGACATTCAGTGTGAAGGAATGTGTCTATGAGACGTCATGATTGCACCAATGGCCTCATATCAAGCACATCCGGATATTCTTTTCCGTTTAAAGAATTGTCCAGAAGGTGTTTGCAAAGCAAAAAATAAGTGTCTCTAGCAAATACGAATATGGGATACTATTAAAACAAAGTTGGCTTCTATAGGCCATCTAGTAGTGTCTTCAGTTGTTAAAGCATGATATAAATTAGCATATTATAGATGATGATCATTTTAAAATAATAATAATGCTCTTTCTGCACATTTCACTCTTCTAATTTCAAACAATACCATATCAAACAATACTATATCAAATTCTATGGCATTTGGCTTCGCTATCAACTCAAACCACTAGGCGGTGCTACAAATGAGGGTCGTCACTCGCCCAATGCTATTTTTTTTTTTAAATATCAGTATATTTGTCTTTAGTTTCCGATTGCACCCACCCTTGGTTAAAAGAACAACCAAATTTCACACCTTTTTCATTAAGAGTTACAACCTCCAATTATGCATTGGTGGTGGTATCTCCAAACAAACAAAGAATTAAAAAATGACAAATTAATTTCAAACAAGATTCAAAAAGGGAATGAATTTTGACACCTGACCTCAATCCATCCATAAACCACAACCTCCCCCTGGTTGGTTTTTTTTTACAAAAAAAATGTTGTTTAAGTGTTGCCAATTCCAAATGCAGCAAAAAAAAAAACCTTACTGGAACCATTATTTGTTTAGTTGGTTCCCAAGTTTTATGATTGACGTTCACTTGTCGTCATTTTAAAAGTCCGAACTAGGAATGGTGCGAGAGAGAGAGAGAGAGTGGGAACAGATGGTTTGACGAGCTGCATTTTTATATGAAAAACCCAAGGAGAAAGATACTTTTTTGTTGCTTCTTTTAGAAAGTTAATAAAAAGGAAACTCCAAAATTTACAACAAGGAAGGGCACATACTGTACAGTATGTATTAAAAACACGAAGTTAATATTTAACGTAACCCCCTCCGGACCTCTTATTCCACTTTGTTTATACCACGTTTACAATTAGAATTTCTCAATTCGTATAAACAAATGAGAAAAGAAATTGATCAATAAAAATATAACAAAAACAACACTGAAACACAATATTCTTAAAATGGATTACAGATGGATTAAGATTCAAATGAATTAAATAAATACGGACCAAACTGAAGAAGAAGAAATCAGGGACGCCCCGCCCCCTGTTTGAGTCCTTTGAATATAGGGGGCTCATCAAGAAATACTTTGAAGAACCCCCTCATCCTGCTTGGAGAGTTCAAAGTGTGCAATCCTTCTTTAATTTGGGTTCCCCCCTTTTTGAGTTTCGGTTGAATTTTCATGGTTTTATGAACAACTGATGTTCAAGATAAACAACACTAGAAAGAGGGTTTTAGAAACTAGAACAGCAGCAGCTCAATCACTTATTAAGGGTATTTTCATGTTATCTCTCTCTCTCTCTCTCTTTCAAAGTAAACTTTTTAGGTAAAAGTTTGAAAATAATTCAACTTTAAACAGACGATATTTTTTGTCAATTTTTATCTATAAAAGTTTTTGGTAAAAAAAAATAATCAACGTTCGAAAATCAGCTGTAAATAAATAAAAAAAATAATAGAACAATTTAAAGTTTGTTAAAAACTGGAATAAGTAAGTAGTCTATATTTCAAAATAAACGTTTTTTTTTCAAGGGACACAAAAATGTTGCTGAAACATTAGTTATTTAGTTTCTAAAAGCCATAAGATTTTTCAAGATATTAATTTTAGGCATATTCACACTGACTATATTCTAGTTTCCAACAAAATTAGAATTAATTCTGTTTACGCAAGATAGCCATTAATTAATAATGTGATCAATGACCAATTTGAAGTTGATACTTGAGTAGGAGCTTACCCCTAAGTATAACACCCACAAGATGAGAAGAAGAATAATTAAAATCAAATAATTAACCACTAAACTTTTCGCCTGTTTATCAATTCCACCCATTATTATTAAAAATTAAAAAAATATGAAAAACTTAAAAACGAGACTAGAAAGAAGAAGAAAAAAAATGAATGTAATTTATCCAACCGAGAGAAACAAACAGAAGAAGTATGGAATTCATATGAAAAGAGAGCGAGTGTCTTTTAAATTTAACATCTTCAAAATGATGACGTCCACAAAATATGAACCAGGGACCAATAAGATAATCGAATGAACTCTATTTAAAGGGCCAAAAAAAAAAAAGAGCCAAGGGCCCCCTCTTCAAAGTTAGCCAACCAATCAAAATTGAAGTCTCTTGTTTATTTTTCTTTTAAAAAGAAAAATCCTCATAAACGGCATTTAAGAAAAATAAACAACATTTGAAAATTGAAAGTGTGGCGCGGCGCCTAAACAGATGATGTATGTATTTCTATGTATGGCACACCAGGGGGAGATGCTTTTTTTTTTGGTCCAGAAGTCTATTTTCTCACTAAAAATTCTGAATTTTAGTGAAAAAATCATCATGAGAGATTTCAAGGTTAAAAAAGAGGACCACTTAAAACACAGTTAAAAAGAATTTTATGAACAGCTTATTTACCCGGTAGTTTTATATGAGAAATTGAAAGTTTGTTAAAAACGAATCATGTATTTTCAAGTTGATATCTTTTCAAAATAAACTTTCTAATAAGACAAAAATTTAAAGCATTAAAAGTTGAGGTCATTTTCAAACTGACATAAAAAGTTTATTTTGAAAGACATATTAAAACATGATAAATCTTAAGTGATTGAGCTACCCTTCTAGTTTTTAAAACACTATCAAGTTTCTCTAAAAACTGAAAAGAGACAAATGACACTGGCAAACAACGACGTTCAGGTGTTAAAACATAATAAGGGTTTTATATAAAGTTAAATTTAAAAGAAGCACCCTGTACTCTCTTATTATCTTAATTCAACTTTAATTAGTTGCACTTAAGTTAAAACTGGGGTAGCATGATGGATGATTTTCAGATGTGATGATATTTTTGACATCCATCTCTTCAAAATAAGAGCAACAAAGGTCTAAAAACAAATTCCACTTTTCGCCCGCCCGCCCCCCCCCCCCAACTGGCGGCGGCCCCTTTTTATCCAAAATATTAAAAAAAAAAAAATAACAATAAGTACTTACCCCTGAATAAAGTACCCATAGGATTAGAAGTAAAACAATAAGAATCAAATAGTTGACAAGAATACTTTGTGTTTCTTTGTCTCTCATCTTTTCTTCTGATCAATTAATTCGCAATTATTAATTGCAAATTTGCATATGACCCTACTAGTCAGAACAACGAACAAAATATTAAAAGAAAAATCTCACACCAAGAAAACAAAATGTTGTCTTTTGTTTCACTTTTATAAATAAGGGTTTGTGTTTATGAAATTATCAAAATAGTAATAATTGTGTATTTAACATTAAAGAAATCAACCAATGAGAGAAGAAGACACTATTTTTTTGCTGACACGAAACACACATTCTTAAATATTAATATTTTAATAATAATCACAGATCTTTTCTTCTGTTCAATGTAAACTGTCAACTTGAAAATCACTTGACAGGTGATCACGATAAATAATAATAAATACTCCCCTTTCAAGGATTTTTATTTTGGTAAAAAGTAATTTATCAATTAACATATAAGACTAATAAGAAGAAAAATAAGGAAACTCTGATTAACATAACCACACACACTTAAATACTAAATTAGTGTTGCAATTTAAATCAAACTCTTATCCGGTTCAATTAAATTAAATGAAAATTAATACAATGACACTAAAAAAACACAATAAAAATATCAAAAATGAGAAACCAGTTTTACAGTTGCCTAACTGTAACCCGAAGCTAGTGACGTCACAGGAGCCAACTAAAAAGATATATATGCTCGTGTCATTTTGCCTGATAGAACAAGGATAATTTTTTAGCTACTGAACCCTTAAAACCTGGAAAAGGCGGGGAATTTATTTTCTGAAATCGGATTTTTTAAAATGCTCTAAAAAGGGGGCTCAGGAAGGCCTCAACAGGGCACACAAGTCTCAAATGGGCTTTTAAAAAAGAAAGGGAAGAGAGAAAGAGAACATTTAATAAAGGAATTTAATGCAACTGTGGAATTCGTTAAGGTGTGGGCGTGGTTAAGGGAGGGGGGGAAAGAAGGGTATCCAAGTGATAACAATATAACACAACAATGAACATGATGACCCGGGTTACATTAACTCCACATGATCACTGATGAGTGTAAAATCATCAGATCAGTGGGTTTTAAGGTGGAAGTGGGGGGGGGGGGGGGGGTGAGGAACCACTGGGCAAAGCTCAAAGGATCTCAAAAGGAAGTGAGAACGATGAGCCCCCCCCCCCCGGTGTCCATCTATTTCAACCCACAATGACTATAATAATGATTCCCATCAACCCATGAATCGATGATGAGCTGAAACAAGGGTGGGCCTAAGGTATTTTTAAGGTGGCGGGCGGGCGGGCGGACAACCTCATCCTCCCAACTTCCGTTGAAACTCGTCTCCAAACTCCCACCCTCATTCGAGTGGAACGGTTAAATTGCCCCCCCCCCTCCCCCCCCCCCCGCCAAAAAAACAACACATTCACACATTCTTCTAATAAAGATGAAAAATCTACATAAAAGGTCACAACCCCCCTCTAATCATCAATTCTTTTTTCCTCCCAAATTAAAACGAGAACTTCACTAAATTCTGGTTCACAAATAACAATAAAAATTTGTGTTTCTTTCGAAATTGGTAGTTAAATTCGATTAGAATCCTCAAATCTACCCTTTGTACATTAATTAAGTTGAATAAACTTATATTTATTCAACAAACTTGTGAATATTTTAATAAAAAAAGAATGTGACGATGGACTTTTTTTGTTAAAAAAAATCAAACAAAGGAATTCCTAAAACACACAAACACAGGTAACAAAACAACAAACAATCAACAGGTGGTGGTAAGGGGGGGGGGGGGGCTTATGACTCACCCTTATATATTTTTACAATGAAGAACAAAAATGTTACTCATTTATTAGCATAGATGAGGAGGGAGGGGGATGAGGGAGGGGGATGAGGGAGGGGGATGAGGGAGGGGGATAAGGGGGAAAATAGGGGATTAAGATGAAATTAAGTGTGGAATGAAATGAAAACACACGAAATTTCTCAGGAGAAACTGAGAAAAATAAAAAAGGTGCAATAAACAACGAGAGAGAGAGAGAGAGAGAGAGAGAGAGAGAGAGAGAGAGAGAGACACACATTCCAACCAAAGAACCACTCTGAGAACAAGAAAAAGTTGTGTTGAAATAATTCAGTGAAGATTGAAGAAGAGTGAGTGAGTGAGTGTGTGCCAGTCAGGCCGCGTCACACGTTGACCTCAACCTAGTCTCTCTCTCTCTCACTTTCAACTCTCAGGCTCAAATTCAAGAAGGGAAATCTCGGCCACTTGAAATCCCTCCCACTAAACTGAACTCAGACTCTGTTTTACAGAAAAACAATATTAAGAGAAACTAGAAAGGGGTAGAGTAACTAGCTCAATCATTTAAATGACAGTTTATTTTGAAAGATATCAGCATAGCTATGCTGATATCTTTCAAAATAAACTGTTTAATAGAAAATTAAATGATTTTTCAAACTCGCATAAAAAGCTTATTTTGAAACATACCAATATGAAAATTCCCTTCTAGTTTCTAAAAAGGCATTCGTATTTCTTCACCATTGTGCACGAAGGGATAAGAATAATAATTAAGCCAAAAGTGCTGTTTCTACCCTTTTTATATGTCCAGTCTAGATTTTAGAATGGCCCGTCTAGAAAATTAATATACAGAGCCATGTGTGCTGTCTGTGCATTTTAATCTATATTTGAATAAATACATATATTTAAGGAATTTCAACAAAAAACCCTTAACGGATCTAAATTCACAGCTGACATTTAAAATAAAATGTAAAAAAAAAATTTCAGGTTGATGTGGACACACCTTGAAAATAAAGACAGGAGTTGAAACCGTTCCCCCCCCCCATTATTATAATTATTATAATAGTCAACATATGTTTTATATACATTTGAATTAAGGGTGAAAGTGAGGGGTGGGGGCACTCCCCCTCATTATATATGGTGTGGGTTTAGAGGGGGGGGAATTTCAATTCCATAGAGACGAGTGTGTGTTGTGTGTGTCTAAGGTGCAGCAGCTGGAAAACCATCTTTCAAAATGGAAACCATCTCATTTGCATAAATATCCAGCTGCATCAAATATCACAAACCCGTCATCATCAAAGGCACGAGGAATGAATGAATGAAGGTGTCTGAAGCAGATGTTTTGTTTATTCTAGTCTCTTTCCCCCCCCCCCCCCCCCCCCAACATTTCTGGATACATTTTTAGATTTGCAAAGGTTTCCTTCCACCTTTGCAAACTGGGAGGAGGAGGGGGTTGCAAGAGACAGACACGTGCTCTCTCTCTCTCTCTCTCTCTCTCTTATTTGTGAAAAATGGGCACGCGACAATCGACCCCCTCCCACCCCCCCCGCATAGTCTTCCGTTGTCACCTGCTTCCTTTCAACATTCTTAACCCCCCCCCCCCCCTCACCCTTATCTCTATCAACTAATTTACATAATAATGCTGGCACTTCCTCTCTCCTCAAACTTGAGTTTTGTTTTTATAAGAATGTTACCAAAAAAAAAATAGGAATTTTTAAGTGTAATAATTTAATATAAATAAAACAATAGAAGAAATTGTTTGACAAAAAAAAATCACTCCCCCCTCCCTCCTCACTACTCCACCCCCTGGTTCAAGAAAACAGAACTTTTTCAATTTCCGTTTTTACTTTTAAATAAGAAACTTTTAAGAGAGAGAGAGACGTTGAACACACTTAAGTTCCTTTGTTTAACTTCGTCATATTATAACACAAAAAATATATTATTTATGAAAAATAACGAAATGGATTTTCAGGTGGAAAAAGCTTAAACCGGATGAACAAATTGAATGAATGAGTTGATTTCAAAGAGAGAGAGAGAGAGAGAGAGAAGGATTTTCGCCTGAAAGACACAACTAAAACATCATATGAGTGGGGGAGTTAGGGGATAAAGGAGTAGGCTTCACACGAGTGATAACCCCCCCCCCCCTTCCCTTTTCCCTTAAATTAACTCCCCCACCAACACACCTATCTCTGACTTCTCTCACACCTGGCTGGACTTTGACTGAATTCAAGTGAACCTACCACCAAATGGTTTAATGGCTAATGAGCATTCTAATGATGACGATGACCCTCCTTCCTCCCCCTGTATCCTCTCCCCCAACCTCCCTTTTAACAACTAAAAAAAGAGACATTTTAAGTGGTGGGTGCCATATGTGAAATTAGAGAGTTCGGTTCGATGTGTGGCACGCGTTGTCACGCTCAACATTATCATCTTAATGAAAAGTTTCTTTAAAGTGCTTTTTAGGTGCAAACTGCTACCTAGAAATCTGGGGTGTCATATCTATGTCATATCTAGCTTGTTACAAAATCAAATTATAAAATATTACGGCAATGCACTGAAGTGACATCATAAAGTATGACTGTCACAATCTTATGACTTTTTTTCTGTAATGAAGCCCCTTGGTTCTTGTCTTCAAATAAAGAGAAACTTAGATGTGTTTTCGAATCTAGAGAACATTTGTTGATATCTTTCAAATTAAACTTTTTTTTACACGAAGTGTACACGTTGAAGTTTGAAAATAATGCAACTTTTAAATAGACGTGAATTTTTGTTAAAACAATTACTCGTGATAACGCAACTTTCAAAAATTCATTGCGGCTGAACCGGAAGAGCCGTCAGAATGGAAATATTGAGTGCAAAAATACATTCACAGTGAAGTTTTCGAGACAAGATTGTCTTCATTTCCGCGCCTATTCAGTAAGTTGGGGCCAATTCAGGCTGGGGCGTTATTCAGGTGTTTCTATAAAAGATGCTTAATATCTCCATATTCAAAGATATCAAAATTACATTAAAATACTATATTGAGCGGCTGCTCATTCAGTTAATTACACCTTCTAGTTTCTAACACAAAATACAGTACACATCCAATTTCTCATGATTAGTGTTTGCTCTTCTGAAACTACAGATTAAAAGAAGAAGAATCCAAAGAAAATCATCACCTGTTCATAAAAAAAGAAGTTTCCACTTGAATGAGGTTTGTTTTTCTTCTCCCTTGTTCCCCCCCCCCCCTCTTCCAAACCCTTCTTTCGTCTTCACTTTCGGTTCATAAAGTTCATAACCCACAAATTATAGAAGCAGAAAATAATAAAAAGGTGTTTCTTCTTCTTCTTCTTCTATTATTGTTTTGGGTGGATTATTTTTTCTCTCTTTTTCTACCCATTAAACTAGTTTAACTAATTTGTTGTTTTTTCTAGTTACTGCAATATTTTATTTTCTACATGGACGACACACAACATGCAGTCATTATTATAACTTGGAATGTTTCTTCAAGAAACTTTCGCTATAGACACCCACCCCTCCCTCCCCCTTATTAAAAACCACACCCACCATAGAACCACCACCCACACACCTACCAATATAACACCCACCCCCCCTTCACTCCACCTTGATTATTTAACAAAGGAATTCTTGTTTTGAAAATAAAAATATGTCAGGTAAAGCCTCCTCCTCCTCCTCCCAATCCCCACAAGCAAGAAACAATTTTTAAGTCGAGACTTGTTTCATTTTTGTGAGAAAAAAAAATTCCTCTAAAAAGGAAGAATGAATTGAGGATTGAGGAGGCAGACATGTTTTGGAGCCCTGTGGCGGCCGGCCTCACTCACTGGCAGGTTCAAACACGAACTCAGCATTATTGTATCGGAGGAGGAGGAGGAGGAGGAGGAGGAGGATAGATCACAACTGAAAGAAGAAAAACAGACAGAATGGAATGTCTGAACAACCCCATAATTCATATGTTAGAGGGTAGAAATAATTACACACTTAAAACTGCGGTTTCAAAAGTGTCTTCCATAAGTTGCAAAATTAAGTGTCGTTTTAGAAACTAGAAGGGTAGCACAAATTTGAAATCTTTCAAAATAAGCTTTTTTTTAAAAAATCAATTCAAAAATGACACAGCTTGAAACACACGATATTTTTGAATTTTTATCTACAAAAAAAATGTTTTATTTTGAAAGATAAAAACATAAAAAAACACCCAATCATAATTTTCTAGTTTCTAAAATACACTTTAATTTCTCTTTCAAGTTTAAAATACAAGATTATAAGACAAGACCTAAAAAAAACCTTGTCAACTCTTTTGAGCGGCTCACTTTTACTGTCCGGTATACATTCCTATTGTATTCAATGGTACTCTAATTATCACTGTCCAGCTTAGAAAGAGAGAGAGAGAGAGAGAGCTAAAAAGATAAAACCCGTAAATAATATTCCGAAAATAATTACTAAAAGACAATAATGTTGCAACAATAAGATGAACTTGTAATATGTAACAAGCGGGACAATGAAATCAAATGGAATGTTAAATACTGTGAAAGGAAATGCTCAATTTAAAACATAGGCCTAAAACAAGAGAGAGATTTAATTATAAAGAAACCCCCCTTCAAGTGGTTCTTGCATCACATCCTCCCACCCTCTAACCTCCTCCTCCTCCTGAAAAAGTGCCTTAGAAACTAGAAGGGTAGCTAACTAGCTACATGGTAATAATAATTTTCAGATAATAAACACATTGAGAGCCAAAAATTACAGAATATCGTCGTATTCATAAAAAAAGTTTATTTTAAGTGATTATCCTTCTAGTTTCTAAAACACTTTCAATGTTAAACAGTTCGATATTAAAGCTGTTCGTAAAACATTTTAAAAAAATATTATCATTAACTTGAAACTTAACTATAAACTAGAAAAGCAAACCAAACTAGAATCGTGTTAAAACACGTTAAAACATTTTCAATAATGTTCTAATACTTTCTTATTCCATTGTGTCTTGCCTCATTTGCATATTTTGAAATATTACGAAATCTCTTTTAAGAAAAAGACCTTCAAAACACCTTTAAAACTCTGGACAGACAGAAAAGAGTAAAAAAGCAAAGTGACCAGTGTCCACCATGCACAATTATATATGCTAATATTACTGAAAACATCATTAAAGTAGAAAGAAATAACTACATTAAATTAACTATAATATACTGTTCAAAATGGACAGGTGGTTATAATTAATGTTAGTTAACTTACTGTTGTTGTTTTCTATCCAAATTTCCTTTTTTCCCCCTCCAGTTGTTGATTTTCACTTAAAACCCAAAGTGTCTTTCTTGTTGACTGCACTGTTTTTCTTTTTAAGAAAAAAAAAACTACTAGACTAGAAAACACCAAAAGGTGTGCGAGTCAATTCCTGATTTAAAAAGTAGAAAGAAAAAAAAAGTGCAACAAGTTTGTCTGAACCTGAAATGAAGAATGAAATAAAAATACCTGAGAATTTGAGTGTGGGAAGAAAAAACAAGAACCACCTTGGGTTTTTTTTTAATCTCCGCCCACTTCCTTTCTACTGACCACTTCCAGTCCACCCCCTCCCTCTCCATAAGTCCACCACCTGCATGAATCAAGTTGCACGAATACCACTGGAACAGTAGGATTTTTAAACACATGACACACAGCGACACCTAGTAGACATAAACCGAAACGAATCAACACAAGTGGCGACACCTTCCTTTTCTAAAAAAAAACCAAACAATTTAATACAAGGTGACTAAAAAGACACCTGAAATGAATTAAAGGAGAAAATTTCAAATTTCCTACTTCAACTTGAACCCTCCTCTTTCAACAAAGGCGATTGCGCTCATTAAAATCGAAATGTTCTTCTATTTTTGGAACACTGTTTTAGGAAACTAGAAGGGTAGCTCAATTGGGTAAAGTTGAGTATTTTCATCATGTTGTTATCTTTCAAAATAAACTATGCAGATTTAAACATTTTGAAACATGTCAACTTGAAAATGTGTTCTTTAATTGATTGAGCTACCCTTCTAGTTTCTAAAACACACTCAAGTTTGCTCTTCTGAAAGAGACTAGAATCAAGAGCTCGAGAAAGGCGTTTCATTTTAAAACCGCCTTCAAATTAAAAAGCCAAATGTGCTAATTGACCTTCTGAAAAACTTGTCCTACTTTTAAATCCAAGCTTAAAATTTCACCATAATTTATATAAATTATCAAAATAAAATGAAATAGTAAACAACAACAACAACAATTTAAATAATTAATTCCCTTTTTATTATTAATTTGGCCTAAATTACTCTTTGTTTTTTTAAGCCTGAGTTGTGTATTTTTTAATTATTATTGCGAGTCAAACAGAAAACAAGTTTTATCCTGCAATTTCAAAAGAACGTTAAAGATAAAATTGAAAGTGTGTTAGAAACTAGAATAGGTAGCAGCTGAAACCACTTAAATAATACAATTAATCATGTTGAAGAAAGAAAAAATGCTGAACTCAAAACTCTAACATAAAAAAGCTTATTTTAAAATATATATTAAATATGAAAATAAAGTGAAAAGGCTGGCATCTGTAGACAGCTTCAGACTTTTTTTTCGCTCCGCCCTTTTATGAGCGTCAGACCAAATATCAACCAATTAGAAATAAAAGGGCGGGGCATGTGACAGCAGACCCAGTAACAAACTAAAAGTTGATGACGCTCATAAAAGGGCGGAGCCAAAGAAATTCAGAAGCTGTCTACAGATGTCTGTAGTGAAAAACAGGTTAGTTACCCTTCTACTTTCTAAAACACTTTCAAGTGTCCTCATTATTTTTTCTAATGAAAGACAGAAAATGAACAAAGAGAGAGAGAGAGAGAGCGTTGAAGGGTTAAAATGTGGAATTGGATTAATTAATTAATAATAATAAGATATGTCTGTGTGATATTAATTAATTTCAATATAAACAAGTTTCAATGATTATCAATTTTATATGTACAGCAGATATAATTAATAACTTGTGATTTGTGTGATAGAAAGAGAGACTCAAATTTCAAGAAAAAGAAAACTTTGTAACTCGAAGCCTCTATGAACAGGGCCCTATTCAACACACCCTTTTCAAAATGGTATTAAAGAAATAAAACTTAGATATTTCTATGTTCCAACTGAAGGGACGATTCTAACTTGGACGACGCCAAGGGTTGGAGGTGGAGGCTAAATACGAGCGAGGTTAAATAGCACAAAGCATAAGTATTTGCAGCGGAACGGAGCGCAATTTTTTTTGAAAAAAATACAAATTTAAACAATAGATTTTAATTGAAATAAATTTAAAATACTTTGAGGATAAATTAGCAGCAATTAGTCGCTTTTTTGAGCTCCGTTCTGCTTCTGTAATCTGCTACAATTGTATTTAGCTTTTTGATACTTAACTAACTTTCTACTTCACGTCACTGCTAGCCTCCACCTCCTCCATCCATTCGCATAATCCCAGTTAGAATTGTCCCTTTAAAAAGTCGTCCAAGTGTGCGTTTAAAAATCGAAATCGTTGAAAAATTAAAAATACTTAAATATCGTCTAAACCGAATCCGGTTTATTGGGGTTAAGTGGCTGGCCAAACTATTCTTCGTTCCGAACTAACACCGCCCGGAATCCAAGTACAAAGTTGAAATTGATCTTGAAATTTGAGTCCTAAACATTATAGCAGATATTAGAAGAGATTAGAATTTGGTGTAAATTTGTAAATATTTACTAAACTTTTGCTTTTCTCTCAAGTTCGAGTAGAATATTCAAAGCTGATTTTGTTTTTTTCGGCGTGTGTGTGCGTGAGAATCAACAAGAAGAAACCTTATTTACAGATAAACAGAAACTAATCAACTTTTGATCATCACTTTATATAATTAAAAATGCAATAATGCCGCGTTTATCATATGGCGATTCTCCCAATCCGATTAAAAAACATACCTGCTATAAACGTGGCATTATTATATCCAATTCTCTTCTATTAATAAGTTTAATAAAAAAGAACCATTTTCATTGAATAATTGAATAATTAAAGCTCACTTTTGATCGTTAACTTCAAGAACACAATTAATTAATGAAGTTAATTAGAATGCAAATATAAGGAACTGAACGGATTTGTTTTCTCTCTCAGAAATGAAAATAAGAAGAAAAAAACGAACCTAGTTATTATTTAAGTACTTTTTTCATTTCGATAAATCTAATTATTAATAACCATTTTTTAACTATATTTTTTTCAGTCTCTTTGTTAATTAACTTATTGCACTGATGACATCATCACCACCTGATCCTCCTTCTCTTCTTATTCTTCAATAATTAAAACAAGTTTTATGAATGATATAATTGGATGATATAAACAGAGAGAGAGAGAGAGAGAAGCTTAAAAACTAGAAAGGACAAGAGGAGCATAGAGATGCAAAACGATGACGACGAAGACGACGACGACAACAAGCAAAAAGGCACCGGATCGATCGATTCGAGACAAAACACTTTTTGAAAAAAAAAAAAACATTTCGTCACGATAAAAAAGTAGGTATATAATAATAACACTTGAAGATATTATTACTAAGGATTTGGAAGGTTTAAGGGATGTTTCAGAAGAAGGATGGGGGAGAGGGGGGGGGGGGGGGGGGGTGGCAAATAACACGATGATTTTTATTAAGAATTCCGATGACAAACTTTTATGTCGTTTGTTTCACTTTTTTTTGCAAATGAAAAAGCAGACATTTGTGTTACAATTCAACCGATTTCATTTGATGATTATGATCATGATGAGAATACCTTCAACTTCAAGGAGGAAACTTAACACTTGAACTTCGACTTGAACTGCACACAGACCATTTTTCGATTGCAAAATCTGGTTGTAATGTATTTTCTATGGAAAGACTCAAGGTGGTCGCTTTTGGCGACAATCCGACTTCATTTTGCAGTCGAAAAGTGGTTTGTGTGCCCAGGGCCTTTGAGTGCTGGGTTCCCACAACATTCGGAATACTTTTTCAAAGTGTGTTTTCTATGTTTTTCACATCCCTGCTGCTCAAGAGAGTTCAAGTTGAAGTTCAAGTGCCACAAAGTTTTCTTCTTGAATTTGAGCGTTTAGATATAAGTGAATATTTATATGAGTGATTGAGTGTCACTTGAGATGATGTTTGAGTGTTGAGTGTGAGTGAAAGTGATAAAGAGAGAGAGAGAGAGAGCGAGCGCATGCGTTTCCCCTCGGATTCGCGTCGAAGATTGCGACGGATCCTGATTGGTCAAGAAATCACAATGAAATTAAAGGTGTCCAACGAGGCGATTTTCCTAACTAATTTTTTACGGGTGTTTTCTGTGTGTGCGGGTCGATAAAAACACGTTCTGACGATGATGATGACGACGATTACGACGACACGTAGTCCCCGAATTAAGTCAAAGAGATTCGTGAGCAAAGCGGAATGAGAGACGATAACTACTGCAGTACATGAGACACATCATTAGGCAACGTTACGAAGGGTCATTTTTCATCATCATCATCGTCGTCGTCGTCGTCGTCGTCCTCGTCGTCGTCATCATCATCGTCATCATCATCATCATCATCATCACTATCATCATCATCATCCTCGTCTTGATCGTCTTCAGAACTGTGGTTATCGGCACTACCTCTACCTCGACCACCAACGACGGAAGTGTCCAGAGATGAAGCTGAAATCGCGGCTAGAACTTCGACGGGTGACGATAGGATGGAAGTGGTGGCCGTAATGAGGGAAGGAATTAGATGAAAACCAGAGGAAGAAGTGACACCGGTCGTCATCGAAGACGGCGAAGTCTTCCGTAAGACCGGAGAGAACTCAATGAGAGCCACACAGTCCGTCGGAGGAGCCTTTCGTCCTCCTCCTCTTCCTCCTCCTGTACGATTCCGTTGAGACTTATCACCGTCCACCCAACATCTGATAATGGAGGGAGAATGTGGAGGAGAAGAGGAGGTCGATGATAACGAAGGAAGGATGGTGGTCGGATCGATGCCTACCACCGAAGAGGTACGACGATGTAGAGGAGACGATTCCGCAGTGTCGCTCGTACTACTACCGATCCCTCGGTGACGATTCCTGAAGAAATTAACAAACAAACCGGTCAACATTAATAATTAAAATTAAATAACAGAACGAAATAAAAACGGAATCGAACCTGGAGACGAATATTTCTCCAGCCAACAGTGAGGCCTCTCCGTCCTGAGAAGAATTCATCGAGATGACTGACGTTTCGTCTTCATCGTCGGTCACCGAGCTGCCACCTTCGTAAACCATTTTGCCCAAATATGAACGCAGCGCTAATTAATAATAAGTTTTTTTTCTCCCATTTACCTTCGATGCGAAGAATTTCTACGATGCGAGGAAAACGCATTTTACTGTGGACGTCATTTATTAAAATGTCGCTTACATCCTCGCCCAATTGTTTCAACAAAGTTCGCAACTGCAGATCTTTCTAAAAGTCAAAACAAAACACACAAACTAACTGTAATTCAAAAGACGAGCACTCAAAACCCAATGTGTGGGATTTATTTACCTCCTTCAGTGTTCTTTTGTACTGAAGATTCTGTTCCTGTAAGTGCCGTAAAGTGTTGACGGCATCCCCATCGTCGGATTCGCTCCTCTTCCTCATCGAAGGTTGAAGGGCCGACCTTATCCTCGTTTCGGTTCCTTTCGGATTACGCTGAAGCTCTACTATCTGTTAAAATAGAAAGAAATCTCGGTGACTCGTTTTCACACGTGCCACCCCCCCCCCCCCCCCCGTTCGAAGAGCGTTGTTGTTTTCTATCGTACTTTGGGTACGAAGACTAGGCAGAGTGTGGTGGACGTGCAAAATACAATGAAGATAGATATGATGACAAAGGCTGCGTTCTGTTGGTCGGTCAATATGGACGAGATGGCCGCACCCATGACGCACATGATGACCACGTTGTAAACACTCATTCCGACGTATTTCGAATCGTTCAGAGCCGGAATGCTCACGTGACGAGTCTCCCATGCAAGAAAACATCCGATCACCTGATTTGGAATTCCCCGATCGAACAAATTACAATAATTTACATTTTAACATGTGATTTAATAAGACTATTAAAACTCTGCGATTATTTTTTCTGCAGTTTCAGAAGAAACAACTAAACAGAAGATTGAAAGTGTTTTACAAACTAGAATGGTTACTTCAGAATTACTGAATAATATTTTCATGTTGATATATTTCAAAATAAACTTTTCTAGATAAAAGTTAAAAAATATCGTTATCTTAATGTTGTGTCATTTTAAACGGAAAAATACGTTTATATTCGAATCCCTCAAAAGCAGTTTTCATAAAAAATTTATGGTTTTCAAGCAAATTTTTTTCAGGAATAACATTACGAAAAAAAAAAAAATGAAAAATATTTTAGAAACTAGAACAGCTGATGATATTGTTAAAATAATTTTTTTTAAATATTGGATGAAGAAAGCTGAAAAAAGATAATTTTGAAAGTACCGCACTTATAAAATGTGTATTTTTTAAGATGCTGCCCTTAAATAAACTTTTTGCATAATCTAGTTTTGAACTTTTTCGTAATCTTTTTTCCTGAGAAAAAAAGTTCCTTTGACATTTTTACATCTAAAAAGTCATCTTAAATGACTGAGTTGCTGCTCTTCTAGTTTCTAAAATACTTTCAAGTTTCTTTTCATTTTGCTCTTCTGAAAGACAGAATAACCCAGAGTTCTAAGGGGATGATGGAGATGGGGTGGGGGGGAAGATGAAAAATATGAGCGAGACCATTAGGAGACCCTTGTACAAATAGATGGCACCAAGAAAATAACTCATTTTCTCGCTTCGACAATATTCCACTTCGGGAATTATGTAAATATCTTCGCTCTCAGGTGAAGGCTACGACAAGAATAGAAGAAGAAAAAAATAACGAAACCAATTAGTCAGATATATCGACGAACCGAACTGACAATCATTTTCATACACCCCCTCCCCCTCTCTATCATATAAAAGGTGATAACGAATGTTTTCGTAAGAAGATCGAATGACATTTTACTTGTACAAACACACAACATAAGAGGAGGCTAATTAATCAATCAAAATCGAAACTTGAAGTTTTCGAAAGGAAAGAGTGTGAGACACGATAGCTATATAGTAATTGGGAAGCAAAAAAACATTTCCGATGTTCCTCGTGTTAATGTAACAAACATCATCTGGGCCAAATGGATTTCGATCTCAGACAATGAACTTTAACACAACCAGCAATTAATCAATATCTTTTTCTCAAAGTGGATCGGAATGGAAGTCAATTTTTGTTGTTGTTGTTGTTGGTTTCTCCTTCCAAAAGCCAAACAAATATCTTCTAATCAATAGTTTTGTTTCGACACATGCCTATATTTATACTCGTTAGATGGAAAAGTTCCAATTACACAAATCTAAGTAACCTCTAAAGCCGAACACCATTCCACCCACATCTTAACAACAGCCGCCGCCTCCCAACTTGAATCGAGCTCACTGTCTCACACACACACACACACACACACAATAGTAGGCTCGATTACAAAACAAAAAGGAAAAATCCTTGTGACTTGCATGGATTAAATTATGTCACTTACGACTGCCTTCAGTTGTTTCGTATCTCTGTAGAACGGATCGATGGATTGCCATGTGGTCATTATTGCAATGTCCAGACCTAACAAAACACCGACGACGGCAAACAGCTGGTAGTCTGTTATTGCCTAAATACGAACAGAGAAAAGAAACGACAGAACGAAAGACAAAGACAAAAGACAAAAAAAAAAGATATGTTCAAATTTCCAATTGTGATTCCAATTGTCAAAAAGTACGAGAAAAAGGAGGAGGATTAAGGAGAAAACATTCAAAATACACTTTGCCTTCTTATTCAGTTTGATATTTGTAAAGATGGTGTGAACACGCCACGTTTTACTGAACATAGATCCAAAGGCCAAAGTGAAACCGGACATCAGGACCCAAGCACGAACCTACAATTATTATATTTACAAGAATGTAACCAACCAGAAAACGAAAAACTGAAAAAAGTTTCATCCGAATGATCAACTAACCGTGCAGACATAAGGTAAAGAATCTGGACTCATGAGGGCACTGTCCAGTCCGAGTAAAATGACACTCGTATAAGTAAGGACGCAGCCAATGATGATCAGGTTGTTGAGGTACGGACTGGACATCTTGATGAACCTTTGGTGTCGATGTTTCACGTTTATCGTTAAGAAAACCAAGGCTACTATAATTCCCAAAGAGGCGATCGTGGCTAATATCGTGTAGATGGTCATATTCACACGGGTCTGTTGAATCACGTACAGAGTTCTGGCCGCAGGAGGTCCGGCACCTTTCCAGAAAGACAAGAAACATCCACCGCCGAGTGTTAAGACGCATTTTTGAAAGTTCTTCTTATAACCGACAAACAAACCAAGCGTAACATTTCAGTTTAAAGTGAAAAAGTTCCTCCAAAATCTGATTACATTCAGGAGCAAAATTACAAGAAACTTTGAAAGTGTTTTAGAAACTAGAAGGGTAGCCGCTGAATCATTTAAATCGCTGAATCATTAAGATTTTTATTTCAGTTTGAAAATGACTCAACTTTAAGTAGACGATATTTTTTTACAAAAAGTTTATTTTGAAAGATATCAAACATGAAAATACTATTAAGTGATTTCCTTTATAGTTTCTAAAGTTCCTTTGAAGTTTCTAGTTTGTGTTGCTAATGAATAACCAGAGTTCGAAAATTCAGATGTTCATACAATATCTTAGAAGAAATTAAACTTTAGAAATTAGAAGAGTCACTGAATTCCTTAAGAATATATTAACAAACATCTTTTAAATATTAGTTTGAAAATGACGAAATTTTTGTTTTGGAATACATTTCATGCAAATATGCAGTTTATTTTTGAAGATACAAATTTGAAAATGTGTCTTCTAGTTACTAAAACGCGTTTTCTAACTTCCGCATCCTACAACGTTGTTTAAAATAAAGCAAAACTTAAAACAAGACTTTTGACAACATTTTCTATGATGAGTCTACGGAGAAATTTTAAGTATTACTTTGTTTAAGTTTTACTTTCTCTTAAATAAGGTTTTCGAACATGTCCGTAAAACGCAGAACAAATGAAAAAAGTTGGATTAATCGTAAATTTGAAAACTCATCTTTTAAACTTGGTTAAAATGCTATAATAAATGACCAATGAAATATGATTAACAATTTAAACGCCTCGTAAAATAAAATTTCTTCAATGAACAACTTAAGGACGGATTAAACGTGAATCGTATCGATCGACAAAGAGGAAATAAGATCGAGATCCTCTTTTAAAAGTAAAGAAGAAAAAAAAAAAAACGATCGGAACGTGTTCAGCCTTAACAAGTAGTAATCTCCTAACCGCATATATAAAGATGAAGACGGATATATTCCCCTTACGAATATTCCCCTCAACAACCCTCCTCCCTTTGTTACATATTTATATAGATAGATATAGATAGATAGATAGATAGATATAACTTAGCCCCGATTCCATTTCCTAATCTAATCTCATTAAAGTAAACGTCCGATCGAAAAGAAAGAAATAATTTTGACGACGACGACACCGTCCTAATACTAATAAACGAAAAAACACAAAGATCCACGGGTTAGTGTTGTTGTTTCTATTGTATTTGTATCGGTTGTCAGCAAATCGAATCCCATTACGTCGTTCTATGTACGATCATCAATTCCTATCTAAACATATAATCCATTGACAACACATTCGTATTCTTTCCGTCAAAATCAACGGAAAAACAACATTTAATTAACTTTAAGCTCTAAAATAAAACGAAACAACAACTACAAAAAGAACGTGTTTTAGATACGAATTAACCTTATTGAGGGTTTTTAAAGTGTAAACGCGCGACCGCCCCTTTTAACAGCAACAAAATTAAGAAAAACTTGAATGTGTATTAGAAACTAGAAGGGTAGCTGAATTACTTGTGGCTATTTCCATGTTGATATCTTTCAAAATAAGCTTTTTATGCCAGTCTGATAAATGATTCCAACTTTACAGACATTTTAAAGTGTAAAGGCCTCCGAAATTCTGATTATTCTGTTTTTCAGATAATATATTTCACTATAAATAATTCATTTTAAAATACATTACACATGTATAGGACATACATAGAATTCCCCCGAACATAGGCAATCACTGCTAACATCAAAACTACTACTTAGTGCTTGCAGTGATTGCCTCACATCAAGGGGCACAAAACCACCTACAATTATTACTGAACCAAGAGGGAATTTCTTAAGGTGGTTGGTTTTTAAGGATATTTTTTAAAATGTGATTTTTATGTGAGTTTGCTTATTTTGAATACCCTTCTAGTTTCTTAGAAGACTTAAGATTCTTTTTTAAGTCTATTTTAGGTAAATGACGAACAAACGTTAAGTAGACATAAATTACCAAACCTCTCCAAACGATGGACTGCCCTTGATCGAGATCGAGGACACCGGTGATTCCATCGTAAACACCCACAGTCACTTCCTGATTTTCTGAGAAAAATAAGTTCATAAAACGTTAAAAAAGCACGTTGAAAATAGACACGCCTCGAGGAGAGCGTAAAAAATACCTTGAAATTGCTTCACTAGAATGTAACCACGACGATCGTTATCAATAAATTTGACGGGACCCTACGGAAATGAAATTTTTCGATCACCCAACCAAAACGAGCAAAAGATAACAGAAATATTACAGATAATAAAGAAGAAGATCGAACTCGTTCGTGGGTCCTGTAACTTACGGTAACGCCTTCGAAGTCCGTGTCCTGTAAGGCCCTTCGAAAGATTCTTCCCCATTCTTCGTCTCTGTACTGAAAATCCTCGAGATGTCGTTCTCCAGCCAATCTTTTGACCACTTTGTCGATGGCAAGAGCCATTGTCCACATCCCGTCGTAAGCGTAACCATGAAATCGACTGTACTCGAGGCGCCTGTGTTGATTGTACAGTTGCAGGTAACTGGAAGCAGTCTGCAAAACGGAAAAACAATCCCCCTGAAGCTCACTTAAAACCTCACTGAAATTCAGCTTTTAAAAGAAAAAAGAGCGAGCAAATGATGAAAAAAAGGACAGTCCCACACCAAACCGGAAATGGTCTTGACGTTATTGGCTCTCAAAGGTAGAAGATCAGTTGCGAGGCAACCGTCGAGCGCCTGAACCAGTTGGTCGGTCGTACAACTGTCTCCCGATCCTGAGGAACCACTGTGGTCCTGTGTAGTCCACCATTCATCTCGGTACATTCCAACGATGATCCACTGATACTTTCGTCCGTACATTCCCAAACGAAACGCCTTGAAATAACCACCGTTAAATAACCACCGAACACGGCATAGATTACTGAAAATCATTCATTCTTACCTCACAGAATATTTTTCTCGCCCACAATTCGTTAAAATTCCCCAAAATAATCCGAACGTCCTTTTCCTTTTTTTGTTGGTTAAAATGTACAATTGACAAGAAATTAAAGCACTGAAATATGCTTGGAAAATGATCTTCTCCCTCCTAATTCAATACAGTGGGAAACCGTTTAACACGAAAAATCGGATAACACGAAAATATATATTCGGTTCGGTCCTTTAGAATAGCAGAAAAATTCTTAACGAAAAAACATTCCCTTCCACTTCCAATTCCATAGATATTTTTGGACGTCAAACCATCAAGCGAACTTTTTTTCAGGAACAACATTACGTGATAAAATTGAAATTGTTATAAAACTAGAAGGGTAAAAGATTATAGGCATACTAATCTGAAAAAAATGAACATTTTATGGTAAATTTTTGAAAATGATCCGTTTTTAGCTTTTGTAGAAATTATTTTTGCCTTTTTTTTCAAAAACTGCCATAAAAAGTTCATTTTGAAAGATAGCATGAAATCTGTTTTAATAAGAATAATTCAACTATGACTTAAACGGTTTCCACTGTATACCAAAGTTGCCAAAGAACTGGTTGGTAAATTGGTAATGGTAATAATAATAATAATAATAATAATAATAATGGTACCTTGAGCTTTTGTAACGCCGGCATTGCTTCGTCCGCAATGCTTTGAGTTTCTACTATTTTGATTCCCTCATTTTCCAATTCTGTTAACAATTTATTGTGGGCCTTCAAAACAACAACCAAAACAGACACAAAATCAATTTGCACACCAACAAACAAACAAACAAACAAACAAAACACGCAAAAAAAACCTCAAAATGAACACAACGGGAGAGGGAGAGGTTGAAAGGGGAGGGGGGTCATAAAGTGGGACCAAAAAGGGGGGGGAGTGCGTGGGTCACAGTTTTTTTTTCTACAAATACGTTCCGCAATAAACAGAAATTATATTAAAAATAATAAAGCACTGTAAGTTATTTTACATTTTGAACAAAACTTTCAAAAAATGAAATTGAAATTTATTTAGAAACTAGAAGAGTAATTATTAGTATTATTGCAATACTGTACTTTCACTTTTCATGTTAATGTCCTTTACGAACAGGTAATTTTAAAATTTTCTAGTTATTATGAAGTATCATAAAAGCAACACTATACACAAACAAATTGAAAATCGAAGAACGTATTAGCATTGTCATATTGATATCTTTCAAAATAAACTTTTTATAGCTATAAAAATTTAAAAAAATATCGTCCAATTAAAGTTGGGAGTTATCTTCAAACTTACATAAAAAACTTATTTTAAAAAGATATTTCAACACGTGATCGAGCTACCCTTCTAGTCTGTAAAACTTTTTCAAGTTTCTTTTGATTTTAACAAAATGACCAAGAAAGTGGGTTGTTACCCTTTAAACCCCAACAAGATTTTTCATTTTCATTTTGGAGAGATTTCCAGAGACCAAAAAACAATTTAACAAGAACTGGCCCATTGCCCCTCCCTCATACATAAGGGGCCACATTTCTCCATTTATAATTATCTTACCAAAGCATATCTAGGATCTTTTTGGTAAAGGGTTCCAACCCAAGACCAATTGAACAATTTGAGCAATTCGATTCTAGGTGGATTAAAACCAGATTCACTTGGAACCACACGAAACAAGTTCGGATACTTGTCACTGGTGAACATGGGATGTGTATCGGCATAAGATAACTACAAACAAACAAACAAACAAAAGAAATCATTAAAATGCATCCATTGTTCTGCATTTGAAGATGATGATGGGCCTTCAACAAAAAAAAAGGCTTAATTATAAATACACATATTAGACAGGCCGCCAGTATACTAACAAGTGCCTCACAACCAGACGAGACATTTTTTTATGCATTTCTCGGTGCGTGTCACACAAAATGAGGATTACGCAAATAGACGTCTCTTTATATGTGATGTATATTGAAAAGCTCAATTTAAGCCGTTGGGATTATTACACTAAGGCAGAGTGGTTCCCAAACTTTCTTTGTTTTGGTTCATGTATGGCACAGTAGGGGCACTTGCGTCACTAAAGATTAATTATTATTGTCGTTTAGAAAAAACCGCTTTTGAAAATATTTTAACATATTATTTACAATAAAAACATAGACAATAATTAAAATAAATCTCTATAGTTTGTTGTATCCCATTTGAACGCTCAGAAAAAGGGAGAGAAAAAGCCTTGCTTGCAACCACAACTGGCAAATTTGCTTTCTTTATTGCTCCGTCTTCATTGACCCGGCTGTGACGTCACTATCTCTTCGCTTCTATTCCAATGACAAGCACCTAAGGGAAACCACAGTTTGTACAGTTGTGAGTGTGCGAAAAACATGTTATTGAAAATGGTTGATGAGTTTAGCATTAGCTTTGACTTATCTCAAACTTAGCAGCAGCCAGTAGGAATTAGCCACCCACCTTATTAATCGCATTTACACGAGATAAAGTCGGGCTTCTCTCTCATATATCGGTTTTTCTTTGAAGGTATTACACACAATATAATAACACAAACACAGGTAAAAATAATACTTTTCAGAATCTGAGAAAAGCCGACACACTTGTCACCTGTATATTTATTATCCCCAACATAAAAAAAGTAATTTCCTAAAGGTGGGAGGAGTACTGTGCTGCTTACTGATGATGATCATGATACTGTACATCCACCAATACGAGAGTGTTATAGACTAGATAGACAACAACATCAACAACAACAAGAAAAACTACTTTTATTTGAGAATATGAGAAAATTGATGCAACCGACCGAGATAAGACTTTATATAACCAAACATTCCACCCTCCTACAAAACAGGATGAATACATATCATCATCATCATCATCCATTCTCTTACATGTCTTTCTACGACATAATGTATATAAATGTTCAAAATACACAAACATATATAAAAAAGAATAGAGAAAAGACGACATTTTCAGAGCTAGATGATACAAATCAATTGATCGAAAACGAAATAAAATAAGATTTTTCTTTTGAAAAACGAAAAGAGAAAAGGAACAAGGATTAAATGAGTGTCTTGGGAAGGATGAATGTCACCATTCCCTCTCTCTCTCTCTCCCGTTTGAGAAGAAAAAAAAAAAATCGAACTTCAAAAGTAGAAAGGCTAAAAAAAAAAAAGAAATCACCTTCTGGACACAAAACAAGACAAAAACAATGTTATTTGTAGTGGGTGTCAGGTGGTGGTGGGCCACACTTGGGGGCACATATCATTCTTTTGGGATTGTGGACATTCTCTATTCAGAGAGATCCACTTGATGGATCGAATACGACATAAATCACCTTCCACCTATATACCTTACATTACATTACATTACCTGATTAAGATGCCAAAAGAGAGACGTTTTCGCCACCGGATCGGTCACTTGGGTGCAAGCGGCGCCAAACAAAAGCACCTTGAGCGGCAGACGATGGACCATGTCAAAAAACGCCTTCAGTCCAACTGCGGCATCACACTGGAAAACCAAATAAACAAACAGAGAAAAAAAACCCGACAATATTAGACCAATGGGAATGGTATCATTTGTAAAATGCCAATTCAGGATCATTACGGAACAAACGCTCACAATGACGAGGATACATTAGGCTGCGTTTACACGCAGACATCCTCTGTAATTCAGATTGTACCACGTAATATGTGGAAGGATGTGTAAGATTGCAAAATGACGACTATAAACGTGGCATCTTTAATGTTGGTTTGAAAGTGTAAACGGGGCCACTCGAACACTGATTGTTCTGTCTTTCAGGAGAGCAAAAGTGAAAAAAAAGAAACTTGAAAGTGTTTTACAAACTAGAAGGATCACTTGAGGCTATTTTCATGTTGATATTTTTCAAAATAAGTTTTTTTATGGCAGTTTGAAAATGACCCCTTTTTCACCCTTCTGGTTTCTCTTAATTTTTTCTTTCTTTCCTGATTTAATATAAAATAATTAAAGAGTTCGAAAATGAGCTGTTCATAAACGAATCTTAATTGCATTGTCTAAATTCATTTTATGTTTCACATTTTAATAAATTAAAAATGTGCCGTTTCTCTACAACTTTCAGTAGATTACAACGTCTTAAAAAAAAGAGCGTTTGAACAACAGGTAAAAACATTGTAGGCCTACGTGAAACGTCTCTCTCTCTCTCTCTCGACCGACCTTCTCTCCTTTTCTAACCTCCCCCACTCTCACTATTATTTCTATTAATATTAATATCGTATTATAAACTGCTTTAAGTTTAAACGACTGTGAATAAATTACAAACATGAAACAACAACAAAAGTGAATTAATACATAAAACACACACACATTCCAACTTCCCTTCAAAAAAAAAGAAGCTTATTATTAAATTGCATCATAACATATTTACAATGTAAATTTTGAAGAAATTATTACCTCATCTTGGGATATAAAGTAAATTTCCTTCTTAATACATATTTACAAAAGATCCCCATTTTTTACTATTTAAAATAGAAACAGCACTTTCCATTATACAATTGCCCTTTCTTCTTCTTCTTCTTCTCCTTATGTTACTATTAGCATTATTATATAATATACAATATATATGGGGGGGATTAATAATGAGTCTCATTTTGAACAAAAAACTACTCTCCTCCTTCTCCTCATTAGGAATTACATTCAAAACCCATCATAAAAACGCTATTGTGTTACTACAATCATAGGATGGACCAAACTTTGTTAATTCTTTTCTACGGCAATGTTTTTTTTCTCCTCATGATGATGATGATGATGATGATGATGAAAAACGATTCACTTTTCTAGTTTCTACCAAGTTGTTTATCATCATAATCATTGTGATGTTTGCAGTAAGTATAATATACAAGTTACTTCTAATACTATTTATTCATGAGTAAAGTGAATGAATGAGTGAAGTTTGGGAAAAAAAAGAGAAAAAAAAAGTCTTCAATATTTAATTCTGTGCGTTTTTAATAGACATAAACATATATATATATGTATATACATGTATATATATATATAAATATATACATCGTAGAAAACACACGCAACTTGAGAATTTCCTCCTCTCCCCACCCCCACTAACCAATAATGAGGGTGCGTTTGGGTGCGTGTGTGTGTGTATGTCAGTGTGGCCTCTTTATGAAAAACACACACATTTTTAAAATAAATAGAAATAATGTACAAAAAAGTGGCCTGTGTAAAATTCTGCAATTTAGGTCCAAATTCAACAAGAAAAAATGATCACATGAAATTCAACTTGCAACCTCAGAGCAGGACTTCGAAACCAGGAGCCTCATTACAGAAAAAAGTCACAAAATTGTGACTGTTTGTGTGCTATTATTTTATGACTGTTATATTGTAAACCAGTCAATGGCAGTCATATGACTTTATTGGTCATAATAATGTTTTGTAATTTGCTTTTGTGACTTTTGTGACTTATATTTCATTTCTGTAATGAGGCTCACCGGAAGTGATCATTTGAAGTGGACTGAATCAAATCCAAATCATAAAAATGATTACCAAATCATTAAATTTGCAATACAGGAAAAGTCCAAAATCCAAATCTGTTTTATTCATCCTTAAATCTAAAAGATCTTTAAAAATCCAAAAGCTCTGTTCGACACATGTTCCAAATCATGTTTTATTGAGGTAAATTTGAACAGAAAGAGTTTATTCGACGTTGGAGTTCTGCTCAGAGTGAGTTCAAGTGCCAAGTGTCATTCTTGAATTTGGACCTTAGCTTTCCATTCGTGCAGGTAAAGAAAAAAATGTTGTTATCAGCCCTAAAGAGAGAAACACTGTAACCTTTTAGAAGTTAATGTAACTTGTATTTGAGTATACACAGTATACATGTATATCAAATAACAAAGTCATCTGTAGGAAAACGAAACCTTTTCTAGTCTAAATATAGAGTTTAAAACTATGCAACCCCACCCCCCCCCACCTTTACACACACACACACACACAAATGAGGATCTACATAAATATAAATATATATTTATATATATAGGCCTACCTACATAATCATAATGCACAAACGTATTTTACTCATAATGTATTGAGGACAATGATAAATTTGTGTCTATGTGTTTTTTGTATTTCAAAAGGTAAATTGGGTGGTTTGAAAGGGGGTGGGGAGGGGGTGAGAAAATCATTAATTATTACATGTGGGACCGGCAAACAATTCAAACCACGCGAACCTAAAAAAAAAACATATTCTGACGTAAAAATAGGCACCCAATTTGGCACACATTTCATTTTTCGATTACATTTCATACGCAATTCATACACAAATATGAATACACACACACACACATAGCAATGGACAAAATAAATAGCAAACAAAATGTCATTTTAAACTTTTTATACAAATCTTTATTGAAATTAAAAATCACATATATTTTAGAGCATATTCATGTTAATTGTGTCTTTATTAGTTAATAATCTAATTTGTGTATCAACTCGATGTCTCGAAATGTTTGTAAAGATTGACATTGCAATATAAAAATAAAATCGTAAAAATTAGCAAACTAAATATCAGTAGTATAAGTCATTTTTCAGGGTCTTTTCAATGGTTTCGAGTTGATAACAAAAAATTGTGACTATTCTTAAAATAATTAGAATAAAATTTGTTAAGACAGAATTTTACGTGAAGATAGATGTTCTTAAAATAAAATATGTATTTTATTATTTCATTTTATTATTTTCATTTCCATGAAATATTGATAAAAATTTAGCCATTTTTCATAGTTTGTATATTCGTAATACACATATTACAAACACACACTGTGTGTGTGCGTGGCTTTAATACAAAAATATTAAGGTTGTAAAAAGTTTCCGGATCAAACTTTAGTAAAGTTTGCAGCTAGACTTCATAGAAATTGTCTGTTTTTGAAGCCTTGTACTAATAATACTACATAAGTAAACATAGAAAAGAGATAAAAAGTGGTTTCTTGTAGTCGTTTTTTAGCCCATAGGCAAAAAGAACGACGATTATACTTTTAGATTATTTATAACACCGATTTTGAAACAATCTGATTTATGTATTACACAGTCTGTAAACACACGTAGTTTACAAAAAGGAACCTCAAATTCTTATAATTGGCATTAAAAATTGAAACCAAAAAAGTTAACATCAGATGGAAGTGAAAAACCACATTTAAGGAAGGAAGCTTGTACACGATTCAGTTTGGCTTTTCAAAACCAAAATGGATTTTTATTTATTTCTATCTTTATTCGAACTTTGTACGCCAGGCAAAGATTTCCACTTCAATCATGGGAGAGGGTGGGTGAAGCAATGAAAAAAAATAGGCAGGAATTGAATTGAAGTCTGCGTCGATCTCGAGAGACAATCCTGGATTATTTAAGCCAAGACGGACAAGCCAGAATTGATCGTGTATAAGCTACCTAAAAAGTTGAGATCAGAAAAGGTGAAAAACCACACTCGAGAAACACATTTCAAGGTGTTTGTGGGGGTTGGGGAAAGTGAAATGGGGGGAATGGAGTGTTCCCCCCACCCAGTCGCCCTTCATTTTTACACTAAGCTGTTTATTTCCACTTGATATAGGGGTGGAAGGTAGGGGGGAAGTTTTCCATAGATCTTCCCCCCCCCCTTCCTTTTAGAGAAGATCTTACATTATGTATCTTTTAGACACACATTTCTTCACCGCACGTAATAAATAAGGAGCTTGCCTTAAGGAGGAGGAGGAGGTTCAGGAGGGGAAAAAGGACCAAACAACATTCATAACATGCAATATTATATAAACAAGGAATAAGGTGGTGGGGAAAGGGGGGGACGTTTTCAGTATAATTTGCCTTTAAATTAAGAGGGAGCCCGTTCTTCTTATACCTTAAACACAGAATACAAACAGAATGTAAATTACGTACGAAATACACTGGATTAGAAACCATTTGAAATGAAAAATGAATGAATCGATTTCAAGAGAAACCAAGAAATGAAAAATATTCTCCTCCTTCTTATTCTAGCAACAACGGAATAATAATAATAATAATAATAATAATAATCACTCAATGTATGAAACAAGAAGAAAAAAAATATATATACAAAAAGTAATATCAAATATATTATATACACAATATGAATATATATATATATATATATATATATATATATATATATATATATATATATATATATATATATATATATATATATATATATATATATATATATATATATATATCCAAGTTATAAAAGAGAACAAAAAAAAAGTTTAATATTAAATAACATTTCATGTAAATGTGTATCGTGTAGACAGGGGGATATCAAGGTAAAATGAGATCAGGTTACTTTGTTGTTGTTGTTATCTTTTTACAAAACCTTTTTTTCTCTTTTCGTTTTATAAGATGTCTTAAATTGTAAAGTTTGTAAGATAAGCTTGAGCTCCTTTTTTGTGGTTTTTTTTTAAAAAAACTTTTTTCTACGACGTCATCTTTCATTTTTGCATTTCAAATTTGCATAACAAATCAACTTAAAGGATGGAGGGGCCAAATGTTTTCTCTCTATCTATCTATCTACCTACCTATCTCTTTCTATATATAAGTCTCTCTATCTGTCTGTCTTTTCTGTGCCTTTTCTTGTCTAACATCGTTTACATCTTCAATAGAACATAAATTTTACATCCATAAAACCCACCCCTCTAACACAAACGTATACAGTATATATATATATACACAATATTATATATTGTAAGTATATATGTATAAGAAAATCTAGCTATTTCAGCAAATTCAGCTATTTGGCTTATTCCTCTGTAGCCTCCATGCAAGTACACCTCTTTTGCACTTATTACACGCCTTCGTTGAGTATTGTGCCAAAACTAATACTATTTTCTAACTGAGAGAGGCTAGTAGCAAGTCAAATGGGGCCGTGGATCTAGCGCCAAATTGAGTAACATTGCGTCAAAGGAGCACACTAAGGCAAAAATGAACCGAGATCTTTTCAAACGTAAATTAACCAATATTAAGAAACTGAATAAGCGCTACACGTTTTGCGTTTGTTCAGTTTGGCGCTAAAAGCTAAACTGCATATTTGTTTTCGGCACAACTTTTAAAGCTACCACTTGCTGCTGATTTCTTTAGCAGCAGAATTTGAAGCAATGAAGTCAATACTGCATATTTGCGTCAAAATGTAACCTTCGCTAAAAGAAAAAAGTGAAATGTAGCTATTAAGTTGTAATCAGCTGAACTGCATTATCATTTTTCATTGGATCCGATTGCTTAGTTATTATTTCAATGCTGTCATCTGCTGCAAATAATAAAACCAAACGGAAGCTTTGAAAGAAAAAAAAAAGCTAACAGCAACATTTTGCTTTATTAAAGACGTAATTAAGCTTTGCTTTAAAGCTGCAGAAAGTGAATATGCAGTCTGGTCGTAAAGACACGTCACCTCGACCAAATAGCATGATCATCTCTGAATAGCTAGATTATCTGCGACATTATGCAAAGTTGAAAATACAACATGTGGACCGTATTTATAGGAAGGCAATATTGCAGTGATTGCCTAACTTAAGGGGAAGCTAAAAAGCAGATCATCTTATTTTGTAGATAGTTCATAGGTTGTGTTTGTATTGAATGAGGCTTTTTTTTCGGAGGGTTTAAAAAACTTGTCATAAAAATACTTGAATGCAAAGCTGAACGAAATAAAGGTGTCTTAAAAGATGATGTTTCGATTTTACACTAAAAAAAATGAAAGGGGGAGAAAGAGAAAAGGGGATAAAAGGTACATTTCATGAGAACCGTAAATTAAGTTGTAGTGGAATCAAATTCATATTGCTTCTAGCCCTTTTATCTCTCTCTCTCTATCTATCTATATATATATATATATATAATAAAATCTCTTGATCTCCCCCCCCCTCTTATTTTACATGATATCGTATTATAGTGAGGAGGAGGAGGAAGCCCTTAATAAATGGTGCTCTCTCTCTCTCTCCTCCCTTCTCTATAGACACACTTTAAGAATCCACCACCGAATGTATTTACATGTAGAATGGCGGCAGACATTCGGGTTTGCTCTTATTTCTCCTTTTTTTTTTTTTTTTTTGAGAGCGGTTTTAAACAAATAACAAAAGCGTCTATTTAATTCTTGCAAAAATAAACGAACAAATTATTTATAAATAAATAAAACAATGATAAAAATAAACTAGAGAAGAATTAGATGATCAACAACAATGAAACGGAGATGGAAGTTTCAAAATCGTCTAGTCTACAATGCTAAATTTGAAAATATTACTAAAACAAAAATATCTCTATATTTGTCTTCATTTGTACCTTTTTAGTTTCTCGAAAAAAATTTTTAAAAAAAAAAAGAAAAATTAAGAACTTCATTTCCTGTAAATTAATTAAACTTCACGTCACATTTCTCGTTTGTAATTTTCTTGAGGAAAGAAAGACAAAAGAAGGAGGTTTGAATATCATTAAAAGTGTGAATAAGGGAATTTCAGGTGATTAAATGTATGGGAATCGAGAAGGAGGAGGAGGAGGAGGAAGGGTGGGGCCTACTGAGTCCAATTTTAATTTCACAAAGGAAATAAAAACTTACTGGTTTTCTTTTCCATTTTATGCAATTTGTAGAGAAAAGCAAATTGTCATTTTCTCATAGAACTTGTTTTTTCGTCTTCTTCTTCTTCGTCCAAATTATAATCCAACCTTATATTTGTTTCTATAGAATTGTATTAAATGGAAAAGTGTACACAGGAGTCCAATTGGAATTACACCGAGTGTACTACTACTACTACTAATACAGTATTAAAGGAAAAATGCAATAGTTGCACACGTCGTCAATACAGAGCGGACATATAAAAGGTAACGAAACGTATGCATAATTAATTACACTAAAAAATATATATGCAATATCCACGGGTTGCGTTACTTTTTGAACACCCTGTATTGTTATACATTACTACCATTACTACTACTACAGTATTACTAAGTAGTAGTAGTACTACTGCTACTTTTAAGGTGAATAACGAAAATCAGTGAAAACTAAGGACTTTGACAGACGAACGTTTTTGGTGGTCGATTTCGACTTTCAAAATGAAGTCGAGTTGTCGCGTGTGTGCTGCCAAGGTCCGCAACCACAGCCCCAGCCACCTAATAGTTGTATTCTAAGTCAAAGCCAGTACTAAACTCATTTTACTTACACTGTAACTTAACACGTTTCTTAAACTAGTTTTTCACTCAATTCTGATATTTACTGCAACAATGGACACAAAAGTATCAACTTGTAATAGTCCCTCCTTCAACAATGTATATTGGATTATTGGTTGACATGTTGAATACTTTCATTTGATGGACTGCTCCGAAATTCTTAAGAGTAACTTCTCTCCTCGAGTCTTATTGGAAGGGCTAACATTCCATCGAAACGAACCCACCACCCCTCTTCAACCACTCTTTAACGTCAAGTGTCAATAGATCCAAGATATAGCCTCGTTTTATTTTATAGCCTCCATCATCATCATCATCATCATCTATCGCCTCGATTTCTAGTTTCTAGCTGTAATTCAGGTCCATGTATTCAATTAAAAGCATACTGAATCAAAGATTATGGGTAATAGAATGGACGTATACTGATTGCGACTGGCGACAACCGAACTGGACCAAATTTGGGTGAGTGTTTAGTTCCCTCACCTCATCATATAAAAAGTGAACACATTTCTAGTTGAGCATGTCCAATCCCCTTAATATTCAGGCAACTACAGAGATCATAAAACGACACCCATCTATCTCTATTTTCTTATCACAATTTTTTCTTTGTTCTTCTATGATTATCCTGTGTGTAATATAGTGGAATCCAACCTGTAAATGTTTAAAGATCATAAAATAAGAGAACAACAATAAAGTAGTAACAAGAAAAAAAGATAATGTAGAGCAGAGAGAGAGAGAGAGAGAGAGAGGCATTTTAAGGAGCCATTTCTTCCATTATACATTATGTACAGTAAATGCCTGAACTTCTTTCTTCCTAAGAAACTAGAAGATGGCTTGTAACACACGATCGATTCTGGCTTGTTAATCCAGGATTGTCCCTCAAAATCAACATAGACGTTCATTTCATACCAGGTTTTGACAAGCCAAGATGGACAAGCCATAATTGATCGTGTACATGTATAAGCTACCTTAGGAATATATGCGAGTTAGACATGGAATTTCATAGGCGTGTATTATTGTGGATATATATATTTATAAAGGGAAGGGAAAATAAAAGAGATAATGCAAAATATAAGAATAAAAAAGGCATTTCTAGTATTATATGATCATGACAGTGACTATACGTTTATTTAGGGGGTGGAAAGGGGGGGGGGGGTTGGGAAAAACAAGGGATATATATGTGTGTGTGTGTGTGACAGTCAGCAAAAGTCAATTTATTCTTGAATAAAATATCATTATTTTTTACTTTATGTTGCTCCATGAGAAATAAAAAACTAGAATTGCTTTTTTGTTGTTCTTCTTATTTAATAAACAGTGTTTATTATTGTGCTGTATGCTATTCTAGTCGTGGTAGTACAACTACTATCAGTAATATACGAATGCAAGAAGGAGGAATTTCGAATTTAGTACTGACAAACACGTTGAGCAGAAATGGAATGAAATTGAATGAAAAAACAAACGAAATGGAAACGAAATTTCTAAAAAAAACATATCCTCCCTCCCCCCCCAAACCCATACGTGTTCCCTATTTTAACTGTGAATTCTCACATATAAGAAGGCGGAGTTTGCGATCTCCATCCTTATTTTTTTTTAAATATTCTAGGGGGGCCCTAAAGCACTTTTCGTCTTCATATTTCCTAAATTAAAAACCATACAGATTTTGTGTTTTTCATGGTGTTTTTTTCTTCCCACCCGGAATGTCTCTAATTTGTACAGCAAAATGGGAAAGAGATAGAGAAGGGAGAGAAAGGCGTTTCCATATCTAAGGCTTTTAAAATTAGCCTAATTAAGAAGTAATTAAAGGGAGCGATTAAAAGTTTGGAACCGACAAAGATAACTAAGAGAAGAAGAAGAAGCCCTTTTCGAAATGTGAATGTGTGTGTTTGAAATTTACAACCTAATCATCATCATCATCATCAATGTGGTCGCATGATATATTTTAATGAAGTGACGAAACGGAAACTCAAAAAAGAGTGAGAAACAGAGGGGAAAAATCCCCCTGGCGTGAAATAAAAACAGGAGGGAGCGCGTTTATAGTTTACATTTTACGATCCACGTCCTCATCTCTCCCTAAAAAAATCTAGGAGGACGTCATCGTGAATAATGTCTGCTACTATATACGTTTTTATTTTAAAATTCAACTTAGCTAATTTTGCGCCCGAGGTAAGAATAAAACTGGCGCCTTCTTCCTTAGTATTATCATTCTAGTAATTTGTGCGCGCCACTCAGCTTTGCGCTCGAGGAAAGTGTTCTCACTCGCCTTGCCCTACTTGCCCTAATAACTCTGGTTCAAAATAAAAATTTACATACTGTGTTTACTTGAAGAAATAATTTAAAGTTTTTTTTAGATCTATGTTAACATGCTAAGAAATGTACGATATCTTTTAAAATAAACTATTTACGTTCGTAAATTTAAAGGTGGCATTGATCTTCCACCAAATGAAACAAGCGCCAAACTGAATAATTACCAAATCGTCGTGTTACGAGGGTTCAGTGGTTCAATACAACTATCAAAAATAGCCTCCATTTAACCTCTAACCGTTATACAGGTGTGGTGAGTGTACCTAGAGGCTAAGAAAGGCCAAACCTGATTAAACGCTCAAATTGAATAAGCGCCAAACTGAGCCAACGACAAACTGAATAAAAACGGCAAACGTTTTTTCAGTTAATTCAGTTTGGCGTTTGTTTAATTTGAGCGTTTAATTAGTCACATCTTTCTTTTATGGCAGCCTTAGCTTTTTTATGACGTCAAAGTTGGTTTGGTGGAAAACAAAATACTTTTAGCCAAACTCATCATCTACTTTTCCAGTTTTTAACAAACTTTGAATTTTTCAATCTGAAAAAAAAATACTATTTAAGACATCCGATCTTAAAAGATAACTTGATCAGAATTAATGCTCTGTTTATAGTCGGGTTAATTCACGATCACGCAAACCTTTCCGATCCGTATGTAATTTAAACATACACAAATGTAAACAGAGCTAGACGTTATAAATGCACGACTATAAACGCAGTCTTTCTATGTGTGTCATTGAATTCTTTCTCAAAGGAATAATTTGATGTTTCTCTTTTTTGAAATGTGCATAAAGGGAATAATAATAATTGTCCTAACAGATTGTGTCAGGACTTTCTCTCTCTCTCTCTCTCTCTCTGTTTTCTTGTAAAAGGAGCAAAAGAAGCTCCTCCTCCTCCATAATAAAGTCAATGACAACAAAAAATAAACGGCCCTAAAAAGGAAGGGGACTTTCTTTTTTACCCTTCTCCGTACATCCTTTATTACTAAGGAAGAAGCATTTTTGGGGGGTGACCAATGACCAACACAACACAACTGGTCAACATACCAAATGTCATGTGTGTGTGTGTTTAATTCACTTGACATGAAATCGTCGAAAGTGTGTTTGTTTTTTTCAATGGGTGTAAGCTGTGTTTTTCAAAGAGATGTGTTATCCATCCATCCTTTTATCCATCTAGGGATTAATCCCATGGGGCCTCATTTTCAGTGGGGGGGGGATAAAAGTCACGAACAATTTGGGGTGTTTTTAGAGAGTAGAAGGAGAGAGAGAGAGAGAGAGAAAGGGACAACGCCTATGATAAAAACAAAAAAAAGTAATACGACAAAATAAGTCCACGCATTCCGCCAAACAAAAAAAAACAAACGAAAGTGAGGAGTCCATCAACAACAACAACAACAACAACATTCTAAAAGCAATTACTTGTAAAATAAGACCGTAATCTTGTTTTGTGTTTGTTTCTATGTTTGGTTACATCATAAAACTGACTAATGGTTATCATCATCATCATCATCAAAGATATTATTCTAGTCTACATCATAACATCCCTCTCTCCCTTCCTCTCACTTGTTGCACCCATTTTGTACGACAACTTTGCTTTTTTTTTTGCTTAAGCATTGTCGGTACAAATTACTTTTCATAGTAATTAGTGATTACTAATTATTAATTATTAAAGCTCCGACTGATCCTCAATCTGTGGCCCAAGAACCAACGTTGTGACGTAACAATCCTCCGTTTAGGTCAACTAACAATTATGATTTATTCAATCAAAAACACTGGTTAGAGGCTAGAACACTCTAGTTGACAAATGATAGTATAACCGATCGTTTTTATTAGAAAAAAAAACATAATTGCAGCTGGTCCAATAATGATTACTACTCGCCCCGAGGGCGATTCGACAATGGAACTCGCTTGCTGGGGATTTTGTGCAGGAAAAACGTATTTTATGGGAGTCATAATTTTGTTTTGTTTTGACAATGCATATATTTGCAGCATTAAAAAATATTGAAATTGTTGTTGGGTTTATATCATTAGGGTTTTATATTTTCTGGTTTTGACAATGCATTTTCTATGCTGCACTTGGACTCTTGTCCCTCTGCCATAGGCCTTTATGGCTGCTTGCAGAGTAATTTTTCAAATTCAAATTCAAATACTTCGCAATTGGTTCTTGGGTCGCAAACTGAGAAACACTTACTTGATATTCGCATAAAAATCCCAACCCTACCAAATACTAATTATATAAATGACAAAACTAATTAATTAAAATTACAATTACTTATTCTATGCATGAGACACATCGATTTAAAATTTTATATTCCATATTAAAATGTAACTAATTAGTAGTTACAAATTAATGCAATAATACACATTTTTTAAAAAAATTGTGTTTAATTGTTAATTACTTTAAAATGTAATTTAATTATAGTAATTCATTACTTTTGGCAAATTACTTTTCAAGCCACAGTTTGCAAGTTTTAACCAACGAAAAAATATTCGTCGAGATTTTCATATCCAAGACTAGACTAGAATGTGCAAAACAAAATCACTCGCCAAGTGTTAAAGAGCAGCAGCCGCCATCATTAAAATATTCTAAATAACACGAAGACAATAAAATAAATGGCATAAATCAAATGACTTAATTGGTTTCTTGAAGAATTTTCCTAAATAGTCATATTGCAATTTGCAATGTTGCAATGTTGAACTGCCCATCATTCTAAGATGATGATGATAAATAGGACCCCACCCCCACCCCCTCCTCCTCCTCCTCCTCCTCTAATCCATTAAGTTATGTGTGGATGTTACAAAATACATACATTTTTTTAAATTATTATAAATAGAAATAATGTACGTATTCGTAAGAATAGTTTTTTTTTCTTCTTCTAGTCTCTTCTAAGATTCGTTTGTATCATCAGATCCATCTGTAAATAGAAATTCTTCAATCCACAGGAGGAAATCAATTTGCAAAAGTTGAAACACCCCCAACAGACAAACAATCTCTCTCTCCCCTTGTTTAATATTTTTACGTCATTTTTTCATGGTAAGGAACGGAGGTGTGTCTTTTTTCTATTTCATTTCCATATAATAGAAATAAATGACAAGACGAACAAACATCAACTATAATTTAACCGAAATTTAACAAAACTTTCTCTCTTCATCTTCTCTGTATTTCTTATATTAAGAGACAACGAAAAAGACAGGAAAAAGTCAAGATGAGGTCGACTTTATATTGCTCACTGTTTATATAAAGAGACTAGAAAATGCCATGACAAAAGAATGGCAGCATCAGTCTACGTTAATTAATTAATCGTCTAAATGGATTTAATCCTCTTATTTAGAGGAAACACAGTTATCTCTCTTTCTGTCTCATATATATATATATATATATATATATATATATATATAGGCCTACAGCTTATTCATCCATTCATTGGGCGATTCAAACACAACAGCTCATTTGTATTGTAAGCAAGATTCCTATAATCATTCACAATTACAAAATGAATGCAAATTAATATGAAAGAAGAGCTTTGAATTTTAGTAATATCACATACACATGATATCAGTATACACTCGGTTGTAACGTCATTCAAGGGGCCGATCTAACCGAGCGAGTCCGTCAATTTCAGTGAGGCTTATTACACAGCACTACTTATCAGTGTCGATATGCTGTAATCTATATCCGCGTACGCCGGATTCCACGCTTAAGGCATATTTCGATCTCACATCTGCACGAGACAATTGAAAATAACAAAGGGTGTGGAGCCTGAGTAGGAGGCCATAATTATCGACTCTTATATCGGAATAAGTAGTGCCGTGTAATAAGCCTCAATCTTGCATTCCAAATTGTTTAAACCGTTGAAGTTCGGTAAACTTAAAAACAAAATCACGACCAACTTCACTTTTTTTTTTGTTGTCGTTTTCAACGACAACAGTAAAATTCATAGAAACGTTGTCGTTATAGCCGAGTTATACAGTTACGTTATAACCGAGGGAAAAATAGCATTAGTGTATTGACATATAGAAATTCCTTTTAAATTGGCGTCATTTTGTCGTTATATCCGAGTTTCAATGTATATTTACGACATAACGCATTGACACTAGCTTATTCGTAAAGTGGTTTTAAACTAAATTCGACCGACGACAACAAAGAATTATTATTGGTGTCAGGAATGTGATAAAATCCAGACTAGAAAATGTCATCGCATAACCAAAAATGGTTCAGGCGAAAAAATAACAAATCTCTCTCTCTCTCTCTCTCTCTATCTATATATATATCTCTCTCTCTTTTTTTCTCTCTCTGTCAACCTTTGACCTTTTTCTCTCTATTTTGCCATCATCATATTTCATAAATCCCTCTGGAACACACACAAAACCCATCTCTCTATCTTTATAGGCCTATTTACATAGACACAAATAAGTCCGACCAAAAACACCCCCAATTTACACGAACGTTTTCACTGTAATTATTCACATCGCTTAAAAATAGCCTGAAAACATGGCCTAGTCCATGTGGCACACAAACACACAATATAATTGTTGCATCGTTAATGTGTACAATAATAATAATAATAATAACAATAATAATTAGCTATTGTTTAATAAAGTGCACATGAACAGTGAAAACAAAAACAATAGAATTTATTACGTGAATGCAAATTTCATAAGCTGCTTTTAATGTCTAAAACGTCCATTCGAACTCTGATGATGATTATTCCGTCTTTCACGGGAGCCAAATTAAAAAGAAACTTGAAAATGTTTTAGATACTAGAAGGGTAACTCAATTTCATGGTGATGATATTAATTTAAAATAAACCTTTTATGCAAAGTGTTCAAATGGTCCAACTTTAAACAGATATTTTTTAAAATTTATTTGTCTAATAAAAAAAAGTATATTTTCCAAAACATCAACATGAAATAATTCAGCTGCTGTTCTAGTTTCTAACACATTTTCAATTTCATCATCTGTGTGATGCTTTTCTGAAACTGGAGAATATCCAAAGTTTCAAAATCACCTGTTCGGTAAAACATCAAAGGAAGAAGTTGAAAGTGTTTTAGAAACTAGAAGAGTAGTTCAATAGTAACTTAAGGCTAATTTCATGTTCATATCTTTTAAAATAAACTTTTTCACATCAAGTTTGAAAATGGGTGGCGCTGAACAAGCGCCAAATTGAATAAAAGTAAAAAAAAAATATATTTGGCCTTTGAAAGTTCAAATGACCATAACTTTGAGCAGAAGATATTTTTGTAATTTTTATCTAAATAAAAAAGTTCATTTTGAAAAATATCAACATTAAAATAGACAATTAAGTTACCCTCTTCTAGTTTTTAAAACACTTTCTAGTTTCTCTTTAGTTGTTGCGCACAAAAAACCAAATTTATAAAATCACCTGTTAAGCCTAAACCATCTTAATTTTAAGAAAACAACCAAATTATGAACTTTCTCTTCTATAATAATAATAATAATAATAATAATAATAATAATAATAATAATAATAGTGATCGATTATGAAGAGATAATAAAAGATACTGAAGGCACTTATTATCATCATTTCTTCTTGTCTTTTGTGTCTTCTTGTTTTCAAACACTTTTTTTATTTACGTTTAATTCCTTCTTAAGTTTACAAAAGGAAGAACAAAAGTTGCCTATTCCTCCCCCTATAATGTATACGCTTGGAGATACATTTCCCCCCCAAAATCGAAAATGAGTGAGTTTGTTCACTCAACGAATTGTCCATCCGTGCGTTCAATAATAGTCGTCAATGTGGTCATTCAAGAGTTTGAAGAACTCAACATTAAAGCCACTCACTAGTCTACTCGTCGTATATAATATCGTATATATATATATATATATATATATATATATATATATATATAGAGAGAGAGAGAGAGAGAGAGAGAGAGAGAGAGAGACAAACTTCACTCTTTTCTTTTATCTTCGATTTTTTTTTATCACAATAAAGAACTAGAAGAGCGACAATATTTTCAAATACACCATGAAAGCAAAAGTAAAAATAGACTCCCATCATGACCACATATAGGTAGATAAATAGGTAGGAAGGAAGGTAGGTAAGTGTCCACCTAACCCTCCCTAAACCTCCCCCCCCCCCCCGATCATATTATTCCCCTCCTAAATAAAGAAAAGGAATAGAAGTGAAAGTGGGGGTAAGTAGCCTAGATTGCATTCCATTGCATCAAGGGTCTCGTTTCTCTCTCTTTCTCTGTTTCTCTCTAAAAGAGTAGAAGGTCGTTTCCGCTCCAATAAACCTTTTCATTTGAATAAACCCCTGAAAAACGTTCAACTAAATCCACAAACTTTGAAGAAGAAGAAAAAAAAAAAAAAAGTACTTTTAAAAAATAGTCCCTCCATATAACCTTATAGCTTTTTATGTTTTCTTCTCAATCATTTCAAGTGAAAAGAAAAAATCCTCCGTGTGTCCAAAGAGAGAGGGAGAGAGAGAGAGAGAGTGAAAAATGGCCAAAGAAAAAAGCCTTTTTACTTCTTAAAACTATGGACTTTTCTTCTTCTGTTAAACAAAGCTATAAAATAACCCATCGACCACTATTTAAAGGTACCATAATACACACATCTTGACATAAAAAAGAGCCAAGAAAACAAACATTGTTCTTTTTTCTTCTTATGTACACACAATAGAAGAGGGGGGGGGGGGGGAGGGGGAAACACACCCTCTAAATCTCTAAAACAAATAATTTAGCATATCAAGTCTGTGCTTATTATATGGGAAATCGAAACAAGAAAGCTAATAAAAGAAATAATGGAGGAGGAGGACGAGGAGGACCAGAAATCTCCTTCAAATTCCAACCCCAAATCCCCCCCCAAAAAAACACTGAATTCGAACGGGAAAAAAATGGGCGATGGTCAACAACAACAACAAAAAAAAACATTAGTTTAACAAACGGAAGGAACATTAGTTTAACAAACGGAAAGAGGAAGAACAATCACTGCAAGCAGATCTGTATCACAGGTAAACAGGACACAAGGGACTGAGTAACATACGTTCATTATGTTCACTGAGGGAAGGAGAAAGCCTTCTTTTCTAGTAAATTCTAAAACAATTACATAAGACATACATAAATACTAGAAGAGTAATAGAACGTGTACAGACATGATATCTTTTTATAGCAGTTCTGTAAAAACAAAAAACATGAAATTTCTTCACTTTTTAAACTGCAATATAATTTATTTTCAAAAATAACGTAAAAAAATAATGAATGTACACTTCTTCTAGTTTCTTTAGCTAATCGTATTTTTATTCAATAATGTGGTTAGCCGAAGTTTGCATCTATGCAGTTGAGTTAACTGCATTGTTGGCTAATTTAATTGTGGTTTTAAAGAGTGTCCTCTCGAACACATTTGGATTATTCTGTCTTTCAGAAGATTAACTATGGTTATTAAATTATCTGCAGTTTATAGTGAAAACAAGATATTAGCTATAGAGCCGCCCCCCCTCCTCTAAATACGTTTTGCGCACACAATTCAACTGAAATATGAAAAGTTTATTTCTACTTTTTTTTTCTCCCTTTTTGTTGTAATCTGATAAAGCCGACAATTTTTTTTATGGTCTATGCAAAACAACTTACTAAAGTTTAATCCGAAAAAATAGTTGAACAATTCCTGTAATACTTATTGAAAAACGATCAAAAACAAACGAAAAAAAAAACTCCATTTTGCATTAGATTTCCATTTTCTGTTTGTATGAATTCAGTTTTGAAACGCAGACAGAAAAAAAGCAATTGAAATAAAGAGCAATCACCCATTCTAGTCTCTATTTTCATTCTCTCTCTCTCTCCAATTGTCAATCTAATAACATAGACAATATTATCGGTGTATAATAATAATAATAATAATAATAATAATAATAATAATAATAATAATAATAATAATAATAAGGGAATTAAGTTAAGTCGGACAGATGAGTGTGTGTGTGAATTAATCTTATTAACGTCCCAAAATGTGTAACAACAAAGTGCATTAATGACCGCTTGACTGCGACCAATCAACTTCTTAATGAACGTTTAATCTGTTCGGTGGCCCACCGGTGATTCTGCATCAATGACTATTCTAGTCTCTCATATATTAAAAATAAGTAGACACAAAAACATCCTCCTCCACAAGATGGAATTTGGTTTCAATCAAGGATGAAATGACCACCAACCACCATGAGAAACAGAGAATCAAACTAAACTAAGGGGCCACCGGGCCCCTAAAAGTCTCTAGACAGAGGGGGGGGGGGTCTCACAACAAAACTTCCCTCCTTAGAAGTAAGAAAAACTTACTATATACGATTTGTTGAGGTGAAAACACCGAAAAAAAGCGACTCAATTATCAAAGGAAAAGAAAAGTGACCACATATAGTTAGAGGATGAGGAGCGCGCGCACTCACTGACCCCTCTCTCTCTCATACGATTCCATCTGAAACGACGAGGGCTGGAGGCGGAGGCTAACAGGAAAAAAGGACATCCCTCCAATACCGTTTAAGGAACTGCCAAAGTGGATTGTTTTTAATTAATTATTTAGAAATAAGAAAAAATGGAAACTTCATTATTTATTATTATTTGTTACAAGTTAGAAAATATAAGATATTCATTACGTACTTTAGCAATCAAACCTACGGCTAGACTTAAAAATCACTACTTAATTTTATTTCAAATTAATAATTATAATAAATTATATTATAAATTATATTATATTATATTATAATTATAATTAATTAATTTTAATTAATTAATTATTATAATTATATTATATTATAAATTATATTATAATTATAATAATTATTGGATCGGATTTTTATGCTCGGATTATCAAGCAAGTATTTCTCAATCTGTGGCCCAAGAGCCAATTGTGAAGTAAACAATCTCGTCTCGTTTAGATCAATCAACAATTATGATTTTTTTCTTCAATAAAAAAACACTTGTTAGAGGCTACAACTTTCTTGTTGACAACTGGTAGTAACCAGACTGCTAGCCTCTAACCAGCCTTTATGATTAGAAAAATAAAGCATTATATTGTAGAACAACACTGCTCTAATGATGATGATTACTTAACAATTGGCACACTCGGGCCACACATAACAGTCCGAGCCCTAATGACTTAGTAATTATAAAATTAAGAAACAATTAAAAAAACAAGTTTGTACAAACGTGTGCTTTGTATGGAAAATGTGAAATATTGAAATTTAAAGTAACGTAGGCCTAGTGGTTTTTTTTTTGAAATCATGATTTGTTTCCAACCGTGTAGTGTCTGCATTAATCTAACGAAACATTGCTAGCCTCCACCTCCAACCCTACTAACACCTCTACTAAGAATGAATGAATATTATCTGAATAGCCTCATTTCAGTCATTTGAACTGGAATTCTCTTCGAAACGAAACCAATTAAACGAAGTGAAATTGATGACAGAGAGGAGATATTCGAACTGTATTTTAATACAACATTTCCATCCATGATTTCACGAATGAATGGACATTTGTAATAATAATCATGATTCAGTTCAGACTGGAATCATTTTCCAGTTTCAGATGATTATGTGGTCTTCCCCCCACCCCCCATAAATCAAAGGAGAAACCCATAAACAGTGTGGCCATTGAGGTGCCATCATGCATGCCGGACACTGGTCATTTTTCTTATTTCAAATGAAAACTATTGTACATAAAAGCACCATGATAATGATGATGACGACGACGATGACACGCAAAAGACAAAATAACAATTTCCACAAGTTTATTAAATGAGAAATCAGAAAAAAGGCGATAAAAACAAACAGTTGAAATAACCGAGAACCCAAAGAGGATTGATTAAAGACACACATTTAGTAAAAGCGTAGTAAAATTACCCTGCTTTTTAAGTAGACGATATTTTTGTATATATTTTGAAATATATCAACATGAAAATGTGTGCCTTTCTGGTTTCTAAAATACTTTCTAGTTTCTTTTAATTTCTGCTCTCTTCTGAAAGTACCCTTTTCTTCCCGATAAGTCAAGAAACGTGGGAATTTATGTGGGAGAGACATTTCTTTTTAAATATAGGTTTAAGAAATTAAATAATAATTGTGTAGAAAATAGCAACACGTTTTCCTCCCACCCTGTATAAAATATTACATACTAAATTAAACTCTACATTTTTTTCAATTCTTTCTTTTCTATTTTTCATTTTCAATATAAGAATAAGAGCACTGACTAAATTACTTAATGGCCGAATTCCCAAGTGGAGGAAATACTAAGTGAATAAGAAACAACATCCTCCTCCTCCTCCTCCTCCTTCTAATCCTCATTTATCATGGAAACATTCAAACTTTACTTTCTTCTTTTTTCTTTTTCTTTCTCTCCATTTTTCTAATGAATATTACAACATTTCAATTTCAAAGAGAGAGAGAGAGAGAGGGGGGGAGAGAGAGAGAGAGAGAGAGAGAGAGAGAGAGAGAGAGAGAGATCCTTAAGATGTTTTAGAAACTTATTCTGCAGTTTCTGAAAAGCAACCCTAAGGAGGAATTGAATTTGTTAAAAACTAGAATCACTGAATAGCTGAATCACTTAAGGATATTTTCATTTTTGTTAACTTTCATCAAAATAAGACCAAAAATTAAAAAATGTCGTCTGCTTAAAAGCTTATTTTAACAAAAAGATATCAACATAAAAATACCCTTAAGTAATTAAGTTACTCTTCTTGTTTCTAAAACACATTGAAATTTTTGCACCTGAAAGACAGAATAATCAAAGAGTTCGCCGTGTTTTTACACCTTTAAACCCATCTTAATTTCCACTTGGTTCAATTTGGACGTGGGTTTGTGTGGCCCCCTTATGTCGGGCAATCACTGCAAGCACAAATGAGTAGCTTTGATGACAGCAGTGATTGCCTACGTTCAGGGGGTGAGGGGGAAGTCACATGTTAAGAAATAATCTTGTTTCTCTTTACGTTACCTCTGAAAACGATATATCGTTATATTTAACGTAGTTTGTCAAACTACGCGTTTACACTGTAAAACCACACCTTCTAAATGAAGTTTCAGACAAGCTAAACACTAACGAGAGAGAGAGGGGTTAGAAACTAGAAGGGTAAAATGAATCACTTCATGTTTATCAATTCAAACTGGCAATTAAAAAATGTCAACCATGTTAAGTGATTGAGCTGCTACCCTTCTAGTTTCTAAAACACATTCAAGTTTTTCTTCATTTTGCTTTCCTGAAAGACAGAACAACCAGAATCGGAGTTTGCACTTTCCAAACCACACGGAAATTGATTTTTATACACAGAGACGAGGAAGGAGGTCTCTCTATCCTAGAAAGTAACTAACTCGTGGTCATTTCAGGTAATTTTCTCATTCGAGATAGACACACGTGTAAATTATATATTACCTTTATTAGACGCGTGCTCAAATGAGAAATTATTGAATTTTGTGCGTGTGTCCTACATTTTTATATTTTTTTAGAAAAATGTATGGAAACCTCATTTTTATCTAAAGGTCTTTTTTTTAATATAAATTCTATATTCACCTGAGAATATAAGATGATGATGATGATGATAGATCAGTCAGGTGTTACATATAATATAAATAATAAACGCGGCCAATTTGTTACAAGCAAAACAAATACATCAATACAAGTCTGTTTGTATGTCGTGTGGGATCGATAAATCAATAAATATTTACACCCACCTTCTCCACCCCAACACAACCTCTCTTTTTCTCTTTAAATGAACTTGGCACAAATTTTCGGACATATTTTATAATACATAACCAATGTATAGTTAGTTTGTAGAAAAGTTTGACATGCAACATGTCAAAAATTTAGGCCAATATCTCTCCTTCTATCTATCTATCTATCTCTCTCTATCTATCTATCTCCACCCACACTCGTATCCCCATTTTTGTATAAACAAAACACTGTAAGTAAAACTTCATCAAACTGAACAATCTTCTCGCCTCATAATCCATCCACACAACCGCAGACTCGAAAAAGAGTCCATCCATCACTCACTCTTATCAATCTCTCTCTTTTTTCCCTTAATCTGTCTCTCTTTCTCTCTCTCTTGTATAAACCTTCTTAATTCGTTACTAATCTAGTTAAATACTGAAGTGGCTCATCACAGAAAAATTTACTTAACTCACTTCTGCCTACAAAATGTAAACGTAAACTTCATGTCAGAAACAACTTTAATTTAAGGCTGTTCTCTAAGGCCATCAAAATCCCGGCTAAACAATATGCTGTGCCTTCTACCTCGTTTCCACTCTAAAAATTAACTATCCGTTAGATAACCAAGGTTATAGCTAACTGCAGACAAGCTAGCAGTGCAGGCATTGTGTTTCCATTTTTAAAACATTTTTAGCTGTGGTTGGAAATGATTTTGCGTCACTTCCTGTTAAACAGTTGTGCATTTTGTGACATTTTAATTAATAATTCAGTTAAAAATAAAGAGTGTTCTCACTATCCGCCATTTTGTTTCTAAGCTAAATTTGTTTGAAGTAGATCGAAAAGCTTGACATGTACGAGGCGTCGTTCATGCCAAAATTGACTTAATTAACCAAGAATGAAATCTTTGAAATGTTGTTGTTGTTGTTGTTGTTGTTGCAAACTCCAAGAGTTCTTGCAAAACCGCTTGAGAACTGAAAGCATCCACGATATAGGTCTAACTTCATCATATCAATTAGGGAAGAATCACGCACGCCGAAAAATAACCAGAAATACAAAAAAAAAACTATCTTTATGGTGATCTTTCAATTGCACTGAAAGATAACATGGCGCTTTTGTTAAATGCCTTAAAAAGTGAAATTCTATGAGAATTTTTATTCAGTGTGTGTGATTGTTTCCTTAGACAGGAATTTCTGAACACGACTTAAAAAGTTTTTGAAGAAGAATGTTTGGCTTAAATACCTCTCCCTAGGGTCCTTTTTTCGTTAGAAAATACTTTCAAAAACACAATTAAATATACCCTTTGAATATATTTATAAGGAATGAAGTTGATTCTCGTTGATATGTTTGCGTGTTTCTTTACAAATTAATCTCTTTTGGGGGAGCTGCTTCAACTGAGTCAGTCAGTTTGCAAACAAAGTTATTATTATTCAAGTCTCTTAACAATCTTTAAGTGGTCTCTTTAGAAATTCGAATGACTTACAACTAAATAAAACAAAATGAATCCGAGACAACAACAACAACAAGATCGATCCGGACATTATCCATATTCCTTCATACAAGGAATGTATGTTTGCAAAAAAAAAACATTTTTCAAATGTTGCAAGTCGTAGTAATAATATTGCCTGTATATAATAAACGAGTGCGAAAACTGCCTATTATCCAACCAAGGTTCATTTGCTAACTTAAATCTTAAAATCTACTTTGAACCAAGAAGAAGAAAGAAAGAAAAAAAAGGAGAACTCTTCAAATTAGTCCCAAGTCCTCTCCTCTATTTTGTATATAAAATGAGAATGTAGAATAGATGGGGTGGCGGGGATGGGGATGCATGTGAAATTTTCATCTTTGCCACCTTTGTTTCATGATGGGCAAACACCCTTTGGTGGTGGCGGCGGCGTACAGTAGGTATACTCAACTATGCATAGGACTAATACTCCTTTTAGCAAAACAAAGTAATTGAAATTCATGCAGAATTGACGACGGAGAAAAGAAGAGAATTTCACGCACTACTACGCTCAAAGGCCCATTGTGTTGAATGCGTACTCAAGTTCGGATTGCTCCCAACACCATTAATTGGAGGAGCTGTTGCGCATCCCCATCCCCATTTTCCCCTCCTGATCCCCATCTTCATCCCCTTCCCAGTACAGTAAAGTATAATAAACAATACAAGGAGAAAAATCATAAGACAAACAACAACAAAAAACGAGTTTCTTAAAGAGAAAAACAGTTTTTAGCAAACACTAATGAATTTTTAATGGTTTAATCTCTTTGCATTCTCTCTCTCTCTCTCTCTCTCTCTCCCTATATATATATATATATATATATATATATATATATATATATATATATATATATATATATATATATATATATATACTGTATATATGATCCATAAGTTTATTGAGAGCTGCTTTACGCGAGACACGTTGTGTCGCCACAAAATATGTTCGTATTTAGCAGACCATTGATTCCTATGGGGATGTGCACACAAGACACCGCTACTGTTTTTTTTTCAACTCCACACTGGCGATGAGTTTTCGCGTTGAACCACGAGTAGCGACCACCGCCTGTTTGTCAATGGTGATAAAGGTTATTCTTGTGGAATTCCTTAACAGCATTAGATTGTTTTTTTAACAGTGGCCCGTGTGAAGCGGCACTTCTTTATAAAAAAATCGCTTTAAGGCACTTTAATCTTTTTTAAGGACTCCTTTTTTGTTTGTATAAAGTTAAGAGGTTTCGTAGAAAGAGGAGGCCTTAAAGGCATTTTTGTTAAAACTTATGTCGTAGGTTTTTAAATTGCAACAAGAAAAAGAAACAACAGAAAAATTACACAAATAAACAAAAACGAATGAATAGAGAAAAATAGGATGCAACAAAAAAAAATTAGAAATTAAAAATTCTCAATTAAAGAGAGAGAGAGAGAGAGAGAGAGAGAATGATAGAAAGAAAAGATCTCGAAAAGTGCCTATGGGGCCACCTGAATTTCAAACTAATTACGACCCCCTGGGTTTAGTAAAATAAGGCTAATTATCGAAAGAAGAAGAAGAATGGAGAAGAAGAAGACAAAAAAAAACCATTCTAGGAAAACATAAATATTTTGTAGCTAAAAACACACACACGGAAGAAACAATAGGAGAGAAAGACGCACACGCAATCACATATACAAGTAATAATAATAATAATAATAATAATAAGAGCAGACTGATCGATATTCAAAGGCATATATTTATTTATTATTATTATTATTATTATTATTATTTCATCATTCATGTCGAACTGATCTGTTTTAAATGACGGAAGGAACGACACAATAATTAAGACTCCTTTTTTGGAATCAGACTGAATAATAACAATAATTGGGACGTCTTTTCCCCCCTTTTCCCTCTCTCCATCCATCTAACTTTATTCAAATAAATTTACAAAAATAATAATAACTTAATAAAACTTGAGAAAAAGCTTAGATGTTTACTAATCCTATCCTATAGAAGTTCTTATCAGATTAAAAAAAATTAAAAATATGTAAGAAACTAGAAGAGTAAATGGGGAGAATCACACACGCTGAATAAAATCCCATAGAATTTCACTTTTTGAAAATTCAAATACTGTACAGGACAAGAACTTAAATAATCAGGGAACTCCATTACAAAAAAAAAGTCATAAAATTGTGAAAATCAAACCTTACGATGTCACTGCTCGTGTGCTATTATTTTATGACTGTCAATGACAGTCATAAGGCAATCTATGTCATAATATTTTGTAATCTGTTTTTGTGACAGTTACAAGGCAATTGGTGAGCTAGATATGACAATTTGCTGTTATACGATAGTCTTATTTTTTTATAATGAGGCACAAGGAGTCAATTCTATGATACGATGTGAAATATGATTCCTAATTGCATTTGTGTAAATCTTTCGAAAGGTCACAAAAAAAAAGAGGCAAAAATGCTGTTGAGAAAATTTCCAGTATTTGTTGTAAAGACACTTCGGTTCGGTTTCGGTTTATCATCTGACCCGACTTAAAAGCACCATAATAACAATAATAATAATATGCATGTGTGTTTAAAGAATGCCATATCGACACTCCTTTAAAAAGTAGAAGGAACATACACACATAATATTTAAAGACACAAACTATAATGTGCTCGCGATCCAAATTGGTTGAAAGGGGAAAATGCAAATTTCTTCTTGTTTTTCCTTGCGACAAAATTTCTTCGAACAACAATTCGTTGTTGTTGTTGTTGTTATTATATACACATAGTACGTGTGGCAATAAATAGTAGAATATTAAAGAGAGAGAGAGAGAGAAAATTAGAAAATAGGGAAAAGGGGAGGAGAAGGAGGAAAATAATAATTCAATTAAGAGCCGCACAAAATTGAGCCTAAATATATTTGGAAACATTCTATAAGAAAAGATAACAAAAATGGATTGTAAAATTGAAAATAATTTCATTGTTGGATAAATCCATCCACACGGACGTCCATATGTCTGCATCAAACAGTGAAAACCGTTTAACACGAAAAAACCCGGATAACATGAAATATATTTTCCATTTGGCATCGTAGAATAGCATCAAACTTTGTCTCTTAGTTACTAGAAAGTGTATTGTTGATATATATCTTTCAAAATAATCTTTTTAAAGAACAAAAATTAAAAATAACGTCTTCGTAAAGTTGGGTCATTTTCAAAATGACATAAAAACGCTTATTTTGAAAGATATCAAATATGAAAATACACTTTAAAAGTGATTCAGCTAGTATCCCCCCTTCTAGTCTGGAAAACAAATTGAAATTTCTTTTTAATTTTGCACCTGAAAGAGAGAGAGAGAGAGAGAGAGAGAGAGAGAGAGAGAGAGAGAGAGAGAGAGAGAGAGAGGCCGTAATTACACACTTTCAAAACCTGCACCTTAAACGGGGTTTCCGCATTTCAAAAACTACTAGTTCTAAAATTCGATTAGGAATGCAAGTTATATACAAATGTCTTGTATATTTGTGTGTCTACAGAAAAATATTGGAAACCGATGCTAAATAATAAAACATCCATCAAATTTTGGATTCATTTGCGCGCTTCTTTCAGTTTAAGAAACGAGACAATAAAAGAAACCCAGAGGGACAATAATAATAATGCAGAATTCCTTTAGTTTCTTTTTTTTTTAAATCACCCGTTCAATTGCTTTTAATGTTTATTATTATTATTATTATCATCATCATCATCATCATAAGAATGAGGAGCAAAAAAAAAAATCTTGAGAAACAGAAAGAAAAAAGTTTCTTCGAATCAAAAAGAGCAAAAAAAAAAAAGAAGAAGAAAAAAATCGATTGTCGTTGATGCAGAATCGAAATTCGAAAATACATTAATAATAACGTACAATATATACGTATAGAGAGCATTACAGAGTGTGTTCGAAAAGTGCGTGTGTAACCACCAATCGTAAATGTAGATTTACGAGCTCCTTCTTCCTCAATTGCTGCTTATTTTCACCATTTTCTTAGCCCTCTGCAGGTATTATTAAACAAAGCATAATTATAATAATCATATGCTGCAATTGAACTCATTCTATTCAACAACTGGAGGGGGGGGCATGGTTTGACAATGCAATTCTATGCTGCTTTTGGACTAAACGGTCCCTCTACGACAGGCCCAGCTCGGGGCTGCTTGCAGAGTAATTAATTCAACTTCGAAAAGCTCCCTGATTCTATCCCTTGCACTATGGTTCCATTATCTTCGATTTTCGAGGATAATCATCTAAATCAGGGGTTGTTAACTGGGAGTATCCACATCACCTGTGGGTATGGGGGGAACCACATAATAGGGGGTGGGGGTATGGGACTCGATCTCGAAATAAATCTCTAAACAAGGATAATAAGCATTTCTCCATAGAGAAACCGTCATTTGATCAAATTGATATTGGCTTTGGTAAAGCAGCTTGAGTGAAGCTGATCCGATGTATTGGTTTAAGCTTATCCATGAACCGTCCGTCATTCAAGTTTAAATTAATTAAAAGACTAGAGTAGTCATTAGGGGTTGAGGCATTTTTTTTAATCTTTGCTATAAAGAAGTTCGGAAAAAAAACAGTCTAGCTGCCCACTTGGAGAGCTTTCAAGTTCGGTGTGTGGTCTAATATGTGTGTGATGTCACAAAAATACTGCCGTAAAAACAGTTTAAGACAAACGAGCTTCAACTGCTCCATGGACTGATTGCCATTGCGTCGTACGTTGCAAATCTTAGTGTTAAGCCGGCGAGCGATGTTCTGCGGTCCATTTTTTTTCCTGTAAGCTTCTGTAATAAGGACACGCGTTATTTTCGACGACTAAATAATTACCGTATGTTTCACTTTTTTCTTTTTTTTTCTGATGAAAAATTAATGGGGTTTTCCGTTAAATTCGAGCTGATACGGTATGTAGTCTACTTTGCTTGAAACAAGCAATAAAGCACAATTCTCATTGGTTCGATCCAGACATTTTCGGACACACATTCTGTATAATAATATGTTTGTACAGCTGTTAAAAAGGTGTGCGTACGTAAGAGTACGCATATCACACACATCATCTCTCTCTCTCTCTCTCACTCTCCCTCTCTCTCTCTCTCTCTAAGTTGTATAAATACAACTTTTCGATACTTTTGTCAGTCAGTCAGTCACCAACCAACCAACCAACCAACGAAATCCACCTCAAAGAAGAAATCCAGTTTTATACTCTCTTCTTTATAAGTGTTTTACCGTAAAAAGGGCAAGAGAAAAATCATGAAAAATGCATAAAGGAAGAAGGGGGGGGGGGGGGGGGGGGGGGGGGTTGTGTGTGTGAACGGGTACACATTTTTTTCTTCTTCATACCTTTAGATAAAAAAAATGCTGAAACACATTTTCAAAGCACGAATATAAAGATAAATAATATTGGAAAATAAAATTCCTCAACTTCGAACCTAAAAAGAGAGAAACTTTTTCTTGTTTTTTCTGTGTACAACTTTTTGATTCAATTTCTTAGAGAGAGAGAGCGAAAAAAAAAACTAGAATAATACAAAATAAGATGGGAAAATATATATATATATATATATATATATATATATATATATATATATATTGTTTTCTCTCTCTCTCTCTCTTTCTGACGAACAAAAATCAATGCGTTTTTGTTGTGTGTAAAGTTAACATAAATAAGAAAAAAGTTATGTGAAATGAAAGTATTTTTCATCTTGTATTTATTGGCTTATGAAATGAAAAAAATACATTATATAGAACGAATAGGAAAAAAGAAATGTCTCGGTTTTTTGTGTTGAAAAATTGTAACACAATGTATGTGTCTAAGGGGGTACTATTGAGAGAGGAGGGGGAGGGGTCCTATAGTGGGGATAGATATACAGTGACAGAAGGAAATTACAACTTCTAGAAAGTGTCATTTTTCAGTGTAACACAGGAAGTGTTTATCGCTCTCTCTCTCTCTCTCTCTTACATTCACCACAACTGTTCATTTTCCATATATACTAGAAATACACATGAACAGTGTTCGTCTTTCCACTCAATCGCACAAAGATTAAAAAAAAACACCAACAAAATCAAAAAGAACCTATTATAATACGGCAGTCTTCGATAGAAAATGAAAATTGTCGAGAAATTGCAGCTAAAATCGCTCAGATTTCTAGAGAAATAGCTGTAACCTATTATATTATAGAATCGTGTTTTCACGGTGTTTGCTCCTAGGAATGGTATAAGACAACCGAATGGGACTTTCTTGAAGAGGATTTTATGCATTCATGAAAATAAACTTGTATATATGGAAGGAACTCTTTAATATTCAGCTGACAATGCATTATTTCAAAAGCTGCACCAGGACCACCTTGCAAATTGTGATTGGCACACAGTAAAAAGCTGCAAATGGATTCTTGTCCTTCTGCTACAGGCCTTCTTGGCCTAATTCACACATACACACGTTACTGCTTACATTCGTAACTGAGCATGTGCAATAGAGCTCATTATAAAATCACCATGAGAAAACATCTTCTGTTTACGTTGCTGTTAACGTTTTACGTCCATATTTTAAACATAGATATCAAACTACAGTAAGATATTCACATAATGATAATAATGCTACGAGTAGGCCTATTTAGTTAGCTGTACTACAAAGTGAACTTCAAAAGGTCCAGCTGCAGTTTCAAACCCGGGTATCAAAGCTACGGCAGCTTATTTTCTCTAGAAATCTCAGTGAATCTCGTTGCAATCCCATTGAGAGGTAGCTACATAAACATACTCTTATATCTTAGTGAATACACGTTGTAGGTTACAATGCTCAGTCAATATGGAAAACCAGTCATTCTATATAGATTCACTAGTCAACGTGCATAACCAACAATTTGACAACAGCATTTTAAGCAATGTTCAAAATGATAAAAACAAAGATAATGCGTTCGGTTAAAAGTTTTGCCATGTAGATTTCACTTGTTGATTAACATTACTTTGAAAACTAGTGAGCTACTAGTGGTTTTCCTATCAACATTGGTACTTTTTCATATTCACTACTGAAATGAACAGCACAATAATGGAAAATCTTCTTAGCAAACCGCTGAGCTGAGCTGAGCAAAGCTTTGCCTTCCCCTTCACAACAAATGGCTCTCCAGTTCAGTTGAATTATTACACAATGACTTCTTACTTCATTTTCCACTTTTGTATTACTTAGGCCTATCATCACAACACGACTAAAAGCGTCAAACAAAAGCCATCTGTGGGCTACAAACAGTTGGTTTAATTGTTTAAATTACAGGAGTTTCTCGTTTAAATCCTACTGTGACATTCCGATGTCCGAGGGTCCAAATCTTGAACTCAAGATGGCGGATAAATCACGGGGCTCTTTTTTTGACTCACTAGTACTCAACTAGTGAGTGTCTTCCGGAGCCCCTCAAACTTCACGGGTCTTCTCAAGATAATATGATGGTATCTTGAGTTTGCTTTTCTCACAGTGTCCCTTCCTTTCTTGGACCTGTTCCAGCACAGTTCCTCGAAAGAGGGCCGAGTACAAAGAGGGGGGGTGGGTGGCTCATTGAAATGGCCAACAAAAAATAGGATTCTGTAAATTGTGTTATTTTTTCCTGCATTTTCTAATTAATGTACATTTAAAGGATGGGTTCGAAGTAGGGTTTCTTTTTTTTTTGGAAAGGGGGAGGTAGGTGGACATTGTGTTTCCATTTCAGAAAGTTAAAATGTATGTTTTTCTGTCCTCCTCCAATCAAGAAACAAAATAAGTCTGTTCTTGTCAGCTCTTTCTGATAACCATTTTCTAAAAATGCAAGTTCAATTTCACAATGAAAATTCAACAATTGTATAGATTTATATACATTGTACTGTACTGTATATAACTTGTGTGCACACTGACTCCCCCCCCCCTTATAGCTAGATTTCCACTATTACTGACTGACCAGTGTCCACTCTCTTTCATTATATACTTATATAATGTATTATTATAGGTTTACTGCAATCGCGTCGTCGTCGTCGTTGTTGTTCTTGGTGAACATGGAATGTTCTGTCAAGTCCTTTTTTCTCTCTCTCTCTCTCTCTCTCTCTGTCTCTGTCTCTTCCTTATCTCAGTGTGATGAGTCTGATGACCATAACAGAGTTTCTTAAAGCCCAGAGAGAGAAAGAGAGAGAGAGAGAGATAGTGAGGAGCAAAACTACTTTAATCATTCGGTGAATGTAATACGAACAACTAATCTGTCTATCAAAAGTGACCACTACTATAGTGGCCAACAACCCCAACCGCCATCACCACCACCACTATATCTCATCTATTGAGTACTGACCATTAAGTACAGTCCACACAGACAGACAGACAGAGAGAGAGAGAGACGGTTCTAAAATAGTGAATCAAGAAGCAATCAAGTTCAAATTGACCATCTAATGCCCCCCTCCCAACACAGAGAGAGAGAGAGAGTATTAAACGAATATATAGCCACATAATTGGAAGAGAAAATTATCTCGAAATCACCTTGAAAGTGTAAAATACCTTTCTATACAATTAGGCCTCATGTATTTGTAGAAAAACCACCCGATAAAATTGAAATCTGGGCCTTCGCAGTTTGTATAAAGCCGTGTTCCATCTGAAATGACCATCACAGTTGAAGGTGTACACACGCCTAGCAAAGCTTCAAGACATCCTTCACACGAACCACTTTTTGTGTCGCTACAGAGCGGTTGGGACGCGGCCATCGTTCAGTGCGAGCCACTCGTATGATCGTTTGTGGAAAAACTCAACTCAAAAAACTTTATAGTATAAGTGACTAGACCTCCGAGCCCATGAGGCCAGGGGCAGACTCGCCGGACTGAGAGAGAAGAAAAAAAAAAGACAGCCCGAGAAAATTATTTACCTGGATCTAGAAATCCTACCAGTTTGGTTCCATTTTACATTTTTGCCCGTAATAAATTTGTCGTCTTTTACTATTTTCCACTAGCGAGCATAGCGAGTAACAAAATTTAAAAAAAAAAAACAGTAAGCGACCCAACAAATTTTATTTTCTTGCTTTCCTGTGTTTTCTTCAATAAAAATGTTTTATTCTACTTTTTTGATATTTTCTACTGGTCATTTTTTAAAATTTACATTATTTTTCATAATGAAATCGGCCGTAGAAAACAAAACTGTACGACCTATGGTGGTAGTAAGTAAACTCTCAATTGCCTTGATAGACCAGTCCGCCCCTACGTGAGGCTCATTACGCTACGCTACGCTACGACCCTACAAAAGTTGATGTAAACTGCAGGTGGCGCTATTCTACAACACTATTCACTTATTGTTAACATAATGAATATTAACTAAGTAAAAAACGAAAAGTGTGAAAAGTATTGTTTTGTACTTTTCAACAAAACCTTCCATGAATAAATAATAATTGACAAGAATAGTTTCCCCCCCCCCCCGCCCCCTTCCAACCCGAAAATCCATATAATATATAATGTAAATGCAGAAGAATTTGACAGAAGAAAAACGCACCACCAGAGGAATTTGTGCAAAACCTTAAGAGAAACAAAGAAGTTTGCAATAATTTATTCATCTTTTTTGTTGTTGAATAGAAAAGACCCTGGAAGTAAATTTGCATACGTCATTCTTTCCAATAGACACAAATTATATTGGATTGTATCGAGTGTGATATTTCAAAATAAAACCGGGTCTCTTTCTTTACCTTCTACCCCCATGATGTCCCCAGTAAAAGTGGGGGCGGGTGGATCGTCAATTTTGAATCGATCTTTTTGTTTTTTCATAAAAAGATCCCAAATAAACCACCCTCAGCCCCAATTTCTGAAATGTTTTTGTTTTTCTGTTTCGTATTTTTCTCATCTTGTGACGGTTTGGAATGCCTTTTAATTAAAACATTCAGAGAGACTTTTTAATAAGTTGGTTAGAAAAACTTAGAGAGGGGAGGGGGGAGGGGGAAATAAAATTTTGTAAATTGCCAAAAAAACCTAACAACGTCTTAATTTTATAAGGAAAGAAGAAATCAGTGAAAATGTTAGATCTTCAATTCATCTTCATTTGATTAAAAATCTCCTTATGGCCCTCTTTCTCTTTCTCTCTCTCTCTCTCTTCCCCCAAAACTAATATTTATTTATGCCAGGCAACCTCTCCTCCAAAATCTTTTCGTTTCTTATTCAATAATCTACGAAATACACTTTTTTCTTTCTTTCTTTCTAAAAATAAACACGCAAATTCCATCCATCAATTCCCCTCCGTTTTCCCCCTCACCATTTGCCGCCTAACTCCTGTCTCATCTGTGCGTCTATAGAAATATTTTTCAGGACTTCAATTTGCATTGCAACCAACATTCCTGAGATGATTCCGGAGGAGAAGAAGAAGAAGAAATGTAACTAAAACATACTTTTATCATCCGCCGCCACGAATTAGTGTGTCTTGAATTGCACGAACACCCCTCTTCTAGGCTAGAAGAGTCACTGACGTCTCATTATTGTAATCAATATATTAAGATCAGTCTATGAACAGCTGATTTTTTTTTATAAAAACTCTTGATTATAATTCTGTCTTTGAGAAAAGAAAAATTAAAGAGAAACTTGAAAGTGTTTTTTTTAGAAACTAGAATGGGGTAACATACAAAGGTATTTTCATCTTGATATCTTTCAAAATAAACGTTTTATAGTTAAAGTTGGTTCCTTTTCAAACTCTTCACATAAAAAGCTTATTTTAAAAGATAATCATATCACATCATGAAAATTGTGTTCTTACCGTTTTCATTTTTAAAAACATTTTCAAGCTTATTTTTTTTCTATTTTGCACACCTGAAAGAGAACCTTAAAACACAAGTAAAAAATGAAATGACAAAAGCCAAGTTTAGTTAGTGGAAATAGAGGAGGATTGGCGGCGGGATGGCAAATAGAAACTCAATTTTCCAATGGTAACGACATGTATATATATATATATATATATATATATATATATATATATGAGAGAGAGAGAGAGAGAAAGAAAGACAGAAAGAGAGATCGAAATATGAAACACAAACAGTTAAACTGACGTTTATAGCCTTTGATAACATTGGATGAAATGAATGTGAGTAGGAAATTGAACTCTTGAGTCTTGAAAATGAGCTCCACAAACCCCCCCCCCCCCTAAGAAACTCCCCTGTAATACATAAGTACACCCCCCCCCCCCTCAGTATATAGAAAACGAATTGCGCTAAAACAAAGTGGGGTCTGTTTGAATCCCCGGAACTTTCATCACAAATGTCCAGAAAAGAAATGAAAATTGTCAATTTGAACCACCTTAAGACCCAAAAATTCTCTCTCTCTCTCTTTCTCTATAATCTCTCTCTCTCTCTTTTTTTAGTATCCCATAATGCTAATTTAATGTTTGTTGTTACATTACACTAAAAATAAAACTAACCAATTTTGATTTCTAGATTTAAGGTGGTTTCTTAAAGTTTAAACGGCGCGCCCCTCGAAACACTGAAAGAGAATCATGAAAATGTTTTAGAAACTAGAAGGGTAACTCAATCACTTAAGATGATCACTTTATGTTGATATCTTTCAAAATAAGCCTTTTATATCATTTTGAAAATGACCCAACTTATAAGCAAAGAACGTTTTTTAATTTTTGATTATGCATGAAACCCATTCTAGTTTCTAAAATACTTTCATTTTCTCTTTAGTTTTGCTTTTCTGAAATCCAAAATCAGCTGTTCATAGAAAACCTAGTTTGCCATTCTAGTTTGCACACAAGAAATAGAAATGTATCAGACACAGACAGACAGACACAGAAAGGTAAATGAATGAGACAAACACATCAACGTGTGTGTTTGATAATAAAAAAAGTAGAAAGTGTCAAAAAAAGAAAACTCACAGCTGTGTCGTTATAAAGGATATGCAAATGATATCCACTTAGAATCTCCAAGTTCTCATTGATATGCTGTTGAGCAAGAAGGACGGCGGGTAAAACCCCACGACCCACGGCCCCTTCGGGAATACCTTGGCTCTCCGGAAAGAAACCGGCCACGTAGACGTTATGAAGGTTACGGCCGTTTACGATCGGCCACCACCACAGCCAGAAAAACACGGACGACACCAAAAATACAGTCATCTTTTTCCTAACTTTTTCCTTTCTTTAAATGGGGATATTTGGGGGTTTTTTTTTCTTCTTCTTCCTACGTGGTGGTGGTGATGGTAAGTAACTTAAATGGACGACCGTGGACGATCGGCCACCGTCCGTCCATAACAACGTTCACCCAGTAGTGAACAAGGGCAAAGTGGTACTGCAGAGTGACCGACATGAGAAACCGACCGAGAGATGGAAGAAATGCGGTCCGTTCGTCGTTGTCGTCGGTGACTGATATCAACCATCAAGTCAGCAACAATCAACTAAGAAAACTCTCTCTCTCTCTCGCTCTCGCTCTTACTGCTAAAAGTGGTAAAAAGCCCCTTCTAGTTTAGTAGCAACTACAGTCACCGTCGACACAACCACATCTCTCTTTGCTTTGCTGAAAGTAGACAAAATCCGGGGGCAAAACTTCCGACGACGACGACGACAACGTCGGCCTCACTCACGTCTGGAAGTTGAAGTAGGAGGCGAACAAACACACTATTTTTGCAATCGATAACGAACACACTTATTTGCCTGCTTCCTCTCTCTCATTGCCTACCGTTTATGTATGTTTGTGCGTGTTTTCAAAATCACCCCCCCCCCTCTCTCTCTCCCTCAATAAACAAAAATTCCTCCCCATTTATTCCTATCCCATCACAATATAAAAAAAATCCTCCAACAAAATGCGTGCTCGCGGGTTTTTCTTGTTAAATCCGAACTCTTTCTAGTTCTGTCCGAATCAGGGCCCTCTCTATTTTGGAACACCTCTCGAACACCTCATTATTCTGTCTACTATTTCAGGTGCAAAATAAACAGAAAAACTTGAAAAGTGTTTTAAATACTAGAAGGGTAGGCTCAATCACTTAAGGGTATTTTCATGTTTGATATTTTCAAAAGTGATCTTTTTTTACCTCAACTTTAATATATTTTTTTTTAATTTTCGACTTTATAAGGAAAATAAAAAAAAACTATTCCTTATTTAATTGAAAAAAAAAAACTAGAAAGGAATCATAAAAACGAATCCTGTTTTTAGACTTCAAATTTTTGCTTCGCTCCACTGTAAATAAATGTTCTAGACACGAACGGTGGTCCTGCTGTTCCCGAGTCCTTCGACACAAATTCGATTTTCGTAATTATATCGAATCCCATGAAGAAAAAAAAACCTCCACCTCTTTTATTTTATTTAGACTTTGGCCCTTTTTCTTATTGTCATAAAAAATAACCTCAGTTAAATTCTAGTCCTGTTCGAATATTATATTATGTGTTTAAGTTAAACAGCAGAAGAAGGAGAGACACTTATTTTTCCACATTCGAATATAACACATTGACTTTAAATAGATTTAAATCCATTTACCTCAAAACGTGTTAAGCATATTTTATATATAGAAATGTATGCGTGTATTGCGCCATAAGCAAAATCATAGGATTGAAAATCAATTCTTAAAACTTATTCTCCCCCCCCCCAACCCCCAACCCACCCTCCAACTCAACCCTTTCTAGTCTAGTATATACATATAACATACACACTATTGGTGTTCCCTGTAAATATAATATGTGAATAAATAATAAAAGTGAGCCATCAGCCAAGTCGTCTAAAAAGTGGCCTTTTTGCCCCTCCTGTCAAAATGTGTGTTTCACTAGATTATACAGTCTGTTTCAGAAAAAAAAAAGGACGAAGGCGGCGCCTCAAGTCTTCTTTAAAGTAAGGCCCTCTAATACACACATTACTCATTAAAATACATACCTGTATCTAAGCTGGTTTTAAAATGTGAAACGGTGCCTCCTCCTCCTCCTCTTAAAATCTTCATTATTCTGTCCTTCAGATAAGCAAAATGAAGAGAAATTAGAAACTAGAAGGGTATCTTTGTCACTTAAGGTGGCTTTATAGATATTCATTTTGCTTCCCCCCTTTTGGAGCAGTGACTAATGTAGAATATAATAACCACGCCATCTGAGAGCATAAAAACAAACCAATTATCTATTCGGCCACCTTGCGTGTGCTAGCCTTCTAAATGTATAGTTTTTAAAACACATTCAATTTTTTTTTGTTTATTTTTCACGTAAAAGACAGCAAGAATTCAAGAGGCGTTTACACATTAGCCAATCATTTAATTGCGCCACTTTTTACACTTTGACAATAGATTGGTGAATTGGCATTTTGAAACACACTGTATATATGTATAATAATCCTTCCATCCACATTATATGTGAACAGAAAAGTTTGTACATGGGACATTAATTTCCGGCCGCAACCCATGACGTACCACTAGAAACAACCTCGAGGTCGAAGTGGAGAAGAGGGAACTGTTACAGCACACTTCCGGTCTTTAGCTGCGTTTCTCTCATTAGATTTGCACATTAACCTGGTTAACGTAAAATGTCATTCTTGTGTTTATTAAAATAATGATCAAAGAAACGAACTGAGGGGGCTGAGAGGTGGGGTGTGGACTGGGGAATTTTATATTTTTATATATGTATATATTGTTTATAGTGGCCCACTCCCTCCTCCTCCCCCCCCCCCCCCCGACACACACACAGGTATAATAAAACACATCTCAACCTCCGTAGATGTAAAAGGAGGGGGAGGGACCACGTTCCCTCGATAATAATAAGAATAGAAACGCTCACCCTGTGTACATACGGGAGGCATAATGAACATAATGAAAAATGGTAGTAGATTTATGTTCATTTAAACAAAAACAGCTTCTGTTATGACTCCCGATGGTAAATGGATCATCGTAAACAACTGGAAATTAAGTTTTACCTTCGTCCTATATCTTCAAACCAGTGTCAAAAATGAGTTGGCACACAGAATGGGAAAGAAGGTGTGTTCTATCTGAAACGACAACGAGGGGTTGGAGGAGGTGGAGGCTAGCAATGCCTCTGCATGGTGCTCAGTGCCGGCACACTAAGCCCGATGAGCGTCAACTTCAAGTATACAGGGCACGAATATTCTATTTGGGTAATCAGAAGAGTAAATCAATGGCCTCCTAAAAACGAACACTTTTTGGTGCGACCCAAAGTAGCTTCCGTGTAAAGCGGTTCTTAAAGAGCCCAAATCCAAGAAGGACACTTCAACTTGAACCTTCACACATGAGCTTGAATCCAATTTAAAAACACATTTTCAAAATTAATACTCATTAGAACAGAATCTACTTTATGTGTTGGAGTCCTGTTCTAAAGGCTGCTCAAGTGAGAAATTTCCTTCTTGAATTTGGGCCTAATCCACACACACACACACACATAGCCTACATACAGAAATGGATAGACAGATAGATAGGAATAAAAAAAAGAGAACTGGGAGCAGTTCTCTTTATGTAGAAAAAACGATTGGAAGAGTGAATGAGTGAGGTTTAACTAGAAGAGTGTTTTTGAACTGAAATGAAAGAATCGTTTTCCCAACTTAATGATTTCAATTGACTTTGGTAGACTCTGAGAGGAGGAGGAGGAGGAGGACGGGGGGGGGGGGGGAAGATGGGCCGGATTGGCGTCTCTAAGGAATTTCGCCCCCATTGTTCCACCCCTAAATCCCCGCACAATAACAATGCCCAACCGAGAATAAACATTACAAACACACAAACCACATATATACAAACATACGGTAGACACACGGATTCCCCTTAAACCAACCCCTTTTGTACATTTAGAAAACAGAGAGAGATGATCATTTTTCATCCGTGTTTTCTAATTAAATGTTGAAACTTAAGAGAATTTGTGAGCAACCAAATTAAAGGTGGAGCAAACACAAATTCCATTCCACATTGCCACCTTATGTAATACATACAGTGTATACAGCATAGGCCTAAATGTTATTTCAAGAAGGACAATTCAATTTAAATTACAACCACCCCCCCCCCCCCCCCAACATATCCATCATAAGACGCAAATATCTAATGTGAGATTTTTGTGGGTTGAAAATTAGGAAATGCTCTTATATTTTCCACCCACCTCCTCCACCACCCCTTAATTAATATGGCGTGACATAGGAGAGGGAGGGAGGGAGGGAGGAGAAAGCTAGAATCAAAACTAAATATAAAACTAAAATTAGGGGTGTGGAGACTCCCCTACAGTGTAGCCAAAATTAACATGAATTTCACTTAGCCTCCTCCTCCTCCCTCTCCTCCTTCAACTCCCGTTATTAACTAACTCCCCTTAGAATGCAATGTCAGAATTGCACGCCATCGAAATATTACATAGAAATCCATTATAAAGTTAAAAGCACCATATACATTACATGAAGGTAGTTCAACTCCATTTTAGAAAAAAAAAAAAACGTCGTGTGTGTGTGTGTCTGTGTGTGTGAGCTTTAATTGTATGTAGCCTCTCTTACACCCTGTATATCTTTCAATTTCAATGGAATAAAAATATTTATAGACACAAATTAAACAATAACGTTTACTTAAAATATCGTTATTTTTTTTAAAAAAAAAAAGATACCAGAATGAAAATATTCTTAATTGACTTAGGTATCTTTCTAGTTTCTAAAATCCATTCAAGTTTCTCTTGATTTTAATCCTGAAAGACAGAATAATTGGAGTTTCACACGTTTCGTTTACACTTTCAAATCATCTTAATCGCAAGGCCATTCTCAATTCACACAGTTATCAAATTCATTTGACGTCACTCATTTTTCTGTAACATTTTTTCCGCACCAGTAAAACCACATCTACTTAACCACAGCATCTGAGGAACGGTTTTAATAAGTTTAACCACGTCGCATGCAGTGATTGCCCGCTTTTAAGGGGCACAGAAATACTCCAATAGACGGACAGCTAATAGTTGAGCTACCTCTATGTATGGTAGGTTCAAAACATATATAAAAAAGAAGAAGAATGGGTTGGTCAATAATATGTGATGTCATTAACGTCCAAAATGACCATTCAGTTATCCTGACTGACTTGATACAATCTAAACGACCTCCATTTAAAAAAAAAACCTTGTCTGTCATTAATTTCCTTGAATTTTGGCAAACAGCAGCACCAACTATAAAAAAGTACATTTAATCATTTCATTAACCATCATCATCAGTCGCCATGTTATTTCATCACGTTATCTTTCAAAATGAAACCTTTTTTTAATTCGCAATTTCAAACTCATTTAAAAAAAAAACTAAAATGTAAAGAAGACAAATTACTTTTTGTTTTATTATAGTAATTAATTACAATTATATTTCTATTCGTAAAGTATTTGCTAAAATTACTTTTCAAAAGTCATTGATTTTACAATTAAAATATACACAATTTGAAAATAAACAATAAATTAAAAATAAATTATTACATTTGACAAATTACTTCGTCGCAACACTGAAAAAAATATTTGATCGTTTTACAAATGAAAAAGTTTATTTTGAAACATATCACTATGAAAATACTATTCTAGTCTCTTATTTCAAACAAAACTGTAATTTCTACTTAAAGTTGTTTTTAAATTCAATTTATGCAACTGACAGATTTAAAATCCACTTTCTAAAACTATACACAAATAACAATTTTGACAATTTAAAAGTTAGACGAAAGTGTAGAAGACTAGATAGACCTTTTCCTCTCCCCCCCCCCTCTCTCTTTTCATTGTAAAATATATCTCAGAAAAGCATTATGCAAATGAGTCAGACCAACCAATTTTTTTAAAAAATGTGACAAAATAAGAACTGTGGTTGGTACATATAACACAAAAGAGAGAGAGAGAGAGAATTTCTCTAAAAAGGAACCACGAATTCATCGCATTTTTTCCCCACTTTTTTTCTTTTCGAACTTTCTACTCGAAAACCCCCGCAAAAAAGCTAATATAGGAAATATATTGGCAATAAGATAGGTTTAGAACGTCGTTTGTTGGTCAGTTCGATCAAAATGAGGATTTTTCAGGTTTAGAACTTTGAAGGTTTGTTGAGGGGGAGGAGAAGGACCATTACAGCAAGAAACCACCCCCTCTGAATAACCCAATAAAAGAAAGAAACAGTAAAACGACACACAAAAAAGAAAGTAATTATTTCAGAGTGACAATAAAAGAAAATTCGGAATCGACCAACTTAAAAAGTTATTGTCGTTTTCTAGAAAGAAAAAGAAGAAGAAGAAAAGGTGACGACCATTTACCCCTTTGAAACCAAGAGAGACGACGATTTCTTCTTCTTCTTCTTATATAATAAAAGAACCCCCCCCCCCCCCAACTTATAACCACACATGATGTTAAAATATCACTGCAATTCTACAAAATATTACAAGAGAATTTCACATTTTCACCTTAGTAAGACCCTTTTCATACGAACCACTTTTGGTGGTCTAGTTCGCCAAAATCAACCACTCGAGTGGTTCGAAACTGGTCATAGTGTTATAAGTGAGCCGGAAAAAAAGTCGACACTATAGACAATAACCGGTTTTTACACCTTAACGTATACCGGGGTACCTTAAGTATACTCGTATACAGAGTGTCCCGTGAGTATGGATTTTTACCAAAGCCATAAAAATGACAATAGAAATGTTTTTATAAAGTTTGGCGTTAGTTACATAATTACGGTGCTTATTCATTTATAGCATTTGCTTAATTTGGCGCTTATTCAGTGCCACCATCGAGACGTGATAACGCGTCACAGTTAATGATGTCATATGTTAATCCTAAGTATAAACATTATTTTTTTTCCCTCGATGTGAGACACCCTGTAAGTGTCTGCCTATGGTTTGAAAACTGTATCTAATCAAAAAGGGCCAGTCTCAAAAAACACACACACAATAAGGCCCACCCAATGACACGAAGAAAAAGAGGATCCCTTTTTCATTACGGACTCACCATGGAACAGCTGTGATGACGCAAAACAAAATCAACGTTCTTTAAGGCACATAATATTATTAACCCATGTATATCTAATACCTAAAATGGGCACCACATTCGATTGTCTACTACCGGAAACTAGCCTCGACTAACACCCCCCAAAAAACTCTTAAAATATCTACACATCCTTATTGTCTTTTGTATAGAATGGAATGAAGAAAGAAACGGGAGGAGGAGGAGGAGGAGGAATTGGTAATATTCAATTGTCATTGAAGCAAATCGATTATTTTTCATGATTAGCTTTTTCGACCACATTCATCACACTTCGAGTCTGGTCCACTAATAATAGGTTTACGAATCACACATTCTCAACAAGAAGAAATTCGTACTTGAACTTATCCTTTCGTTCAGAAAGACAACCATTTATCTATTCTGGCTTGTCCATCTTGGCTTATTAATCAAAGATGATGATTGTCTCTCAAAATTGACAACTCTGAATTCCTGTCGATTTTTTGGTTGGAAATTGTACATTGAGCACAGCTCTGTTTGTTTCTCCTTCTCTCTTTTTCTCATCACAGGGAACATTTCCTTTTTGAACACATTTTTTTTTGTTCTCGTGCCGTAACTCGTATTTTTGGTCATTTGTACCTAGGATGATCCAACAATGGAATTTACTTCCAGAAGATGTTGTGCATTTGGGGAATGTTTTAGGGAATCTCATATACTAATGCTTCCCTTCAACGCAGTATTTTATTTGCACGAGGAATTGTTAAAGTGATTGACAGAGGTTTATTCTGACAATGTGCCGTATATGCTGTATTTGGACTAGATTTTCCTTCTGCCACAGGCTCTCTAAGCTACGTGCAGATTAATTATTGGGCAAATTAAAAATTGTCATCCACCTCACAAACAAACACGATCCATTTTAATTCATAAATTGAAGCAAACATCTGGGTGAGCAAGATCATTCAAGTAAAAGGCAATTAAATAAGATGGAATTATTAAAATCCACAACATCCACACGATCCTTTTTTTTTACTTTGAAAAGCCACGATGGACAATCCAGAATTGATCGTGTATAAGCTACCTAAGATGTTTAAGCGGCAAATTGAATAACGATGAAATATTTTGTGGTTTTTGCTCAATTTGGCGCTAAATTAGTGTCACCAAATCAAGTAGAAAAAATTAAACCTTAAATTTCCTTTGTTGAATTTTTTTTATTCTATCTTTTTCTTCTTCTTCTTTTAATAAAACATCTAAAACGCAAAAGTGCAAATTGAAAACCTCAATTTTCTTCCCTTTTTTTTCTTTCTGTCTCTCACGCACTGTCTCCATTATCTACCTACTTAAATAGCTATAAGATGCACGGTTTCACACTTAAATGCTGTCGTAATTGATTAAGAATCAATTAGCAAACTTTATCTTTCTCACAATTAACCCCCAAGCTCTCTCTCTCTCTCTCTCTATCTCCCTATCTCTATCTCCCTGTCAACGAGTCAGTCACTCATCTCTCTCTCTCTCTCTTCCTATCTCTTTTATTATATAAAAAACAGAAGGATAGGATGAGTGTCTGTTTAATTTGTCTTTATATACAGATTTTCAGTGTGTGGATGGAGAAGGGGGGGGGGTGAACTTATCAGTATACTCAGTGTATATATATGCTAAATACGAAAGTGAGAGAGAGAAAGAACAAAAAAAGACATGCAAAATAGATCTCACCCCTCTCTCATACACACATGAGGGACTTTGCATCATTATTTATTGCTTTCAATCGACTGAATTCAAGTCAAGATATTGGAGAAAAAGAGCGAGAGAGAGAATTTCGCGTTGAGAAAACGAAGAGAAAAGATAGATAGAAAGAGAGAGAGAGAGATATGCTCCAACAGACACACATACACACCAACCAATCTTCAGGATTTGCAATAGGATTGGGGGGGGGGGGGGTAAAAATGTGTTAGACATTGTCGGTCGGGTATAGTTTTGTGTACAACTTGCAAAGTTCGCATTTTTCACTCGACCTAACTCCCCGAGAAGACACTTCAACGGAATCACTTTCACCCACCACCACCACCAATACCAATACCTTGTGTATTATACAGCGTGTTCCAACATAATGGATACACACTTTGGTTGCTAATAATAACTGCTATGTTTACATTATTAAATTTAATTAAATAATTTTATAATAACTATGGGCTCGGATTCCTCAATCTGTGGCATAAGTGCAAATGGTAAAGCAGTCATTACCATCATCAGAGCAACGAAGATAATAATTTAAAAAAAGGTTGGTTATAGGTTAGATGTCTGGTTACTGTCCGTTGTCAACTACCGAGTTCTAGCAATGTCTATGAACGTGATTGAAAAACCATAATTGTTGTCACTTGAGCCACAGATTGAGAAACATTTGCTTGATATTGCATAAAAGTCCGACCACCAAGACAGGCAGCATGTTTTATGTTTCAATGTTGTAATTATCTGAAGTTTCCAAAATGTCACCCAGTCGCATTGATGACATCCGCGTAATAAGAAACTGATCTGCAAACATTAATTAACGTATATTTTGTAATAGTGCGACAATTACAAAAAATACGTTAATTGATGTTTTCAGGTCAGTTTCACCTTACAACACCTTACCATGCCTTGGTGACAATAGAGGACATTTTGAGATAATGCATCGTCTGATCGTCATCTTTATTGTAACATTTATTCTTAATTATAAAAATTATTAAATTAAATATAAGAAAATAAACATGGCCGGTTTTAACAACCAATGTGTGTGTACATATTTTGAGCCACACTTTCTATTTATCACATTTTTTTCTTTCTTCGTCTTCTTCTCTTCTTCTTTCAAACACTTTTTTCTTTCCATTTTTTCCTTCAATTTTCTTGCAGTCATTTTGCGAGCTGCGAAGTGTGACGTCAAAACGCATCCAATCTATCTATATATATATATATATATATATATATATATATATATATATATATATATATATATATATATATATATGTATATATATATATATATATATATATATATATATATATATATATATATATATATATATATATATATATATATATATATATGTATATATACAAACCAGTTATTTACGTGTAAGAGTTTGAAGGGTGTGTATATAAAATATACACACTCAATGTGGGGCCCTACAATAAAAGGCTTATACAGTAAAAAGAGTGAATGAGTGAGAGAGAAACTCCTCACCTGTGCCACCCCATCATTCACCTGTGTGCGTGGTTGAGTCTCCAGGGCACATAAATAAAAAAAACAGCGATCGAAAAAATGCATGTCCAACCCATTATATTGTAGGCAGGTACACCAAACAAAAAACATACATTCACCCAAGGACGAATATAGTGGGGAAGGGGTATGGTAAAAAAAAAGACCCATCTGAACACAAAATGAAATATGAACTTTAGATTTGTGTTTAAGCAATGGGATTCACTCACATACACATGTTATATGCGCACACACACACATTGTGCGCGTCTGTGTACGTGTGATCGATAACATCGACACAAAATACGAGAGGCAATTTTCAATCACAGCCACCAATGTTAACAGTTTAGCTCCCTTTCTCTCTCTCTCTTATTTATATACTCTCTATCTATCTATCTCTCGCCTTCAAAGTTACAAATGGCAAGTTACCCCTTAAAGGCGGGCAATCACTGTTAACACCCTTGCGCCTATCTGATACTGCGGTCAATTCGATGTGGTTTTACAGTGCTGAAAATGCTAACAGCAAAATTAGTGACGCAAAATTGTCTTGCTGTTAACTACAACAACAACAATGTACACCTTCTTCTCTCATTACGTCACTAAATTGTCTTCATTAGCCAGAGCTTACTGTTCTGGCCAACTACACACAACTTGCGGTTATGGACGACGGTTATGAGTTGTCACCCAAACCGACCACTTCGAGTCTTTCTGTAGAAAATACATTGCAACCACAGCCCCCCAACCACCTGCGAATTGCACTGCAGTCGAAAAGTGGTCTGTGGGCCAAAGCCCAAACAGCTTTTGATTTTTTTTCTTCTCTTGAAATGGTTTATAAACAGGTGATTTTCGAACTCTTGACGAAAATTAAGAAAATTAATTATGAAAATACCCTTAAGTGATTGAGCTACGTTTCTAATTTTTAAAATACATTCTAGTTTCTAAAAGACTTTCTAGATTCTCTTGATTTTGCACTTGAAAGACAGAATAAGAGTTCAAAACGCACTGTTTACACTTTAAACCCACCTTAAATGAATGAATGAAGCTCACAATCAATGTATATACGAAATAATAGGCAAGCCTTAGTTAATCTGCGACTTAACAAGTTGATAGAATCGACTTATAAAAGTTATATTTCTTAGAGGAATTCGAAACCAAGAAGGACCTAATCGAGGAAGAAGTTAAAGCGTCTTTTATGCAAGAAACTCCGAGATTTAAATAAAACCATACGGACTCATCCTCCTCCTCCTCCTCTCATCTTGAAAAACAGCCGACATAAAAAATGATGACAACCTTGTGTAAAATTAACATGAATATACATTATTATAACATAAAACATGAAAAAAAGAACATTGATCCAACGTTTCCTATTGTGTATATATATATATATATATATATATATATATATATATATATATATATATATATATATATATATATATATATATATATATATATATATATACACACACACACACACTTAATTTCCAACACGAACACATAAAAAATGTGTAAATGTGGTCGTATTTTTCTCACATTGAGTTTAAGTAGACCTCCCCATTATATAACATATATAATTGGGGGGGACCCACAATATTAAGTCAATTCATCTTACTATTTCCATTCACGGTACAATAATGATACCATATATATATATAGCCAAATTGCATCATATATCTATCATACTATCCATCCAGCTGAACCTAACTCAATCTTCTTAATATATATATATCTATCCATAAATCCAACATTTTAGTCTTTACAAGAAGAAAAAAAAAAGCCTCTTAAAACCCCAGTAATTTTTTTTTTTAAATTGGGGTTACAGATTTATGGTTTCATGTCGGAAAAATTATCCAAGAAAATGATTATTTCGAAGTTCAGTCAACGGAAAACGAAAAAAATACCATCGGTGCTCCTGCCCCTCATGTAAGTGCTCCATCCACATCCCAGTAAATAGGGGCCACTTTTATGCTCTGGTTAATTATACCCAGCAAGTGATGTAATGAGGAATGCACCATTCTCATTGGTAGATCATAGCAAGGTCATTCTAAGTTCATTCAATAAAGGTCATTTAATGCCATTAATTACAGGTCCTGGAGCCATACATAAGCCATTTTACAAGAACGACATCGAAACGTGAAAAATCAACTTCAAAGTTAAAAAAAACCGTTCAAAGTATTTGAAGGAAAAAATCATAAAGATAGAAAAATATGATTTAGACGTTTTCTTTTTACAAAAACTACAAGAAAGTTCAATATCTATTTTTCTCTTTCTTATTTTATGTATTTAATAATAATGGGCGCAATCGGAAACCAAAAAACCGTTTCTTCTCCTATATAATTCTTTAAAAGAAAAAACTTTCCGAACGTGCTTGTTTTGACATTTTCTTCACAACTATGAGTCTCACAACACACGTAGAAGGCGGCCATTTTGCAAACATGCCTTCTTCATAATTATACATATTCTTTATATAATAAACTTGATGCTGAAGGTTGCCATATTTAATTTAATAATATTCTCTAGAAAGTAATTATGCTGGAATAGGTGATTGTTTTCTTGAAAAACGGGAGTTGGAGAAAGCTAGCATAATTAGAGTCCACGTTATCTTTACAGACTCCTCCGCAAACATGTTGTTTCCGGATTCCTCCACCCACATGACGCTACTTTGCTGTTTTCTTTACAGAATAATAGCCTTTTCTGTATTTATAAATGGTGTGTTTGGAAATTTCATCGGAAAAAACAACATATTCAAAATGTACTATTAGTTGTTAATTTTAAAACAAGATTTAAGAGAGAAGAAAAAACCGTCCAAATAGGAAAAGAAAGGACATCCTTTTTTCATTCTCCTCCTCCTCCTCCTCCCCCCCCCCCCCTGAAAAGCAAAATGAATTACATATTCAGGTACATAATACACAGGGGGGAAAATGAGGGAGGAAGGGGAAAAGGGTAAGGGGTGGGGAGGAGGAGGAGGGAAGGCCTCATAGAAGAAACACATTTTTCTTACAACATATAGAAAAGCAATGACCAAAAAAAGGAGGAACAACGATTCAATCACAACTCTTCTAAATTATATTTCAAAACTAAAGAGAAAACCCCATTACTGTGAATTTATGAAAGAAACCGATCGATTTGGCTTTCTATTGATTTTTAAGCTCCAAACTCAAAAAGAGGAGAGGGGGAAAGACAAAAAAGGGGGGATTTTAGGTGGGTATTGGGAGGGGTAACATTTTTCAACACATCCTAATTGTTTGAAATCTCCCAAGTTTTTATGACACATTTTCTCCCAAATCTATTTCAATGTATGAAGTCAAGAAGAAGAAAGTTCAATATGCAACAGACAAATAAAATGTCATCGAGTAGTAGTAGCAGTAGTAGTAGTAGCAGTAGTAGTAGTAGTAGTAGTAGCAGTAGTACACCAATTGACCATTATATTGACCGTAAGTCCAACCACACATAACATTTACTTCTAATACAATGAAGAAAAAGCAAAAAAACATTCTTTAAGGAAACAAACTTGGAATGACAAAAGGAATCCTAATCTTCCTAAACTCATAGAAAACATTCTTACATGTCCACTGTCCACCACTACAATAATTAATCTAAATGAAACTGACCACTTGACACTGACCATTAAGAGGCACAACATCAAGTCTTCTCTTTTCAGTCTTAACCTTTCTGAATACTTGTGAAATTCCTCTTAAGTATTGCGTTCTAGTTTATTATACAAAGTATGAGCTCGTTGAAAACTAGAAGAGGCTTCTTCTTTCTCATTTTTTTTACGTAGACGAAAATGAGATTTGGTCACAATTAGAAATAATCAACAACATTGGAATAATATCGATTTATTTCCGAACTCTTCCTCCGATTGCTTTTCGTTTCCTCATCTGTTCAGTAAAACACATAAATGAATGGTGGCGCTGATCAAGCGCCAAATTGAATAAGCGCCAAATGGAATCAGTTTGGCGTTTGTTCCATTTGGCGCTTATTCAGTTTGGCGTTTGTTCAATTTGGCGCTTATTCAGTCGCCCCTAATGAATACCGCGTTTATAGTTGCTATTTCACGATCCCTGTAGATCCCTATCAGATCACAGAAATGATTGATGTCCAACTATAAACGCGCCTCATAACTCAATCAAATACTCCACTCTCCCTTATTCCAATTATTTAACTACATAATAAGTAAAAAAAAAAAGAATATTGAATAATAAATATTTTCTCTGATATTTACTATTATTTTTTATACACTGGTACAAACTGGTTTTTCGAACTCTGATTTTCAGGAAGAGAATTAAGAGAAACTAGAAAGTGTTTTCGAAACTCGAAAGGCAACACATTGCATGTTGATATCTTTCAAAATAAACTTTTTTAGACAATGGTCACACAAAAGCTTATTTTGAAAGATATCAATAAGAAAATACCCTTCCAGTTTTTAAAACACTTCCTATTTTCAACCTGAAAGAGAGAATAACCCGAGTTCGACAGGCCCAGTTTACACTTAAAAACCACCTTAATAAAGGTATTTTTTTCTGACCTAAACGGGCCTTAAACAAATCTTAATTTTCCAACTGATTTCTCTGGTTAGGCCCTGTTTTTTTTTCATTAGGTCAAAACAGGAGGTGAAAATAAATTTGAATATTACGTACTGGAATTAGACAAAATATCGGTCAGTTTTGGTCGTAAAACATTTTATTCAAACTCAAGGGAGGATGTTACAGCTTGTGCTCAATCATTTTGTGACTGTCATATTATTCTTCGCCCTAAAACCTTCTTCGTTAAATACATTCCTGTCATATTATTCTGTACACTACTCAATGGCAGTCTTATGACAATTATTTGTCATAAGTCATAATAATATTTTGTAATTTGTTTTCGTGACTGTTACAAGGTAGATATAACAATTTACCATCCTATGACAGTCTTATTGCCTTTCTGTAATGAGGCTCATCGAAATGAAAAAAATCAGATGAGAAATTAACGATTAAAGAAGTTCGCTGCTAATGACATAATCTTAAGTGAATGCACCCAAGAGCCCCCTCTTGGGTGCATTCAGGGAAGGGTGAAGAAGAATCGATAAAATTCAATCCCATCTGGAACTTAAAAAGAAGAAAGGGCCTTTTAAAAAAGCACAAACACTTAGCTAATTTCTCTCATAAATTAAGAAAGACTTCATCTTAGAAAATAAGCCGATCTTCTTCGTCTCCTCCTCCTCCTCCTCCTTCTTCTTCTTGAAGAGATCCACACTTAAAAGTTAGAAGGGGTTAAATCAAAATAGAACATCTCCCCCAGGAGGAGAAAGGGCCATAATCTCGCTCACACACACATATTGTGGCCATCATCAAAAATTTGACATCAAATGACACAATGAGAAAAAGTCGTTGTCATTTGAAGAAATGACAATCCAAAAAGTAGGAGAATAAGAATTGTATTTCTTTTTTCTATCATCATCTTCAATGTTAGAAGAAAAAAAGCCCCAATTTTTCGTCTTCTTTATATCAATAGAGAGAGAGAGAGGACCAGATGTTCATGTGGGAATAATAATAACGGCAACACAAATTCAATTTCCACGCTTTTTTTATATTTCTAATGAACGAAAAAGACTGAGGGGGTTGGGTTTATGGTAGAGATCGATGTGTTTGAGGGTATGAGTAAGGGAGGGTTTGGGGGGGGACTGGTGCTCTAATTAAGAATTGAATAAGGAGAGAACGACTTGAATGACTTCAAAGGAGAAAAAAAAAAAGACATGTCACATCCTTAGTGTAAAGTAGATTAAAGAAAATTTGCAAGTACACCAAAGGAGAAAAAGTGACATGGAACTGAGTAGAAAAAAACACGAGAATAAATATCAAAAGAAGAAGCAGAAAAAAAAAGTCGGTAAAACACTAAGCTACTTATATAATTTATATAGAGAACGTAGAGGGTGTAAGTATTTAGAAGGAAGAAGAAGAAAAAACCCCTTTGAAGTAAGGAAGGAGGAGGAGGAGGGTATACCATCTTTGGGTGAACCTAATTGACACGATTCCATCTCATACGATGATGACGAGGGTTGGCAGTGGAGGCTACGAACAATCAACTTCGAATTCTGATTATTCTGTGTTTCAGAAGAAGAGCAACTAGAAAGGACGTAGTAGCTCAATCACTTAAAGGTCTTTTTCATGTGGATATCTCGTCCGGTTAAACTGACGTTAAAAAAAAGCTCATTTTGAAAGATATTATTAAAATAACCATTAAGTGAGTGGGCTACCCTTCTAGTTTCTAAAACACATTCAAGTTTCTCTTCTGATAGGCAGAATAATCAGTTTGAACCTGAATGGAAAAATGTCTCTGCAAGCAGCCAATACGGCCGGTGGCAGAGGCATAATCGTCCAATTGCAGCATGTAAAATGCACTGTCAAAACCCGACAATAACAACTGCTACGAGTTCGAGAGGCGTTTACACTTCAAAACGACCTTAAGGGATTAAAACAGGGTAACATTTTTTGCTCCCCGGTTTGTTAAACAAATACCTAGAAGTGGGAGGAACAAACTGTAGAGAAAATTAATAAGTTAAAAGAATTAATTATGCATTTTTCAATCAACGAGTTTCTTTTAGAGGAAAAATTTCTTACAATTCATTCAAGAATAGAAAAGGGAGCATGTGTGCAACCCTTGAATTCTAGCCTCTAAACAGCCTCGTTGGTTTAAATACCAATAATTATTTTGGTCTTACCAGTGATGAGTAAATGAGGGCTGAGCGTGCCAGAACCAGAGGGGCCCTTTGCAGAAAAGATAAAAACACTGTCATAGGACTGTCATTTGTCATGTCTAACTAAACTTATGTACAACTAAATATTAATCTGACAAAATACCTTCTCCTATGACTGCCATTGACTCTTAAATTGCATTGACTATTAATAGTATACAAGCATTGACATGATAAGGTGCGACTGTCACATTGCGATTATCATACTTCAACCAAAATTGCCTATAAGCATTGCTAGCCTCCACGTCCAACCCTCGTCGTCATAGTCGTTTCAAGAGATGAAATCGTATGAAAATGGGAATCGTACGAAATGGAACACACCTAATCATTTTCCAAAGGAAAAAAAAAGCATTGTTCGGAATTAGCACCTCTGTTCTTGTTCTGTGAGAAACATGAAACTTCACTCACTTTCTTGTGTCCTTTTTTTTTGTCTTCTCTCTCACCCCCAACCCCCCTCCCTCCCGACTCTCTCAATTCAACCCGCACTTCACCACCACATTGCATTTTACTCAATTTTTCTGTGATGTAAAAAGCACTTTCAAAATAAGAAGAAAAAATATCAAAGAAATAATAAAGAAATGGATGGCAAAAAGAGAAGGAGAAAAAAACCCCGAAAGGGCCTCTTTGAAATGTTTGGATATAAACAAGAAAGAAAAAAAACAGAAAAAGAAGAAGAACCAGAAAAAGTGAGTGACAGGGAAAGACAGCCCCTGAAAAGGAACAATCACTGCATACAGGTGGAGAGAACTATCTCCCCCTTAAGACAATTCCCACCCCCCTTATTCCCAATATATACATATAGACTGAGTCACACTCAACTTCTTCTTCCCCTTTTTTTCTTATTCTTCTAAAATAAAATGTCAATAAAACAAAATGAATCCCATCCATCATTCTTATTAGTCGAGACACACATTCCACACAAACTTCGATAGATTTTCAATTCACTTTTTATTTTAAAATATGTTTTATCTATTTTTGTTTTTCTTAATAATATTATACGGTAAAAGGACCCTAAATCTAAAATCCTTCTCAATTGTATACTTTTTTTTATTTTTCATTGAAAAAAAAAAGCGGCTCTAAACTAGAAACAGATATTTGTTTCTTATTTGTATTTATGGAAACTATTTTTACAAAATATTTGATTTACGAACTCCGTGGTGTTTCTGTTGTTGCAGGAGAGCAACAGTGAACAGAAATTAAAAAAGTGCTAAAAACTAGAACAGTAGCTGAATCACTGAATAGTATTTTCCAATCACAATGTATCTTTCAAAATAAACTTTTTAATAGACAAAAATTAAACAAATATTCCTTTGCTTAAACAGTGAAATAATTTTCAAACTGACTTTACATATAAAAAGCTTATTTTAAAAGACATACAATTAAGTGTAGCAGCAGCTACCGTTCTCGTTTCTAAAACACTTTTCAGACTTCTCCGAAATTTTGCTCCTGAACAATTGAATCCTGTTCAATTGAAACCCACCCCCACCTTTTAATTTTTCTTTTTATACACAGAACGAAAATTACGACAAAATAATCGTCATAAATAATTCATATTTAAGTGTTAAAATTTATTACTATGATAATTTTACTCGTCTATACTGTGTTTGGATATAATTGCTTAAAATATACAAACACAATTTTATGACACACGATCTTTGCAACTAACTATTTTTTAAAATCTTCTTTTCCCCATTAAAAGTTGTTGCTAAAAATTGCTTCAAAATTTATTTCAAACTGCTACAAAACATTTATTTATTTTTAAAAATATAATTCTCATGAGGATATTCTTCCAGCACAATATTAAAATAACCGTCTAATTGGAATTTCCATCTTGTAGTAAGCAACTGAATTAATGTAATATAACACTCATTCAATAATAATATATTATAAATTACCCCCTAAAATGCACAAATAGACCCTTAGGTTGTTTAATCGATCAGAAAAGTTAATTACAAATGTTAGAAGAAGAAAAATAAATGGATGTTTCTAAAGTGAACGAATACGAACATCACAAAACCCCAAGATTCGTACTTAAAATAATTTCCCCCTCACTTCACTTTATAAAAATGTTATCATAAATAAATTCACTTCAATTTAATTATATAAGAATAGAATTTGTTTAAAAAAATGCAACCAAATTCAACTAATGGATTCAATCGTATATACAGGGTGTCTCAAAGAAGAGAGAAAAAAAAAACCCTGACTTTTGGACACCCTGTATAATAAAAACAATAATCCTAGGTGGAAGATGGCGCCAAATATAAAAAAAACCCCTAGAACCACTTGGGTGCTCTATTACCCACAATTCAAGTGGATCGAGGGATAGAGAAGAAGGCATTTAGGAAGAGTGGCTCCCTCCATTAACAACAAATGGATGATCCACCAACGATTCCCAATCCAACGTCCATTAGCGAGATTTCACTTTCCTTAAGTAATTAAGGAATGGATGAAGTGGATTTCCTAGACCAGGCTGGACTGCAAAAATCAAACAATGAATACATTTAAATCGCCAGATGGAACTAACTCTTGGCACTAAAATGTCATTTCTCGAAGAACACCAAATAATTTGACGAGAAAACAGTGTTTACAGAAATGTTACGAGCCAAAACTACGAGAACTTAAGGATAGAAGACACAACTACGAAACGTGCAAAAGTAAAAACAAACTAGGAAGCCAAAATAGAAGCCATTTGATAAACCCACAAGCAAACGAACCACAAAAGTACCAAAAACCACCAAGATGCTAAAGGCCAATATTTCAATGCAAATTTATCCCCCTTTTCACACCTCAAAAATGGTTTAAACGAGTCGTACGGGTTATTATTCTGGCCGTTTGTTAAGTCCCACAATAAAACAACCTGTTTCAAAAAAACTTCAAAATAAACGAGAGAAAACCAAATAGAAGGCAGAGAAGAAGAAAAAAAAAAGCAACACCACCGCAACCGTTAAAATGCAAAACCACATAATTAGCAAGAGTGGAAAAACGGATTGTTACGACGACATTACGAGAGGAGAGGATTTAATGTTTGTCTTCTTACCTAGGGGGTGGAGGTGTATGAGGTGGCGGAGTGGACGTAGAACGTGTGGGAGTCGAACCACGCCGTTTCAAACGCAAAGATGCGTACTTTGGATAAAAAAAACAGGGAGAATCGTATATATTATAAGCTAGAAAACCCCCCCAAAAGACACACAAACACACACAAAGAGCAAATACGAGCGTGGAGAGTGAAATCAACATGCTCTCAAAAAAGTCACAACTTCATCTAAAACATTTGTTTAACGCACAAAATGCATAAATAAAATAACAAAAATGCCTAAATTATAAAAAAAATTGCAGCCGTAAAAAAAAGGAACGAATATAAGTAATAAAACATCTCGAGACGCGAATTTACTTACGGGAGAACTTCCTCTCGACAGGCTCGTAGCTGCATAAATCATGAGACCGACGTCTTTATGTCCGGCTTCCATCGCTATCGAAAGTGCCGTACTTCCATCCTAACCATCGACACAATAAAAGACAAAGAAACAAAACCAATAAAGACAAAAAAGGGGGGATTAGAATGGCGGCATTAATTACGAACTTTGTCGGCCAAGTTCGGATCGCAATCGACGTTTGAGAGGAGACAACGAACGACACCCAAGTGACCGTGTTCACTGGCGCACATTAGAGCCGTGGAACCGTCGTCGTCTTGAATGTTGATGTCGGCGCCGGCTTCTAAGAGAAGGCGGACCATTTCCACTTTGCCGTGACTCGCGGCCAACATTAACGCAGTCTGACCGTGCTGCAATAGCAAAACGAGAACATCCAATTGCTAACTTCGCTTACACTGAGGCGTTTTGGAAGTACTTCTGTGCGTACCTGAGACGCCTTCATGTTAACATCACCCAATTTGAACAGTTGTTTAAGCACACTCAGATAACTCTCCTCTTTGACTGTGGCTAACGAAGCGAGCATCAGGCAAGTGTAACCGGCCTGAATTTTTTTTTTAAAAAAAGGGAAACAGCGATGAGCGGCATTAATACAAAAACAGGTTTGTCTAGCTAGTGAGCACTTGCACGTAATGCAAGCAAAATTCAATTTTGCACGAAACCGCCAAATTGACCAAGTCTCTCATGAGACTTGAACCTAAGCTCTCAAAACGTTTGCTAATTTGAGGAGAGAATCCAAACCTTATTAGGTTTGTTGATGTCGCACACTTTGGAGTCGAGCAGGAGACTCACGACATCAAAATTCGCATAAGAAATGGCGTAATGCATTGCGGTGTTGCCCTAATGGAACGAAAGAAAGAGAGAAATAAAGGAACCGACTGGAGAAGATCGCCTACAAACACATTAAAAAAATGCAGAAAACTCACGCTTGCATCGGTCAAGTTGACGACCCTACAGATCAAAACATGAGACGTAGACTCCAAGGCATCCAGGTAGTCCTCCACGGCATGTTGGTTCATGTTCTTCTGGCAAAACACTCGAAACCACTCGTGCCTGATCACGTTCAAGCTGGAATTCTTTAACAATAATAATTGTAAGGAGGAGATTTGTTGTCATAACACACTCCGGTTGTTTGGTAACTGCTGCAACTCACCATTTCTTTGGACTTAATGTCCAAGGGGTTCTTTAAGTGTTCATTGAGGACGTCGCAAGCTTTTCTCATTGCCTCACTGAATTCGTACCTAATTCAGAACATGTCGTCATTAGAAATGTGACGTGAGCCCAAACTCAAGAAGAGAACACTAAACATTTCAACCTTCAAAAACAAGATTTCAATATAGGAACCTTGCTCGGAGGCTTCAAGTTTAATATTAAAAAACCAAAGCTTCTCCGATTGTGGTAGTTGTGTTACGGTGTAAACGGCGCCCCCACAAACTCTGGTTATTATTCTGTCTTTCAGGTGAAAAATGAAGAGATACTTGACTGTGTTTTAGAAACTAGAAGAGTAGCTTAGCTCAATCACTCTTTTTCACGTTCATGTCTTTTAAAATAAGTTTTTAGTGTCAGTTGAGACCATTTCGGGAAGGATATAAACACAAAACTACTATTGTACTTATTGATTCCGCTACGACTTTGCTAGTTTCTAACACACTTTCAAGTTCACTATTTGTGATGCTCTTTAGAAACATCCGAAAATAACCAGAGTTCGAAAAGCAAATGTTCATAAAACAACTCAACAAGGATTACCTTTTACGAGGAGATTCCTGAATGGGTTGGAACATAACGGCACCGGGACGTCCTTCGCGGATGGCCTCGTCATCTTGACAAGTGTTTACAATGAGTCCCCTTACACTGTAATAAGACCCTTCATCCGGACTGTCACTACTACTACTACTGCTACTCTCGTTTTCACTGGAATCGGAGGACTCGCTGCCACTTTCTCCCTCCTTTCGACCACTTCCGCCGCCTGTCTTCTGTTTGTGAGAAACGACTTTTGCATCATCTTTCTCGCTGTAATCTCGATTGATATAGAACTCAATGGGTAATCTTCGTTTTCTGAATTCTTGACCAGTTGTTTTTGCTGCTTCTTGACGAGCAGAAACCTCTATGATGGGAGACAGAACACCACCTTCGTCACCGTGTTCAGTACTACGACTCAAAAGATCTTGAGCCACACTGGTTATGTCCGAAGAACACTTGTCGCACAAATTAACTGCCTTGGGAGGATCGAGAGGGTCGGTCGAGACGCCCACCGAAGTCGTACGTACACGACTGCACCGGTCACACAGAAGGTCTCCTACGGCGCACAGACCGGAAGCGACACTCCTAGTGTGCGGTCTCAATCCGCGAGAGTCCGTACCCACTCCAACACTACAAGTACGAACTCCAGTGCAACGATCGCAAAGCAAAAGGTCTTTAACTCCATGAAGCCCCACACCCACCGTCCTCTGACTTGTTGTGCTCTTCTTCGCACACTCGTCACAGACTAAATTAAAAACGGACGCATCGCCAACACCAAACTCTTTCTTCGAGACCAGATTCCGGGGCTCGGCGGCAGTCGAACCGACGTGTCTAACGTCTACCGAACAACCGACACGTTGGTCTCGTGTCTGTGGTTTCGGCGGATTTAGGCCGATAGACGCCTGAAGCTGAACGTTACGACACGTCGGATTTGCTTGAACTCCAGTCGTGTGCGTGAGAGCCACAAGAGCGACCGTAGAGGTGCTCTTGTTTGAAAAGTGAAGCTGCTCGCCGACACTCTTCCAATGGGTGACGTCGTCATCCGTCGCCACCGACACCGAAGAGTAAACCTTAAGCCTTTTCTGCTCGCACGTTCGACAGACAGAAGGCGTTACTATGGGCGGAATGTTAATTTGTTTGCACGTCTCCATCGCTAGATTATGTGGCTCCGTGTTGACGGCTCGAGAAGCAGTCGAGTTCCGAACTAAACCTCGCCTCTCGCACTCCGGACAAACGATTGGAGGAGATTTCGGTCTATCGACGACGTTGTCGACGCCGATAGAACGAACACAGACCGGAACGTTACCGACACCGACGTCACGAGTCAGGACGGAACAACTGATCGACATCGTACGAGTTCGTTTTGGAAGCGAACCAAGTTGAATTAAAATCTGTTCGTCAGAAGCGTCGCCTTTTTCTTTAATAAAAACACATCGTTATAAAACAAAAAATAGACTCGGATAAAATTGTACGAAACTAAAAAGGCAAATCACCGGAGTGTTGTGATGAAGGAACGGACGCAGACGAAGAAGACGGTGGACAATGTCCGTTTTCAAGTCTCTGATTCACTTTAGTAGCTCCTTTCGCTTTAAGTTGCAACATCAACAGTCGTTTTTCCTCTTTCAAAACGGATAGTTTAACCTTAATTGAAAAGTAACAATTTACGAAATTAAGTCGACTTTTCAACTTAGTGTGCAGTTTCAGAAGAGCAACAGTGAAACCCTTGGCACATGGACCACTTTTTGCCATCAAAATAAAGTCGGGATGTCACCAGAACCGAATACTTTCGCCCTTAGTATGCGGACACACTTGGACCACATTCCAACCACAGTGGACTCAAAAAGGTCGGTTTTGGAAACAACCCGACTTAATTTTGCAGATAGAAAGTGGTCGGGTTCGATTGCAAAATGCTGTCGCTGGTGGCTGAGCTGTGGTTGACATCGTAATTTGCAATAAAAAAGACGCCGAACCTTTTCAAATGATCGGCTTCTGAAGTAGACAACGACTGACCGACTGACCGTCTACTTAAAAGTTTTGAATCATTTTCAAACTCACATAAAAAGTTTACTTTGTAAGATACCACTCTTTAAAAGGAATTGCGCTAAAAACTCTTTCAAATATCTCATAATTGTGCTCTTCCGAAAAAACAAGAATAAGCGCAGAGTTTGAGTGGTGCGGGAGTTTAAACTTGAAAACGAAGTTACTTTAAGAAGATGTTTTTTTCAGCTACCTGTAAGACAGGAACAGCTTTCGCATGTTCCTCCAACTCTTTCATTCGATGCAAACTGACGGCCATCTGATCTCTGATCGATTGCAAGACGACCGGATTGATACCGACCATCGAAGGCGACAGCGAATGTTCACTTGAAAGGGAAGGATCGCCGCCATCGTAGAACACATTAGATCCCATCGAAGCATTGGCGAGCGTCTCCATCGTTTCGGCCATGTGTTTCGAAGGAGGAGCCACAGTCGAAGAACAAGACAGCGTCTCGGTGGCCGTCGTCGAAGTGGAAATAGTCGAAAGAGAACCAATAGAATCGCTTCGACAACGAGAAGACGAAAGAGGGAGGAGACCGTCGGACGAACACAACAGAGAATAAGAAGGGAGGTTCGGAGATGCGGCATCGGAACCACTTCCTTCCGAGCTGCTAGAAACAGATAGATTGTGTGCATTTGTTAACAAATCGATGGGCGCAAAGTCTAGATGGTTCGGAGGTTTTCGTTCGCCGTTGCTCGGTACAGTGGACTTCTTGAAGGTCTCTTCGAAGTCGTGCATTGCGTCTCGAAGAGCATCTTTCAACACGTCACCTGTGTTCACTAGATCGGGAGGTGGAGCATTAGCTCCACAAACCTAACATTGTAAAAGATCATCATAAAACACTGCTACGGTTGAGAATGAGTTTAGTTGAATGGGGATGAAAAATAAACCACCTTCAATCAAAGAAGAAAAAAGTAACCATAACAAAGAAGAAAAACGGTACTGACCGAAGAAGCCGCTCCTAATCCTCCTCCTCCGCCATCCACTTGGACATTCGAAACGATCCGTTTCCTCCCGAGATCCTCGTGGAATCCCAGAAGCGCCTCAATGGACTTCCGTTGTCGCCTTCTACTACGATGCAACTGCTTCAACTGCCTCAGGTAATCACCACTGGCCAAGGATTCGCAATAACGGACAAAGTCCAGATCGATGTGGAATCCATAAGGACAACAGCGACACTTTCCTCCACCGACCACATCCGGTCCACCACCATTCTTCTTCTTGTTCTCTCCTTCCTTCGAAACTCCCTTCTCGGATGCTCCTAAAAAGAAAAACCGGACCAAAAACGATGAAAAACCTTCTTCTTCGAGTTTCGAAAACAGCAGCAACTCCAATGGATGTGGTCGCACCTTCGGTTTCATTCTGCAATCCCCAAGCATTCCTTGCTTTTAGTTTCGTTATGGGTGCCACCACTTTGCTATCCATTCTTAATTCGTCTTTGTTTATTCATCCTTTTACTTCTTCACGGCCAACACAATTATCCCAATCATCATCATCCTCCTCCTCCTCAAACTCCTCCCCTTCAAAGTGAGAGAAAAAAAGCAAATGCAAATTTAAAACAATAGAGAAAATGAAAAACATCATTTCAGCCGACGGCTAACAATTTATTAATTGAACACAATGAGCAAGAAAGAAAGAGAAGGGGGCTGGGGGGGGGGGCCCTTTCAAGGACGTCACAATGCACCTAAGGAGAGCACACACACAAAATCAGTCGTAGAACATGGGCCATTTCAAACGGGCGACATTCAGAGGTCGAGTCGCTCGTGTGAAAAGGTCTCAACGACTTCCACTTTGCTGCCCAACTCGACCACTAAAAAGTGGCTTGTTTGCCAAGACACTTAACAGTCCAGCTCTATAGTCATTTGTAAGTGGCTTACGGTTCACCACTTAGGGCTTTCACAAACGACCGACTTTTCCTAATTGAGGTGGCGCCTGCAAAAAGTGGTGCTCATAACCGAACACTCAAGTCGACAACCACCGGTTGAGAAGTGGTCATACGACAGTTGAATGGAACTGCAAAAAGTGGTCGTATAAAAACGACACTAGTTGTGAGTTTTGTCCACACACCGACCAGTTTTTGCATCTCGACCACTAGAAGTAGCTCGTCTGCGAACGACCTCACCTTATGCTAGACTGATTAGTGACGTCAAAACATTTACCACAACAAACCACCACCAGGGATGTCATCTCGACACTCCTTTTCCTTAATCATTTAACTTCTCATTTACTTGACCAGAGATTTAAGGGCTCTAATTCAAGTAGAAGAAGTTACGTAAGCGAATAATAATAATAATAATAATGCGTCTTGTTAAATAATAACTTAAAACATCATCACATGTTTGCTCACTTAAATGTCATCATCATCGTCGTCGTCGTCATAATCAAGAATGTCCAATGATGAGTGGGAACCGGTTCTGTGTTCTTCAAAATCCTCCTAAGTTCTCTTAACGCGTTCCTTGAATACCGTGTCTAAGTGGAAGGGGAGTTTCCCCATCTGGTAAACTCCCACCCACACCCACACACACAAAACGAACTGACCGAACCGGTTCGTCCTCAATAACTAATAGTAAGAATACCAATTAAATTATAAACTCCAACCCACGATTTGACACGGTTATACATAATAGTTAAGAAAACATTGCCTCACCCTGTAACAACATACAACCTGCACATTTGATTAATGTATGTTAAGGACAACCAGTTCGTTTCTATTTGATTCGATCCCACTGAATTATTATTATTATTATTATTATTATATAGAAACACACAACTCACATTTGAAACCACCCCAAGTTTCAAACTCAACAACAATCCAGTTCATAATCTAGTTGGTCATACGGAGAAAAAGGGGAGGAGAAAATACCCCCCCCCCCCGGTTTAGCTGCTGCGAGGTGAGGGGGAGCCTCAGTTTCTGACCCGGGGAAGTTCTCCCTCTCTTCCAATGAATATTCTCCAGGAGGGGCGGAATGAAAGAATATAAAAAAGGCCGTGTTCGGGGGGGAACAAAGTAGCTGCCCCAACTAGTAAGGAAACTCAAAATGTTCACCTGATTCTACTTTCATTTTTGTCTACAACAAACGTGCTAATTTCTTTTGCTATTTTGCGATAATAAATATTTTCCTCCTTTTTTTTTTGCAAATATTTGTAATTTTACTTTGTTTTGATATTTTATTATTAAAAACGTCAGTTTTCTGTTACTTCTTTTTTTTTCCTAACATTTTTAAAATATAGGGAATATCAGGGTGGCGCAGACTGGTCTATCTATCTTAAATTTTAAATATCCCTCACATTCTCACACTCAAGAGGAGGCAAAGGGACCAAAGAAGAAAAACGCCTCTCAGAACTTCAGAAGTGGCCCTGCTATTGAGAGCGCACACCGCCTGAATTAGGAGGGATCGGCAAAATATATCGACGTATCACAAGTATCGATTCTTATTCAACGATAAATCGATGAGTTATGAACTCGACGTTTTTTTTTTTAAAAAAAAAACCTTGATGACATTTTGGTGGTCAGCGCAATTAGTCCAAACTGCATTCACTGAGTATCCAGTATGAATTTGTCTAACATTAATCGTTTCTTATTGCGAATATTTCAGGTAGGTTCGTTAGGTTTGGTTAGTTTTAGAAATTTAGTTGCTCAATACTATTGTGCAATTGTTCAATGGTGTTGGGCAAAAATTATTGTGGGAAATGTCCCAAACGGGCTTCCATAGAAACATGATGTTTATATCCCGATGTGGCTCCCTAACTCCCTCCCTCTTTAAGTCCCCTTTTTTAGAGAATCCACCACCGTATTGTAGAATTGGGATTAAGGGATGGGATCTAAAAAAAAAAGGAATTCGTCTCCCATATTTAACTTACTCTCCCCCCCCCCACCCCTTCAACAACAAAATAAAAGACACACCCACATTTAGCAATAGAAAACCCAAAGTGTCACCTTTTATCTGATGGAAGAGGGCTTTAAAAAGACACACCTGCGCACCCTTCATCCCATACACGACGAACATGAAACCGGGATTAGTAGAGAGAGAATGGAACCCCAAGAAAATACAATAACCCCCCTTCTCACTTTAAAACGAATAAAACACTTTTCTTTCTCTTTTAGTAAAATAATAAAAGAGAACACCTGAAATTAATCAGGTGCAGTCTCAGTATGAAGTCGACCTTGCTTTAGGGTATTCCGCTATGAATAAATTATAATAGCTCAACTTTGTTCACACTTTCTGCTTAGAGGTTCAAGCAAGGCACTAGGCCGGCTTCACACCGGCCACTTTGTGGCGCTGCTACTTATTGATGCCACAAAGTGGTTGACGCGATTTGCTTCACGTCGACTACACCATTGTAAACAATAGCTGGCTGTCAGTGCGAGCCACTCATGTAATGATCTTGATCACCATTGACAACCAGGCGGTGGTCGCCACTCGTGGCCCGACTCGCCCACTTATTCTCCACCCCTATCTAACCTGTTTAAACACGAGCACTTTAAGTTGGCAAAACAAAAGGGTTCGTATGATGTCGGCCTTAAGAGCATTTTCACACGAACCAATTTTCGTAGTCAAATTCGACAGCAAAATGTAGTCGGTTTGTCGCCAAAATCGACCACTCGTGTCGAATATTTATGCAGTTCACTCGACCAAACATCAAGACCACTTTCTAACAACCACCACAGTTAATTCGAGTGTTCAGTTTTGATAACAAGGCGACTACATTTTGCAGTCAACCTCCACCAAAAAAAGTGGTTCGTGTGAAAATGGACCCAAATAGTAGAAATTAAGCCAACGCATTGCGCCCTCTACTCAGCTTTAGCTACGAACTTATTTACAGCGTGATACCATAACGTAGGCGCCGATTCTTAGCCTACAAAGGGGCTAATTACAAGTTGAAAGAAAAAGTTGAAATGACAAGTTCTGTTTTTATTTCTGATTCGATTCGTGTCACGGTCGTCCATCGTGACACACAAAAATAATAATAACCGACCCCCCATCCACCTCCTCAAACAACCACCCACTTATCATAAAAGTGGACATGAATTACCAAACTGTATAAAAAGGACTACACCAAGTTTACCTACAAAATAGAATACACCAAGTTAATAAAGATACCAAATTTAGGCCAAATTCTGTAAATTTGGAACAGCTAGCTTCAAATCTAGATCGCACGTGTTTTTGCACGCGCGCAATACAACCTCACAGGAGTGGCCCCTCTCAGCCTCCTCCTCCTCCCCCCACCACCTCATTCTTTCAGTTGCTCACAGGTGAGTTGAGTGGGTGGTTAAATTAACAGGTGGTTCCATCAAATTAAATATTACACGTGGGATTTGATTACAGGTAAACAGGAAGAATAAGGAGTCCTTTTGTTATTTGTGCGTGGGATGGAATAACATATTATATACCATACCAAATAGCGCAATGGGGTTCGGCTCAGGGTCCCCCCCCCCACCCTCACTCCCTCCAGTCTAAACTAAAAACCTCTCAAAGTCAAGAGAAGAAAAAAAAGGAAAGTCATTCCAATTATATAAGATGACGTCACTAAAAGTCTGGTTCAATCAATTCATTGGACTTTGATAGTGAAACTGGAGTTTAGAAAGCAAAAAAAAAAAAATGTCCCCCCCCCCCTTCTTCTTCTTCACTACATGGGGAACTGTCATAATATGGTGTCGGTGACCTTTGAACTACTTAATCAGACAAGCCCAGGTACAAATGTGCGTTCTTTTTGCAAGTGATTTTTTATAATAAAAAAAAAGTTCGCTATTTTTAAACAGGATATTAATACAATTCTAAACTAATAATCGCAATTGAAAGTGATTTTGTTTTTTCGAGAGCAAAATTTGACAAAACACCTGAAAAAAAAGTTAGAACTATTTCTCATGGCGACAGTACACCAATAACATATAAGAAGTAAACAGGTCGACTCTTTGTCCATTTAAATTACACAGAAGAAAAAAAGTAAACAGAAGCACATTTTTGGACTTTGGAATTGATTTAGAGATTATAGAGAAAGATAATAAAACAAACAACTTTCTACCGCAAAAACACACTCGTAATTACACATAAGGGGATAGAACATGTGAGACCCGTTTACGCATCTAGAGATAACGTAAGTCAAAACAAGAGCATATGAGTTATACGTCGTATAGTCAAATCTTGAAGCATAGAACGATTAGACTAGGTGACCGCAAATGGCGTCATCTAAATCATTGTTCAATAATCAGTATCATTTTAGAACACCCAGCATCTATTCATAAAGGCTTCAAAATAGATTACGTCATATCGTAAACTAACTTTCTTTGAAACAACAATAAAGACACCATTCTAGTACACCCATCGTCAATAGGCAGAGGCTGGCTTCAAAATGCATTATGTCAAGTCGCACTAGCGATAAGCAAATATAGCAATTGATGATAATAGATTCCCCCACCTTGGGTTCAGAATCTGAATAATAATAATATGTATCACTCCGCTACAAAGGTTATAAAAACAGACCCCCCCCCCTCTGATTATGTATTGGGAGGAAGGGAGGTTGTGAATATAATGAATGAGGAGGAGGGGGGGGGGGGGGGGGGGGTAGATATTTTGATCCAAAAAAAAAGTTTCAACAACAAAGGCGCCGCCACAACCGCACATGTTAAAAAATCGACAATAAACAACATTATTACGAAACGTTTTTTGCCTTATATTGCATTCCAGCAATAATTTGCAAATGTAAAATAAAAGTAGCCGGCTTTAGTAATTATGAAATGAACTCCCACCCCCTAAACCCCTCGTAGTCCCCCCCCCCATAAAAATCCCCTTCTTCGCTCTCCCTTGTCCCTCATTAAGATATACTTCATTATTGCATATACTGTATATCTACATGCGTGCCTTACCAGTAAAAGAAGGACGAAACAGCCAGACTCATGTCGTTGCAACAGAAGAACTGATTTCCACGATTGCAATCGAATGATAACAAAATCAGAAGCAACTAAAACAAGAACAATAAACAACAGAGAACGAAAGCGAGGGACGGACGGACGAAACAAATGACCGTCCGAAAACAACCAAAGACGGCTGACGAATGATGAAAGTAATTGGACGACAGATTACGCGCCAAGAACTACTTACTAACTACGTCATCAAACTGGGCGGAGCTTAAAACTGTGCATGACCAATTTTATCGATTACTAAACATAACCCATATCGATATATAAATTGATCGATTTTGCATGTCGATAAAATGAAATTAAAAATAATTAATTATAATTATTAATTTGTTATTAATTAGATTAATTGGTTAGTCACCACTTCGAATGTCTGGAGCCCAATGTTTTTTCGTGAAATTTGTAAACAATAAATAATAGAATTTCTAATAAATTAAAATTAAATAAAATTAGAATATGGAAAATGAAATAAATTTAAATTAAATTAAAGTTTTCTAATAAATTTAAATTAAATTAAAGTTTTCTAATAAATTGAATAAATTAAAAAATAAAGCACTCTTTTAATTTTTTTCATGTGAATATATTAATAAAATTGTGGTTAATTTCGTCACAAAACTCTTGCGATATTATTTTTGTGTGTCATTTCTGTTTCAAAAGGTGATTCCAATCTTGTAATTTTATTTCATTGACAATAAAAAAAAATATGTTTAAAAAAAACTAGATTGTAAAAGTTCATCCATCCATTGCTTGAATAATAATGGTTTTTAAAATTTTATTTTCACATGCTTTACTGAGTTACCAGGTCTCGCATTAAAAGTTTAAAAGCCCAAATTTGTCATGGTCCAACTTTTAAAAAGTGTTTCGGGAGGAGGGTCATTAGACTGTCTGGTCTACAAATTAAAAAAAAATGGTCCAAACGTTACAAATAGATGTTTTCTAAACAGCTGATTTTTGAACTGTCGTTATTCTACGTTTCAGATGAGCAACACTAAAAAGAAATTGAAAAGTGTATTAGAAACTAGAAGGGTACCTCAAACATTTAAATGAGATTTTTCATGTTGCTATCTTTCAAAATAAACTTTTTACAGATCAAAAATTAAAACAACCATATACTTTTATGTTGGATCACATTTTCAAATAAAAGCCAATCCTGAAAAAGAATAACAAAGAGGAAGAAAAGTGAATTCGCTATTGTGAATTCTCTTTGATTTATTTTTAGCAACATATAATGAATATTTTTGTTGTTGTAGATAATAATAATTAAATCTGCTTAACTAATAAAAGATGCAATTAAAAAGAATAAACGCCACCGATTATCTTTTAAAAATTAACAAACAAAATTACAAAAAGAAGAAATAAAGTTCATACCTTAAATTTTTAAGCAGTTTATCAAAATCAATGAAATTCAAACGAATTAAAAAAAATAAGCCCCCCCCCCCCCCAAAAAAAAAAAAACTTTGGTCACCATCTAAGATCTACTCACATTTGCATAAGAAATACAAAGAAGAAAAAAATCATGGCACAAAAATTAATTAATATCAAGAGTGTGTGTTGTTTTGCTGTGATGAGTCTGATGACACACAGCTAAACGTATACTCTGATTATGTCCATGTGTCTTACGGTGCTGAAAACATTATAGAAAAATTAGTGACTTCAAAGGGCTTTCACATTATAGTTGTCACGCTGTAACTGGAAGCTTGTGACTTCAGAGGAAATCACAAAAACCAGGGCCGCTTTATTTAATAACCACAATAAGCTCCGTGCTTAGGGCCTAAGACCATTTAAGAACCTCGAAAAAATGTCACACACACATGACAAATATACAATTTAATTCTACGATTTTAATAAATGTTTATTTTTACGTTGGAACGTACAGGGCAGAATTCGAAAGACAAAAATGAATGGCCTATACGTCTGTCATTTTATTTGCTAAAAAAAAGTAACAGGTTGTTTTTAAACCTTTGTGAATATTTCCTATAATAAAAAAAATGCCAGTCTTAAACTTTTGGTGAACCTCTCTGACGTCACAAGCTTCAAGTTACGATGCAGCAACTTGTAACAAACCAGAAATCATCGCGTCAATAATTTTCTGTAACGTCTTCAGCACCGTAAGACACATCAGCATAACCAAGGCAATAGGCAAACACAAAACACAAAGACATGCAGAAAAAAATAAGATCTGTACAATTTGTATAGGTTTGCGTGTACTGACTACAATCGGTCGGTCGTTCACCCCCAAACATACATAAAAACACACTCACAAACACACAATGAGAAAAATTATATATAAAATATATATATGTATATTACAAAGCACATTGTACCATAACTAGATTGTCGTAAAATTCTAGTTGGTAAAATGTCGACAAGGAAGAATTAAATTACATGATAAATAAAACACTGAAGACAAAATAAATTGATGATCGGAATTCTGTCCGTTCTTTCCAGAGAACGAACTTAAAAACAAAATAACCGGTTAATGAAAGATGTTTCTTTGAGCACAATTTGAAGACGAACAAGAAAAAAAGATCAGTAAAAATAAGAAATAACTTACGAAGAAAACCAAAAAAAAAAAAAAATTGCACTTCACTTTTCAAATAATAATAATGATAATCGGCAAATCGAAGCAAAAGCAATCGTGAAAAAAAGCACGAAAAATAAGCAGAAGTGGACAATTGGAAGCATTTCTCTAAAAGCATTTTTCAGCTTCAGCTTCCAGAATGATTGTGTATTGGTACAAAAATTGAAGGATTTTATCCCTGTTTTATAGAAAAAAGAAGATATATATATATATATATATTTTTTAATGAAGTAATTTTCTATTGCAGTGCTTCAGATCAGAATCCGTTCAACTGTCGGAGTTTTTTTGTTGTGTTAATTTCCAAAACAGAATCCACAAAGTCACTTCTTTGCAGATAATAAAACGTGCTTAAGGATCGAAATTAATCGAATGGGGAAAGTTTGTAAAAACTGCAAAAATGCGGATAAAGAAGTAGACAAAAATGGGCTCGAGCGTAGGAGGATTTTTACTGATCCAACCCACGTTTTCGAACAAATTCTGCAATCGCATCATAGCAAAACTGGTACTGCTTCTAAATAATTGATCAGAAAAACAAAACATTTGATTACATCTCAATTATTCGCCAAAAAAACAGTCAAAAAATGAGAAGCTCACCACATCGCTAATCATAAATTTCCTCTGAGTTCTTAGGTTACTGACGACGTGAAAAACATCCAACCTTCTTTCCGCCGTCGCTTGAAGAACAAGGATACTTAGAGCAACAAACAGAGAACTACGCTCGCCTCCGCCGCTAAACATAACCACAAATAAACGTCATTATAAATACCAGTAGAGCCACGCTCGAGTGCGTTTGCTAACTCAGACTTTCGTTCAAAAATCAGCTCTTCATAAACTATACAAAAAGTCACCTGCAATGAACAGTAATTGGGTCTTTGCTATTATCGGCAGCTTGAAGACCGTGCACATGCTCAATGAGAGATAACAGTTGTGTGTTCGAAGTAGGAACGAAACAAGCGGAACCCCAACCCTTGAATTGTATGTGGGTCATCGTATGTGACGACGACGTCTTTCGATTTATGAGAACAACGAAAAAAAATCTCTGGATATACACACAGAAATAAACAAAAAATATCAAAAGGTAACAGAAAAGTAAAACCTTCGTATTGTTGATGAGAAATTTCCTTATTGTGTTTCCGTTCGTATCTTCAGTGTCCTGAAGCGAAACCTTAATGTGGTCGTACATCTCGGTCTCTTCGGGCCAATACTGAGGGCACTTTTCCTTTTAAGTAGCAAAATAAACCAAAAACATTAAGTTGGTTTTTAAGTGTAAACGGAGTTTTTAGAACTCTCAGAAGAGCAAAATGAAGGTGAAACTTGAAAGTGTTTTATAAACTAGAAGAGTAGCTCAATCACTAGAGGGTATTTTCCTGTTGATAACTTTTAAAATAAGCTTTTAATGTCAGTATGAAAATAACACAACTTCAAGCAGACAATGTATTTTTCAATGATTATGCTAAACTTTTAGTTTCTTAAACATTTCCAACTTAAAAGCAAGACAACTCTTTTTTTTTTTTAAAAAAAAAGACGAAGAATAGGGTTAATAACCGACCATGACATCCCCCAAATCGGATAACATGACGACAACGGAAACACAATGTTCGTGGATCATCCTCCAGAACTGTCCGAAGGTGCAATCCAGAGGATCCTGAGTGATGATATAAGTGGCAGTTCGATCGTAACCCTTTGATCAAGCACATGGGAAAAAACATGTAAAAAAATATTTGAATCACAAAACGGCGTTTTTACTTGAATGATCGACGCATTAATGTAGGTTGAATTACTGGCCGAAGGTAATGGCGTTAAAACAACTCTGTTATTATCGACTTCGAAAAGATTAAAAAAAAGAAACAACAAAATCTTAGAACTCCACAAAAAGTAAAGACATAAACACGACAAAAATGATTACAAGGAACGATGTAATCGTAACGATTGTTGTTCACATTGATATCCATCGTTCCTATATCCGTCGTTTTATAATCCTCGATAACGTCGTCCAATTTCTAATTAGGAAACAATATCAATTTAACAGTCGATAGCAACGTGGGCGTAAGAAACGAACGAAAGAAAACCTCGAACTCCTTCTGAATGACAGGTTTTCCATCATCGCCGATCGAACCGAGTCGTTGAACCGTAGTCGCAAAATTCCTCGCCTCAATCTCGGTATCTTCAAACTGAGCGAATTCGGCCAATGCACGATATATAAATATGTATTGAGTCTGATAAAAATGACGAAAACAAAAAACCAATGAAAAGAGACAAACTAATCGATCGTCAAATATAACGGAACCAGAGACTGGACGAGGAAGTTACGACATCTGCGTATACTGGCAACGAAATGGAAGACATCGACTTGTCCTTCCTCCTCCATCTGATCGAGAAGTGAATCGATAGCAACCAAAGTTCCTGTACGACCCACTCCGGCACTGAAAACAAGCACAATGGCAAACACTGTCTTGTTACAGTTGAAACGATCACATGAACTCTTAAAGGGCCTGTAGGAGACACTCAAGCGTTGGAAAGTACTGCTCGTGATGAAATAGATGCTATGTTAAGTGAAATTAGACGTTTCCAAATACACGTGGTCAATTTTGATCCCAAATTGAAGTTTGCAATCCCGTCGTAGATGTTATGGCCTGAGTTTTCAGGTCATTTTGAAACATCTTAAGAGCTTTAAGAAAAATCATGTGAATTCTTTAATATGTCCTACAGTCCTAAAGCATTTTCAGGACATTTCGATTTGCCGTTTAGTCATTAGAAGTATTTTAGGCAACTTTGGAACTGCAACTTGACCTACGTCATTTTGATACGTACAACTCTGGAGTGTCTCTTGGCGCTAAAAAACATAGAACAACAACAAGACCTGCAGTGAACTAAGAGGTAACCCTTGTTACTATTCAAGTCGTGAGCCTCTCGAATCCTTTTTATGAACTTGAGTATTCCACCGGGATGATCGGGAGCCAAGAAATCTCTCCAAGCCAAATAATGGAACTGTACTACGTTCAACGGTTCCGGTGCAATCTCTTCGGAAACTCCGCAACTGACGACGAAACGACGGACGGCATACTCGCCGTAAATCACTTCTTCCGTGGTTGATACGGACAAATCTTCGTACTTTGCTTCTCCTTCTTCTGGCCAGTACTTAGCACATTTCGTCTAAGAAACACAAACATCCAAAAATACAAACGAGACTTAGGCCCTTTCACGAAAAAAGGCACAGAGTAACAGATCAGGAAAAAAAAACCTTTCCGTTCTCCTCGAGACCAGTGACCATTGCAATGATTTCCACCCTTTGCTCCCAAATTAATCTCCAGAAATCGTTGACAGTTTTATCCAGAGGACCTTTTTTATTTTCCAAAATTTTATATTTTTTAATACCGAGAAGAAGAAAATGCTAATTAATTCTAAACCTTGAGCACAAACGAATTTCTTTTGACTTTTATATCCCTGTACGTAATTCGCATTAATGTAATCGGAACCGGCATTTCCATTCGTCACACTTAATTTCACACGAGTCTGATCATCTGAACAACAGAAAAAAACAACACAATAAAGTCGCTTAAATTAAGTCCAAAAGTTATTTCATCAACTCTGGATTATTCCACATTCTGTGCACAATTTTAAGAACAAATTGAAAGTAAATAGCGGAATCACTAGTTTCATGTTCATAACTTTTAAAATGAACTTTTTGGACGTTTTTTCCTCTCCAATATTTGGTCCATAAAAAGTTTATATGAAAATATGCATGAATAATGCGCTCTTCTACTGTAGTTTCTAAAACAGCAAATTCTTCTTAAGATATTTTATGAAGAGCAACACTAAAGAGAAATTGAAAGTGTGTTAAAAACTAGAACAGGTAACTGATTCACTCAATAGTAATTTCACGTTGATATTTTTCAAAATAAACCAAGTTTCTCTTAATTTTACTGACTAAAACGCAGAATAACCAGTTGGAAAAAGCAATAACAAAAATAAGCAAAACTCACAAGCTTTTATGTCCGGATAACGGTTCTTGAAAAAATTATCGATACAATCCGAAGATCTACTAGTCCGATCTTTGAAGTATTCCGGTAACATCTGAAAAAAATCTGACATCAATGCGAGTTTAAAATTGCAATCGATTATTTCTCGATCGTTTGCCTCGTATTCTCTTTGGAATAGAAGATCGCTATCCTTGTGACGTTCGACGTAAGCCGCGACCAGACCTTCTTTACGGATCGGTTTCGTAGATGGCAAAGGTAAGAAAGGAACGCCCGCTATTAACATCAAAAAAATAAATAATAATCACTTGAACAAATCAAAACAAACGACCGAGATTCTTTTTACCAGGCCTTTGAGTTAAACTGCGCTTCCTAAAATAAAAATAGTCATTAACAACTGTTTTAAAGCTGGTTTTGAAAGTGAAAGTGTAAATCAGAAAGGTACCTGAGGACGCAAAGAGCGACGACGAGAACGAGGATGATACCAAAAAGGCCACTGATGATACCTAAAGCAGTCGGAAGGGTCATCACGCCGAAACCAACCATCGATTGCGTCCTTACGACGGGAAACATTCGGCTCCTTCGTTTTAACTCCTACACAAAAAATACAATTTCTAGCTGTGACAACAAACAGGAAAAATGAGCGTCACGATGACGTCGTTTTTTGTGCAAAAATTGCATAAAATATGTACAAAGTCATAAAAGAAAAACGAAAAATATTTCAAGTAGAGAGAGATAAGAAGATTTCTTATCGACAACAGGAAGTTTGATAAAAAAAAAAGCAAACAAAAACGACAAATAACTGTTCATCTTCTTATCAGAAGCCAACATCCAAATGAAACAAAAACAAGTTTTCAGTTTCCTTCCTGTAGTGAACAACTCAACATTTAAACAATCAAATATGAGACAAAATAAGCGAGAAAAGACACAAGAAATATGTGACCACCTTTCCATCAAATCCAATGACCACAACTTCGACAAATCCACTGTATCTCGTATCCGGTTCCAGTTTACCATCGTAAACCATCACATTCAAATCGGCGTCATCGGACGTCTCTGTCTCTTCTGTGTCGAAAACTTCATCCACCGTATCGGCTTCACGACGTTGCCTCCGATCGTCTGACGATGACGATTCCATTCCACATTTGCTCTGATCTTCATCTCCGAGTGTAACGGAAGGCTTCAAATGATCGCTAAACGAAAGTAAAATGAGAAAGATCACGCCGATGGAATCACAAAATGAATGATTATGAAAGAGAGATAACCTGTCGAATGCCTCTGCAACGTAGGCACCGTATCCTCCTTCGCTATGAACCACGTCGTAAGACCAGATATTGATGAAATTCGAATCCAGAAGGTAAACCTGACCAGGACGCAGTTTATAAACGACCACTCTGTAACAACTAAACAAAAAGAACAAAAGGTTACAGAAAACGAACGAAACGACGAATCGTGAGGCCGTTTGTTAACCTAATCGGACCCTGACGTTCAGTGATCCGATGCATATCCAACTGAAGACGAACCTCATCCGATGAAGGGTCTGCATTATGAAGTGTAAACGAAGGTAACTCGTTCGGAACTGAAAAAGTTAATGAGATTAAGACCGCGTCTTAGGTTTTGCACCCGAAAGAGCGCGAGAAGCCCGTTTACACTTTAAAACCACACGAAGAAAAGCTTGAAAGAGTTTTCTAAACTAGAAAGAGTAAAAGAATCACTTAACAGTGTTTTTAAGTTGTATCTTTAAAAATAATTTTTTTTTTAATTTTCTTGGTTCATAAAAAGTTTACTTTAAAAAGATATTAACATTGAATGTCATGAAACTATCATTTTTACTCTTCTAGTTTCTAAAACACTTTTCACCATTTTTCTTAAGTGTCCCTTCTGAAACGCAGAGTAAACCCTTGTTTGAAAAGTGAAATATGTACCTCCTGGAGGAGTCGAACAACTGGTGGAATTCGTTTTCAAACTGTAATCTCCGCATCCGTGTGACGTCACAACACAAACCTGAACGGAATAATTAGTGTTCGATTTGACCAAGTGACGCCAAAACGTTTTTTCCGAATTATATTTCTGAGTCTCCTCTTCGAGGTCGGTTCTTCCGTCGACACCTAAGAAAACCGAAGAACCGAAAACCTCGATCGCGTACGTCAGTGGAATGTCTACGAACGACTTTGGCGGATCCCAAGTGATGTCCACGATGCTGCCGTGACTCACGTTGTCGTAACGACAGATCACATTCACATTTTCCGGAAAAGGAAAACCTTTCAACGATAACAACAGAATTCGTCAGAAGATCAAAATAAAAAAAAGAGAAAGAAAAATACTCTTGAAATTGGCGAGAACCGCAGGTTCGGACAACCTCCCACATTTGCCGTTCTTGAGACAAGCAGCTATCTATAAACGAAAATAAATCCATTACGAGAAAGAACGGAACCGGTTACGAACATTTACACAGATACAAACCTCGAACTTATAAAACTGTCCTTCGGACAAGTTTCTAAACAGATAAACAGATCTATTCTCGATCCAACTGTTTCCTCCCGTGTCCGAGTAAATGACGCGTCTCTCGGTAACATTTCCGGTCTGAACGAAGATTCGATAACTGAAAGATACGTCTCGTCCGTCGACAAATGGACGAAGGTCGGGAGGCAACCAAGTGACTAGAACGTCGGAACTTGAACTGACGTATTGAACGTTGGGTTTCGAAGGAACCAGCATCTCTGCGGGGGGAAAAAAAACAGAAAGATAAGAGACCAAAAAAACGGAAGAAGGTGAAGAGACCAACGTACCAGGGATGATGACATAAGTCGTCGATCTGACGTCTCCAACGATAGACGGAACGACACAAGTGTAAAGGCCGATGTCTGTCAACTGAACTCTCATAAGAGTGAGAGGAAGTTCGTACAAACCGTCGCCATCGTTATCCACAATTGGCAATGGTTCATCATAACGCGACAACAACAACTTGCGACCATCTTTCGTCCAATGAGCATTATTCAAGACGTGAAGACTCGAATTATCGAGCGAACGGATACGACACGGAATCTGTAACTTATGATAAAGAGATCCCATCACCAAAGGAATCGTTTCAACCTGGAACGAGGCGGCCAAAGCTAAACCAAAAAAAAAAAACGAAGAAAACTTTAGAAGGTTAATAAAAAGGTCATTATAAAAACAACGAGAACACAGACATAAGATGAGAATCTTGGTCGTTCTTTCGACGAGAGTTTCGATCTGATCTGGTAACATCGCATGACACCCGTAGTTCCCCGAATCGGACACTTGAGGACATTCAACGACGATAGAACGTATGCTTTCCACCCTCCGTTCTTCTTCTTCGAGTTCGACGTCTTCGTTTGCGATTTGTTCTCTCGTCAAATTGTTTCCATCGAGAGTGAACCAGACGACGGCCGAAGCATCCGATACTTGACACTCGAACGTCAGACGAAGGCACACAAACGGAATCTTCGGTTCCCATCGAAAATCGACGATCTCAAGCGATGATGATGAATCAACACCCTCTGAAAAAGACGTAACAATGAAAATTGGATTTATATCATGAATGAAAAGCACTTTAAAAGTAAATTCTATAGTCACCTGTGGCTAAAACAAGGCTGTGCTGAAGCGTAAAGAGTAAAAGGAAGGATGAAGAAAAGAATAAGAAGAAAAAGATGCGGCGAAATGTCATGTCAAATGCCGTTTGAAAATGACGACGATGATCGGCCGCCGCCGCCGCCGCCGAACTTTCTCCTCCTCCTCCTCCTGTTCTTCTTCCATTCGTTTTCTTATTGTGTCCATCCATGCAACGATCAACAACAACAATAACCTAACATAACTAATAATTAACTAACTAACTAACAATGAATAGAACCGAAAAAATGTGTGAAAAACAAAACACCGAAATATTTCCCTAATATATAGACTCTCATAAGACAAACACTCCCTTGTTCTCGCACCACCCACAATCATCATTATATTTTTAAACTCATCCGAATAATCAACCGTCCGATCTATCAGTACATTTCTCTAATTATCAAATTATTCAGCGGTGCGATATCACGCCCATAATAACGCATTAGTGACGTCACACCCATAAATAAAATATGTATATATATTTGTTACGTCACAGTGTTGATTAAGTCGATGAATAACGGTAGATGTAGTTTACATTCTACGTGACGTCACGTTTGTGTGATTTAACAGATGTGTCGTCACTATATAGGAATCAAATCGATTAACCGGTTAAAATTACATATAATAGATCAGACCTATCAAATTTAATTAAGTAATCGATATATTAACTATCGATGCATAAATCGATCCAACCAATAATAAAAGTTCGTTCCAAAAAGTTCATTTTTAATAATAATAATAATAAAAAAAGTTAGTTACAATAAGGTTTTTTTGATAATTTGTTAATTAAAGAGTTGTAGAAAATGCAAAAGAGAAATAATATTACGCCCAAACAAGATCTAAATAAAAATTTCTAGATCTATTTTTAAACCATCAGAAATGAAATAACTTTTTTTTTGAAGAAACGTGAATAAAATAAAATGCGTTCGAATCGGTCCTTAATACAATACTTAATTAATTAATTAATTAATTATTCGACTCCAGTAAACCTATAAGTGATCGAGGAGATGGTCCAACTTGGAAGAACTCCTTCTGTGTATTCACGTTGAAAGCTTTTAATCGAAAAACCAACAAGAAAAAATTAAGATGATCTTTATGAAAAGTTGATTTTCCAAATATTATTGTCTGCTTAAAGATGGATCATTTTCAAACTAACATAAAAAGCTTAATTTGAAATATATCAGAACATGAAAATAGCCTGAAGTGATTGAGCTACCATTCTAGTATCTAAAACACTTAATAGTTTCACTTTTATTTTGCTCATGAAAAACAAAATAATCAAGAGTTTGCGAGTCATTTACACTTTAAACTAGTAAACTAGTAATATACGTACCGACTGGATACATAAATAACAATGGGCCGCCTTCGAATTTGATCTCGTCCAAAGAATTCTTCTTCCCACTTGGTAGCCACGAACAAAACGTCAATGTCGGCATAACGATGATCTGAAATTGATTGATATGATTAATAACGCGAAAGAATAGAAAAAAGTCGAACTAAAACATGAAAAAAAGCATGTAAATTGCACTGAAAGAAGTACAATTGTGGTTTACTTCCAAGTGCTTCAGTGCTTTTTCTTTCTGTGACCAGAAAAACCAAAAAAAAAAAGGATCGTTTTCTAACCAACAATAGTTTGCAAGTTGACCCCTTGAACGGTAGCCACTTGAATGTCTTCGAATTCGAACCTCAAAGATGACTTCGAGACTCTGTCGAGATGCTGAGACTCGTGTTTCAATCCTTCAGCAGCCTAAAAAGCGAGAAAAAAACACACAACTCGATCAATTAACGCTTCCAATTTCCTTACCATCCTCCATAAAAATATACTTTGCTCGAAAGAAGACCCTCGGAACGCAAAGTATCGAAAGAATCGTTCGAAACGAGAGAACTGACCGTCACTATCGCCTACGATACAAAACCAAAGACGAATGAAACATTAACGTGAAGTTAACGGAGAAGAAGAGGCTTTGTAACCTGTTTAGCGCCATAGATAAAGTGATTGGAATCGAAAGAAGGATCCCACTCGTTCCTGAGTGTTAACAGTTGCCACCAATTAAAGATCGACGATATCGGATTCCGAAAAAGGAACACTTTGGTCGAATAGGACCTTTGATGATCGGACGTTCCACCTCCTCCTCCTCTCTCCTCTCCGTTTCTAAGACACAGGTGAGGTGCACAGGTGTGAAACTCTGACACATTTCGTCTTCTTGTCGTCTTTTGTTCCAATAGAAATCCATTTCCTTCAACTGAAATCCTTCTGGAAACGTTCATCAGTCGATTCAGTTGAGAAACGAATGTCCGTTTCATTTTGACAAAAATGAATGAGAAAACAGCTGAAAATTCTGAAAAAATTAAACAACAGAATATCATTAATCAGAATAAAAAATATCGTTATCCAGTTTGTCAAAAATTAAGAAAGCCAAAGCATTTTTTTTAGAAACTAGAAGAGTAATTTCGTGACGTTTTATGACAAAATGACCCTGATGAAAGTATAATAAAACGTTTATTTTGAAAGATATCTTCACAAAAGAATTTTCAACATTAATTTGATTAACTGTACTCAGCAAGCTGCCTAACGAACCCATGGCAGAGGGACAATTTAGTACAGAAATGTCTTCTATTTTCTAACATACCTTAAATATTTCCTCTAAAAGAAGAATAAAAGGATAAAAGTATTAAAACTTTTCTTTTCCCCTTCTGTTGTTTAGGCTTAGACTATTAATAGTCTAAGGTTTAGTACTCGCTGCGCTGGCTGTCAAACTAGAAATGTCTAAAAAGAAATTAACTAGAAGAACGCTGTCCTTTTATGAGACGCACATTTCTTCAGTCGATGTGTTAAATGTCACGCATTCTATTAGATATTCATTCTTAATAATGTTTAGAATGAAAGAAACACAATCGCCATCGAACTTTGTAAACGAAAAATTGAACAACAAACGACGGACGTTGTAGTTAATACGAATCAAAAGCAGACGAAGAAGGAAATCGGCACGTAACTCAAGTGACGTCATCAAAGAGTTAAAAAGGACAATTGGACAAGACATACACACAAGTAGCTCAACTCCAGCTGAGAGAAAATCGTCGTAAACGAGCTCAAAGATTATTTTTATTTCCTTTACATCTTTTTATATTTCAATTTCTTTAAAAAGGAAGTTAATTTATAATCAATTTTAAATGGTTTATTTTGTTCAAGGATAGTCATTAAATCTAATCATGATGTAATTAAGAAGAACTGTAGCTCTAAATAGTAGTTGTGTCATCTATCGTGGCGATGGTATAGGCCGCGCTCTTAGTTGCGCTACCTCTATATATTTTTGATATTATATAAGTGACCACTATTTTTCGACGGTAGGTGGCGTGAAAATCAAAATTGATACCCAATAACCTAACCCTAACCTGATTATTTGTTCTCACTGTATGTACATTATTGTATTGACCTGTATTCTGAGTCGCTTGTCGGCTAGTCACGTTGGTGACCAGAGAGCAATAAATGCTATTCTTCTTCTTACTGTCAATCTGCGAAATCAGTCAATCTGCAGACTGCCTAGGCAACCTGCAAAACTACCAACCTGCTAGTGAATCTGTAAAATTCAACACCTAAAATGTATTGAATTTTGCAGATTCACTAGCAGTTTGCTAGACAATCTGCAGATTGACTGATTCTGCAGATTAACAGTCACAGACATTGTGCACGTATCTTGCCCAATTGTAAGGACGCCATTTTGGTTTTTATGCAGACGACAAACTTCATTGAACTCAATGGTTGTCGTGACGTCATCTACGTGTTTTTTTAAAATTACACATAATAAATTTAATTGTAAATTACAAATTTAAATTAAAATAATTTAAAGCAAAAAACAGATTTAATCGTAAAAGTAATAAGCAAAGACTCAAAACGGCAACTTTTTCTCCGCGCACGCGTATTTAGCGCCAAAATTAAAAATGCTAACCTCATCTCTTTAAGAAGAAAAAAAAAATACAAATAACAGATACGAAGGGCCTCCAGCCCGTGCCAGGAACTTGAATTAAGGGATGAACCCCTTGCAATGATCGTTTTTATTTGCACGTGTTTTTGTTCAGTGGAAGAATATTGTACAAGGTGCGTGACAAACACGTGTGCATGATCCCGCCCTGTTCTATTCTACTGTATGCCTATATGCAAGCGATTTTATATTTTAAAATAAAAATGAAATGCAACATAAAACTAATTATTTTAAATTTCAATTTGTCTTTATTGTTCTTCAAGTTGAAATATGCATCAAGATCGCTTTTGATTTCTGTTTTTACTTTTCATTTCTTGATCTTTGAACTTTTTCAACTTTGGCGATTGTTTAGACCTGTTCGTATCGTCATCGTGCTCATGTGACGATGATTCTCGACTCGCTTTTCGAAGAGAACCACCACCGTACTCTATGTCGTAGCTGCTCCCATCATCATCATCATCATCATCATCATCATCATCATCATCATCATGCTCTTCTCCTTCTCCCATCTCTCCTTCACCGTTTGTCGATTCAATACGGTGGACGCTTGAGTCACCATCGTCAAAACCGTACTCTAGACCCTGAATCACAAAACAAGTTACGAGCATCAGCATCGATTCTTCATAACTAAACCATATCCATAATTTATATTACCCCTTTATAAACGTGTACGGGTCTAGGAAAAACGCAAGGGTGACAGTAGAGGCGCCCGACACCCACGTCGTCTGGAAAACACTCGCAATTGTGGCAAACGTCCATTGAGGCCGACTGAGCCAATCGACGACTGAAAACGTCCAGAAACCTTTTGGCCACTTGTTTTGTTCCAAACAAACGCAGGCTACTGAAGACGGTTCCGTTCACTTCGAGAGCAATTGGAACGTGAAAGTCCTTGGGAGGAGCCACCTGCCTACGAAGATCACTGTCCCCTTTTAGCTCTCGGCTACGAGCGTCCTTCGCCGTAAAGGCTTTTAGTCCGTCGATACCTTAACGACGTAAAAACAAACAAGAGTGACCATGACCCACACTGTCACCTAAACCGACACACCAACACTTCAAAGTGACACCTCAAAGTGACACACACTGACACCTGATACTTACACACTGACACCTGAAACGGACACTTTAAACAGTCACACTGACACACACCGGAAATTGTCACTGACAACGCCAAATATAATAGTTATTAAGCATTCACTGACCATAAAAAACTTCGGGTTTCTTGACATCGAACTCTTTATCTAACAACAAATGTAGCGTGATACCATCTTCCAAAAGAAGCCAATGAACCTCTGGATAATCCATCTGTAAAGATTTAATAACAAGAGTGAATCGAGGCACGTTCTCGATGCTGGCACCACCGATCGAAGAATCGAACCTTCATCTCCACGTCATCGCCAATCGAACAGGTTACAAGAACAAAAGTCTTGGAAGCACCCGGTTCGAAAGGAAGTTTAGAAGCGAAACGAAAGGCGTCAAAAACAGACGAATCTCCACGGCCAATGAAAAAGTTATATAGCCCAGAAATCAGCCGTTGATGAACGAAAATTTGACTATCCACCGTGTGAATATGCGGCTCATCGTAGATTCCAGATCCTCCGAAAACGACGGTCGAGAACCTTTTAGTTTTAATAAAAATAACAAATACAATTTAACGAAGAAACAAACTAATAGAAGAAATAAAAACGATTCGCTTTGTAACCTCCTTTGAACGACACCGGCACGGTTTAGAGAACTGTCGACGGAGGCAACAAAATCACCAAAAATCTTTGGCAAATCTCGATTACATTTCTTGGCCTCCACAATGAATACAACATCAGCCTTTTTGGTTGCAGCCGAGGACTTAATAACTTTGGCTTCTCCTTCCACTAAAACCGTGCTACTCGGAAGGTGACACCGAACTTCACAGAAAACAAAGCATAAAGAGGTTATACGAGTACAAATGTCGAGCATTCCAATATGCCGAAGTTGATTCTGAGTTCCTCACCACAAAGCTTAGGAATACGCACTGGTATTTTATGCGATACACAGCGCTTAACATACGCAGCCGCGCTGGTGCACATATCTTCCGGCGTATCATTGCTCTGCACGTCACTCAGGCACATGTTCAGGTAAGGAATCGGGTTCACCTACAACACAAACCAATATCATTCCATCAAACAACAGTCACCACATTAAATAATATAAGAGAGCACGAGAACGTGCTTCATGATAACAGTGGCCAAACATGGATCTCGATGAGTTGAAGAGGTCACGGCACTTTTGGTCTATTATCGGATCCTTGTGAGGAGGGAGAACAGCTATATTGTGGCTGGTGTGACACGAGTCCAGCGTCCAAGCTTTGCCCCAACCCGCGAGGTCTTCACTCGAAGACTTTCCACTGGGGAGAACGATATCATCACCTGCCTCGTAATCGTAAGAACCGAGTAGACCTCCGAGACGACCCGTGTACCAACCGGACACAGTGAACGTACAAACATCGTATGCAACGTGACAAGAGACGGAGAAACCATAAGCATAGTTCAAAGTAAGTCTGTTCGTTTCACGATAAATCTCCGTGTGGCCAAACGATTGAGGCAATTCGACTTTTTTGCCGTCGACGATCACTTGAAAGTTGGAACCAATCTCAACCTCTCGATCATCTAACCAGATTGTCAGCGATCGCTTCATGGGTTTTCCACGATTGTCGTCCACGTAGTTTACTGCGACCGTGAAGTTGCCGTCGAGAAAGTCTCGAGTGAGTAAATAAGAACAAGGACCAGCAAATTCTGTCACTCGTTCATCGAAAGTGACCAGATGTTGATGACCAGCCAGCATTGCGTGCGCTTTATGATAAAATAATTTCAAATTATAAAATGAGAACCCTTGTAAATTTATATGAGAGCCTTTGGCACACAGACCACTTTCGGTGGCCGATTTCGACTGCAAAATGAAGTTGCAGGTGGTTGGGTCTGCGATTGTAATATATCTTTTATTGAAACATTCCAAGTGGTCGCTTTTAGCTACAACCCGACTTCATTTTTCAATTGAAACCGACCGCCAAAATAAAATATGGTCTGTGAGTTTCAACCCGGTGTTGCCACAGACCTGTGAATGGTGGCAACCATCGATCGACGTCTAGCTTCTTCGCAACATTATCCCACCATAAATAGAGTGGTGACACGAATGTAGGGAGCGGCATTTCTGATTCCGTAGACTGTGTTGTCTTCCACAGCTGATATAAGGCCTGAATTTCTTCCATTTGTCCAAAACGAGGTGGTTGCTGAAGTGTCTTCCATGGAAAAGGGAGTGTTTGAACCAACTCTACTCTTCTTTGTTCAGGAGCAAAGAGAACGTAGTTTGGAGAGTCGAAATGGGAAGACGAGACCTCTGCCTTCGTTCCAAATAGATACAGCAGGTGGTCGTACATTCGGAATAATGTCTCCCAACCACGAGGAATCAACTCATAATAACGTAATGCCCACATCACCTTATCAAACAAAGAGGTTTGTCAACAACAAAAAAGTCTGCCTAATATTCCATAAATGTTCACCTTGTAATAGGTGCTGACCACAATGTCAGACATTTCTGCAAAAATTGGATGAGTTCCAACTACGTTTGGCACTTCCAAAAGTGCATCACGTAGAGAGACAATTTCAAAATAAATATTGTCCATCAATTTCTGTTGTTCTGACGACATAAAACGCTTCAAATCCGTAAGGAAACTATTCAAATATTCGTAGGCGTGAATTGTGACAAAATCTCTGATTGTCACCACCGTCCAGATGAAATGATCATGGACAAAAATGTAAACATCGCTGCTCATCACCCACAAACAGATCTGCTCCACTTTGCCTGTCACAACACACACAAACATGAAACAAAATTGTATCGAAATATTACACGTGACACTTGTTACTTAGCTCACCTTTAACCCAATGACTTGTTTCTTTCAACCACGAACTCACTTGGAGCCAAAAACGTTTCAGTTTCTCTCCCACATTGGAAAAGTGTTCAAAATGAACCGAAAGACGAGCTCCTCGGACAGAAATATTTGACCAAGCCGTACTCAGATAGTCAAATGCATCAAATATGGAATTTTCCAATTGGTTGCGTATTTTACTCAACGAAGACACCGAATTGCTCAGAATTTCCATGTTCTCTCGTAGCGTTTGTGACAACCAACCATTCCAGGAATTCCAAAAAGAGCTTGCAATGGCTCTGAATTGTTGCAGAACATGACCAAACCATTCCGAAAAAGAAGACAAACTCCAAGTGAAAGGAAGAGACTTGAGTGCACCACGCCAATCACTAGTTACGAATACACGAATTACGATGATCAATACATAAAAATCGGGATTGTTGTTATACTATAGTTAGTTACCTTGAATAATCACTCCACTTTCCAAAGAAAAGCACAATGTCTTTCATGAGAAAATCATTGTTTTCATAAACGTCAAAAAAGAAGACTTTGGCAAGACCCACTTCGGACACGACGGCCGAAATCTCGCCCGTTGCTTCGTCCGTCAGCGGTTGCAATTCTGTCGCCAAACTTTGAAACACCCGTTGAGATTTTACTATTGGCTCATCGTAGATAACGGTCCACAATCGCCACAGAAAGCCAGATAGTTGGTTACGGGTGTTATCGACACTACTGCCGACCAGATCCTATTTTCGATAACATCCACATTTCAACTATAAAGAAAAACCTTAAAGTACAAAGTGTTGATTGCACCTGAATTTGTTCCGTGGTTTCTTGTTTCCAACGGCCAAAGAATGTCACCAGCCGAGAATTGTTGAGGCTTAATACGAAGCTTGCATCTTCCGATTCGTTAACACCAGCCACTCCGAAACGAGTGACAATGAGCGAGCCAACAACGGGAGAATTTAGACCACTTTTCAAACTTAACGATTCACCTAATTATTAAAACATCGTATTAAGGGTTTATTCATTTTATGACAACATCTCTTATTGTCACCATTTTCAAGAGTGATGTTGGCTTCAATTCTGGGATCGTCGGGATGATAAATGAGTCGATGAATGCCAATCCCATCACTCGTAACGAATATAGTGTAATTATTTGGATGGTCGTAATTAACTCCCAACACCACATAAGTAGCATTTAAACTGTCGAAAAACTGAAAACATTTGAAAACTTTGATTAGCACAATTGACTGCAGAACTTGCAGTGCCATAACTATACTGGTCCTCCAGACCAGGGTCCTAATAAAGGTCTTAATAAGGGCCTTAATAAAGTTCCTGTCTTAAACATTTTACAATTTACAAATTATTGTAAAGTGCATTGTAATATAATACGTACCATCTAATTTTGTTAAAAGTTAAAAATTTCAAATTGATATGACATCGCCAAGTTTACCTTCATTTCAACAGTTCTGTTCACAAAGTCCGCGCCGATAGATACATCTACCTCTTCGTGCTGCGGAGGATGAGTGTTCGTAATATGATGAACGTGTCCCGAAACCAGTACATCGTGTGGACCACGTAACAGCTTGGCCGTAATACCGGATGACAAATCGGAGTCTAGGTGTTGCAAACTAGAGTCAAATACATAACCACCTTTCGATGTTAGTGAAATATTAGCAAACAAATTGTTGCCAACAAGAGGACTGTAGTGGAGGTGCAGAAGAGCGTTGAAAATGTTTGCACCATTCCCATACGAAACATTTGCCAGGAATTGTACATTCTGCAAAGACACAAAGGTGTTTTTTAAAAATTTTACAATTTCTACGCAGTACAAACGGCTTACTTCTTTAAGACTAGGACTTTTAAGTACAATTTTCATTCCACGTCCATTCTGTTTATAAAGCTCGTTAAAATCCTCCACATCAATATCCAGACGAATATGTTTATTCGGATGACTGTCAACGTCCCACCAAAAGTCCATATTTGTGTGCGAAGAGTGCTGATGTGGCCGACTTGTGTCCATTTGCACCTGAAGGGTTCGACCAGGATGATACCAACGGAAACCCGTGCCCTTTTGAGAACCGCCTTGTTGGCTATTCCTCCATATTCTGTAGGTTATCAGAGGAGATTCGGTGACACCCCAAAGTAGTGTGGCCGAATGCGTGAAGTTCAATCTTGTCTTCGTGTAGAATGTTCGAAGATCGGCACGGTGCCTCGGATGAAGAAGTCTAACATGTGTCTCTCTCCACGACGGCCGACGAGAAGTTACTTCCACCAGCAACGCTGCAGAATTAGACGGCTCTCGGTGAGTCAGGTTCCAGCTGAAAGCCGTGTCTAAAACCCAGAATTCATGCCGACGAGACACGAGGGCCGATATGCCAATTGGACGCCAAAAGTTATCTAGATCTAAAACAGCCGTGTGATTTTTCCAGACGTTGTTTTCATCTGCCGTCCACTCCGCAGTTCCGTCCAAAAATGTTTCAGCATTGACTTTGACAGTGGTGCTTCCAACGATTCCACGTGTGCCACGAACTGCGGCCACATGTCCGTCCATCTGGCGACACACATCAAAAGGAGTACTCATGTTAACTGTGGCCTCCAGTTTGCCACTTTGAGAATGTGTCACAGATCCTCCATAATGAATTACAACAATTTTGTCTACAGCCCATTGCATTCTGCAGTGACCATTCAAAATTCCTGTTCCCTGCAGAAAACTGTTAGATGCCTCAATTCTAAGGCGGTCGAAAGCTTTTATCGGTGTCTCGACGACAACCATTCCATCGAATTGTCTCCATCCAGAATAAATCCACGATCCTGAAGACTCCCAAGAAAAACCTAGTAAACTGAAATTCACAACGCAACTTCTAGTTCTATCTTCGCCTTCACACTTCAAATTCAGTAGTCCCAATTTGGGTTTGCCATTGACGGCGGCTGAAGTTACAATGTAAGGATCGTATCGACGCCAATGGCCATTCGCGCCAACGTCTAGAAAACTGTCCGAACCACCGACAGATTTATTGTACCGAGCTCCGAATCCGAAGACAGCACCGTCGAACGTAAGATTCGTGGATGAAGAGAACCCCATAAAATCCAAATTGTAAAGAAGTGTGTGATCGAGACTGATATTTTCATATCCTCTGAAGGGAGTGTCGATAAAAACGTCCAGATCGAAGTATTTGCCTAAAATGTGAAAGGTCTTAAACGAGGTCACAAACTTCTCGTAACCTTCGATGGGTGTAACGAGACCCAGTGACACTTCAGCGTTATCCCATTCTTTTCCGAGGTGACGAGCATCGATACGGAAACGATTGAAACCTTCCATGGGAGTTGACACATCTAAGAAAAGGAGAACGATTCCCTTTTTGGAATCTTTCTCGTAATGGCCATCGGATGTATAGTGCCGTCCACAAGGCAATGACACATTGATGGAACCATGAAGTACATCGTCCGTGTGAGCCATGTTGGCTGAGATATTGAGAACGTGACATCCATCGCGGCAACTGGTAGATAACAACGAAGTGTCGGCCACTAATCGAAACTCAACCTCATCACCGTCGTTGAAATCTCTAGCAATCAAATCAAACGTGTGTCGTTCCCATCCATCCAGAACCCAGATAGATGTTCGTAAACCAGACCTGGATGTTTCGCTCACCCTGAAAGTAGCATCCATTTCCAGCTTGTTGTGTTTATTCATTAAAAGAGGAGATGTTAAAACGAAATTTAGATGCAAATTATTTAAAGTGCCCGAAAGCTCTCCACTAAAATTGTGGTGCCCCTCGGGTGTGCTGATGGCACATTGCACGACATGCCCCAAACCAGCAAGTTCGTAGTGCATGTTGGCCGACTTAAGTCTCCATAATGGTGTGACAGGTTCAGATAATTCCAAAGCAAAGTCGAACCCATTTATCGTAGGTCCGAACTCCACATCTGCCTTCACTGCCGACGGCATCAGCTCCGAAGATGAAACATCCAATGTCCCTCGTGACTTCTGTCCTTGTGATCCTTGCAGATTTCCATCAATTTTAAATGTGCCAATTGGAATGACGAGAATATTTGTGACACGATAGTTTCCTTTACCGTTGTTTTGAAAAGTACCAAAAAAAGAACCTTTGGAAAATGAATCGAATAAAGTTTCCAATTGAGCTTTGACATTTGTTTGACCATTGCCAGCATGTTTCAGTTCCCATAAAAAATTTCCCCCCTTTTCAGATATTCGAAACTCGGCTGTAACCAGATATTTCAGGGCATTCTTCTGTACGAGGACACCAACACGTAATGGTGGAATGGACGAAACGGATGACGTAACGGTGGCTGTCCAGTTGATGGGCACTTCAGTAGTTTGAATTAATGAAAAGCTCATGTTGACACTGTTTAAATCGTTCCAGCTGGCAATTACATCAGTGTTGACGTGGTCATCGTCACGGTGTTGCAACCTTAGAAGAAGATTTGCACTCGAGAGGTCTGTGACGATGTCCACGTGCGTCCGCATCGAAGCGGTCAACACCATGCCCTTATCTCCATTGTCCAATGGCTGAAATCCAATAGAAACGGACGCCATTTTATTATCGGCCCACGAAAGGACAGTCTTGATGCTCCTCATCTGCGGCTTCCACAATACGGTGGCGTTCAAGTTGATTACCAGGTGGTCAGTGTATGGATTGGACGTTTCCATTGTTAACAGAGAATCAACAAAATCCGACTGAAAGTCACCACTTCCAACCATTCTTATAGACCAGTCTTCCTTGACGACAATAGCCAATGCTTGTTTTCGCTTGAGCCACACATTGTAACTTCCATCCAATTTGAAAATACGATAACCAACAAATGGTGTAAGTGTGGCCAGTTTGAAACGTGGTGCCATCAGATCAATAATCATTTCACCGTCAACTTCGAATCGGCTCGAATTGTGCCACTTGGTTGCCACCGTATATTTAATTTGAGTGTCATGCAAAGAGTACATTGCATACAAACTCAAATCCTCGTAGTTTTGTATAGGAGTTCTGGCACTCAAGCGTATCATCTTACTTCCGGACGACGATGACTTCATGTATCCCGTCAATACGATGAGACTCTCGAGATCCGGAGTTTTCCATGTTGCAACTGGACGATACTCGATGCCATCATCCGTGTGATTCAGTTCTATTTCTAGTTGCTTTTGATCCATTAGAGTAGACGAACCCAAAATATGGATTGAAAACTTTCTATGGTTATTGACCGTCGGTGAAGTAAAGTTACCGTTAATGTCCACTGTTAATACGTTTGTGTCCATTTGAAGCAAACTGAAGAAGCTCATCAGATGGCCGTCGTTCAGACTTTGATTTACGGCGATCTTTACGGCATCCCAATTCTCTAACGGCAGGCTTAAATAAATAACATCTTCGAAGTTGAATCGGTTTCGAATAGACAAAGTGTGTTCGAGACTGGCCTCGATATCATTCCAGACACAATGCAATCGAGTTGGAAACTCATTTTCTAAATCTGAACATTTCTTTTTTTCTGTACAACCATGAATAACATTCAGAGTCATGTGGTGAAATACGGAAAATGGACTGTCCACTTGTAACCTCCCGTTAAATTGCGGTGACACGGATGTAAAATCCCAACGAGCATTGGCGGCGGCACCAGTTTTGGTGGTTCCTAAGTGAGCTCGTATCCAACTTTCCACGTGATTATTTCTTATTTTGTTTTTCACTGAAACTGCGGTGCTGCCGAGATCGTAAGCTGACGTTGTGATGGAGGCATCGAGTCCGAGATCTGTAAAGGCGTTGTAAAAAGCTTCCAGGCTCACATTGGCCACCAAATCATTCCATCGACTTCTAGTAAAAAACTGCAAATCTGAATCTCTTCTTTGATATTTGGCTCCAAGTCCTAATTGAAATTCACCACTGGAAGAAACGTCGACACCAAATTCTGCTGAATTGACTCGATCTCTCGTGTGGCGACTCCCTTCCACTTTGATTGAAAGTGGACCTCGACTAGGTCCATTGCAAACTAGGTTGGTACGTAGTCCGTAGCCATCGTGCGAGTGCGTGACGTCGACAGATAACTTCTCAAAACCCTCCAGTGGCGTGATCACAGTCATGATTCCCATCACTTCATAATAGTGTCCTCGTAATCCAGCATCACCATTCATGGCCACTCGGAGCACATCATCATTATTATGGCTCCAATGCAAATAACTATCTAAATGCCCAGAAGTCAATGAGTGTTGAGCGCTGACTCGGACACTCTTGTATGCATAGAAGGGTGTCGTAAGATTCACGATGGCCATCATGAAGTCATAAGAGGCACTCGGACGGACAGCTTGAGAATTCAATTCAATAATATCTGTAGGAGTCCACTGAAGTTTGGCTTTAGTTCTGCTCTCACGAGAAGCAACGTCACGTGTCAATACGAAACTGATAGAATCGTAGCCATCGAAAGGTGTGTCCACGTTAGTCGATGTCTCGGTATGCCATTGGTTTCCTAAGTGCCAAGATTTTCCAGACGAGGTCAAAGAAAGAGGAGAGCGACCATTGACTAGTACAGAACCATGTGATTTCCAACTACGATCATCATTTGCATGACTTGCATTCAGAACAATACTCTCCAAGATAGACAGAGGCGTGAGAATGTCCACAAAACCCCTCAACTCTTGGCTATTTTTCATTGCTTCGTAATAAAGTCCAAGATCTCCACCAATGTTTTTTACGCCTTCAAACTCGATAGCGAACTTAGTCGACTGCATAAACATTCCAGACTGAAAAGCACCCACTTGGCGGTGGTTCAGAAAGATGTGGGCAACACTTTGCAGGTATACTAATTCAAACTTAGTGTTGGTCATTTCGGGCTGCCGTTCTTGACGGATGCTGAAATTAAACATGCGGCTAGGATCTCTCTCGGGATCCCATGCAACATGCAAAGAAGAAGCCTTGACGTCATGCACTAGCAGCAAACTTGCTTCTCCCTCCAGTTGTGTTCGGTTGGCAGAGCGGAAATAAAATTTAACAGTCTTTCCGAAACCAGTTCCAATGAGAAATCTTGCCGAATGAGAGGTTTCCTTAGAATGAAAAGACATGCTCAAGTCATGCTCCATTTGCTTAAGTCGAGTATAATCTCCATTAACACGATACACTCGATCATTGATGCTCGCATCGACAACAAGGATTCCACGAGAATCGGTCAGGAGGAGATCTGCCGAGCCATTCAACTTAAATGCAATTCCTGCGATCCTGAGGCGCAGCCCGTGGCTAAACATGAGGCGTTGACTCTCGTTGGTGTAATTTAACGAAACGTTAGCATTTCCGAACAGGTGCCCGTAACACTCAGCTTGCAGTGCGTAGTGAGGTGGTCCTTCCGACTGAGGCTCCTCGGCCACCAACACTGATATTCCAGATATTGTTTCCTCATACTGCAACTTCAACTGACCACTGGTCTTCCAGGTATATGTCGACTCATCGACTAAGTGTATTTCAAATCCATACTCTTTATTAGCAGTCCTTCTTAAATTGATCTTAGTGTGGATCATCTGGGCAGTGTTCTGATGGTCCACGAGCACCACAACGAACAAGTCTTTCGCTGGAACGATTAGTTCTAATTTACCCACAAGTTTATTGTGTTCGAGAGTTCCGTTGTAGGTGACGATCTCTTGAAAACGAAAAACTTGCGTTTTCTGATGATTACTGTTTGTTCTTTCAATAGTTAGAGTGTTTTCGAGGTGTCCATCTGCCGATTGATATTCCCAAGTGGCGATCGAGTTATACTGAGGAGCCGCCGATGTATGCAAATCCAAAGTGGCGCTCATCGAAGTCAAGCTTCGGCTCGGTGGCGAGAAGTAACGCACCTTCATGGTCAGATCGACCGTCTCGCGCTTCTCGTCGATAAGTTGGTATTCAAGGTTTGTTTTAGACGAAAGGCCACCGTCGATTGTGTTCAAGAAGCCCTTCAGAGTAAAGTCCAACACAGGCGAATTTAGGCTGGCTTCGTAACGAGAGTTGTTTACGTTCTCTACCGAACTAATTTCACCTGTTTATATATTTTGTTATCATTTTGAGGCTAATTTAATTACGATATTGCTCGGAGCATATAAGGAAATCACCTCGGAAAACGATGGGCTTCAAAGTGAACTGCTCTACGGAAAGATCAACACTCAAGTGCCTCCCAGGATTATGTCGAACAAGACCTTCGAGGGAAAGGACCGTATGGGTCGGAACGCGGACCAAAACTTTAGGTTGATAATGATTGTAGTCATCCTGGACATCCATCACGAGATCTGACTGAAAAGAGAACGCTTCCTGTCCGTCAACATCCACTGTTGAAAAGAGGCCCATTCGACTCGGTTCATCAAAGTAACGACCTAAAAAACAAATAATGAATTCAGAGGCTGAGGAATTTTTCTATATAACAATCCTTTTGTACCTTTGACAATGATTTTTTTATAGGGAGTGAGAAAGCGAACTAGAATGCTCTTGTCCATTTTTTTCAGTGTGTATTCTGCAGTCCATTCACGGTCCACAACAGACCTCGGAGTTCTGAAAGACAATAGAACTGTTTGTGTGTCATCCACACTGGAAGTAGATTCTGAAACCTGAACAACACAATCCACATTCGTATCACAAAATCAATAAAATTATAAAATTATGAACTTTTTCATATAAACATGTATATACCTACATGATTCATGTCCCAGAAGTACTCCATGTGGTACGACGATAACTGAGAGTCCGTCTTTTGTGCCCACAAGCCCAACTGAAACGGCCCCGTTAGTGGAAAATATGGAAACTGAGGTTGAAGTGAAGCGTTGGCATATTTCAACTGGACACACATTTCAATGCCCAAAGCGTGAGATGTAAGTGAAGTGGAGCAGTGGCAAATATCGGCTGCTCCCTCGTAAAATGGAATACGAAGCGTTCGATCTTGTCCCCAATGGGTTAATAACAGATCGGAACTAGCAATGCCAAAAAGTAATATTAAATCAATGCAACGGCAAAATTAACAATGCATAAATAAACTACCGTGCTTGAATAAAGTCCACACGATCTCGAGGCAGATTCAAGTGAACTTTAACATTTCCTTGAGATGTTAGTTTCACCTTTCCATCCAAAGAAGTCGAAGTGCTAAGAGAAGCCTCTAGTTTAACTCCTGATTTTCCAACGTAACCATCTACCATCATTGAAGCACTCAATGCCACAGAGCCACTGTAGAACAAAAATAAAAATTGCTATGCAAAAAAGGCAAATGACATGTGTTCGTATTTTTTACCTCGGTCTAATCTGGCCTTCGATGTCACAAGCCCCAGTGGCCATTTCTCGGATGTCCATATGTCCTCCCATTTTTAAATAGAGACTGGACGTGGCATTCAGTGAAAGGGACAATGGCAATCCAGCAAGTGTGGGCACCTCGTAGACGGCATCGAGTAACATCATGTCTTTCATGATCTCGATAGAATTATCAGTCGACAACCTGTCTAACAAGTCCATCCAAGAGAGGCCGGTGAGGCGTCTCACTGTGTCGTGCACGCCATTTCTCGATACGTGGAGATGCCACAACTCTTGTCCAAACACTTTTAGAGCAAGTGCTGCTTCTGGGTCGTTCCTCAGTTGCTTTTGAGAAGACTGGACCAGTGCAGTCAGTTCGTTTATTCTCGCATTCGAAGACGACATTCTCGGATTTGATGAATCGTCAGATGGTTCCGGTCTAAATATCCTTTCGGCTATTTGTTCGAAACCTTGCGCTCGAATCTCGAGCTAAATGTTATAATCATAATATATGAGCACAAAAAGTAAGTGGACAAATAAGACGGGAACGTAAGCAAACCTCGAACAAGTTGATTGCGTGTCCAAAAAGATCTACAGTAAAATTAAACATGACAGAACGAGGAAGAAAAAAGGATGGAGTATAGATGATGTGACTCTCGACGTGCGCTCCGGCATTTAAAATTTCAGAAAAGGCAGACATTTCGACGGCTCGTGAATATTTGCGTACATCGGTCGCATATTTTGTTTGCAGCAGAACGTCGTTAAGAATGGCAGCCACATTCCGACCTTCGGGATCGACACTTTTCTGAACCGCATCCATATGAGACCAGACAAATGAATTGACTGGAAGGAAATTAAATTATCAACATCACCATTTCTCTAAAAAAAATCTCAATGTTAGACGCTAATTTTTTGTTTGTTACCTTGGTTTACTTTTTCATTCTTTAAAACCAGAAGAATTTCATTAGTGGCTTTCGTAGATGGGCAAACCATTGCACCCAAATAAGCGGCGATTCGAATTTCGACATCCTCTTGGTCATTTGCAAACATTTGCATCAAATGCATCCGCTAACAAAAGGCACAGCCATATTTACACAAAATCCATCTTTTTATACATAGGTAAAATGACCCTTACATTAATATGACATCCAAATCGCCTATATGCTTGAATGGCCGCCAATCGAACGACGGCTGGATTTGTCAAATCATCAGCGCAGCGTTCGAGAGTTGAGAAAGAGGTGTTCCATCGTCCCATATTCCCCACAGCCTTAAGTGTGGTCACCATCTAATAACGACCGAACGAAACATGTTACAATACACTTGGAGATCGACACCGACTCATACAAACCCTTTGTACATCATCCGAAGTCACCGTACTACAACTGGTTCCCAATCGGTCTTCGATTAGGCGCAAGATTGTTTGCACTTCTTCGGTGGCGTCACAGTTGATCACATTGTTTTGATGACAAAACGAGTGGACTAGGGCCGAAACACTTAAAAGCGTCTTTGGCAAAGGTGTGGTCAACGTTAATAGGGGCTTTTGAAAAATAAAGTACAAATGCTTTAATAATAACAACAACAACAACAACAACAATAACAGACTCAATGTAGCTGATATTTTACCAAAATTGCCTTGAGAATATCTTGAGTCGGTTGTGGATGATATGCTAGAGAGGTGACCCAGGAATTAACTTCAACCTCAGGCACAGAATTGTCCAAGATGAGATCCTTGATGAGAGTAACCGATGCCACGGTACGAACTAGGGGCAAGGCATCTCGAAAGATCTTTCTAAAATACACGAAAGAGGTTATCGGTAGAAACTTTGAATATGATTTACCTCAAAGAACAAAACTAACTGTCCACGAGAAGTAAAACTACAGATGCGATCGACGTTAGCAAACACTTTCTTCAGTCCCTGATAATCGAGCAACGTCAACTTGCTTCGAAATCTCCAGAACAGTCTTGGAGTGTCGACGGTGACATCGTCACGCGACTGGACACAGAGTTCGGACAGTGCCTCCTCGGCTTCACTCATAGAATCAGAATCAATCTGAGAAGCCTGATCGTAATCGTGGTCAAAAAGTAGCGATGTCCTAACGACAGCCACATTTCCACTGTCTTGAATAAAGAAATGCACGCTGATGTTACAAACATACAGTTAATAAATAGCAATGTCAATTGCGACCTTTGGCGAGTAAACCAAGAGCAGGCTTTCGTACGTGATCCATGAGCACCAGCGTCTGTTTTGTCATCGTAACAGCCCCGGCACCTCCGTTCGAAAAGGCTCGCAACAGGTGTTTTTCGTTGCAGGACACCTTTTGAATGATGCCATCTTCAATAGTCTGTTGGCACTCGTACGAACTGTTGAGGGCCGGAGACACGAAACCTCCCTAAAGCGGCTCAAACATTATTTCTCGTTCTCATATATCATTAGAATCAAGACTAAAATATACACACACCGTTGGCGAGGTGTAAGGAGTCGACTGAATTCTCGAAATAAACACATGTCTTTGGTTGCAATTTTCCAAGTTTTTGGTCTTCGTGACAGTTATCAATGTCCAGGTGTAATCTACTTGATAATTGGTCGGACAATCGCCCTGAACGTCTCGCTATCAAAGCATAAACTCAAGTGTTTAAACAATACAATAATCATCATGATTGAAAAATGTAAAAAAATGCCTCTATGATTGAGCTGCTCTTCCAGAAACTTTTTGCCGTATTCTGAAAAGCTGAAATGATGGCACGCTTTACGTTCAGAACCCACACTTTTTCCTTGGGGTGAGCGCAAATTGGTCCGACAACACCATCACTGAATGAAAAACGTAAAGCGTGCTCTTCAAGGGCACTCTTGAATTCCGCATGACCTTTGGCAAACGCTTTTGGTGCAGGATCATCCACATCGCGGCTTCGAAGATCCACTTGACGTAACTGCAATTTGCAAGCAACAAGATTTCTCCAATCAGAAAACAAACAAACCAACATCACATTGCCCTTTAGCTTCAACATGCCTTTAACTGAAATTCACAATCCTGTAAAACATGAATTTCCACTTGAGATTCAATGAAAATACTGGTGAAATCTTTGGAGGTTCCAGAAACAGAAGACAGAACGTTACTCTCATAAGTGTAGATGTAAGACCATCCAGTTTCGAATGCGAATTTCACAGCAGCTAGATTCCAAAAAAAAAATGTTCACAATAATGCAAATTGCAACATAAAAGGTCCACATGCATTAATTATTTGCACTCACATGGACAATGTGCAGGGGCACAACTGTCAACAAATTCAGGCACAGAATAACCTGAAACAAAACATAATTTGAATAAATTAAATGTGTTGCCATTGGCCCCAATAGACCAGGAAAATGGGCCCTTTCCGTAAAGACATGGAGGTTACATGCTCCTTCTTACCAAAACAAAGTAATTGCAACCAAATGAAGCAAATTATGAATCTCAACCAATTTAGAAATGCCATTGTTTTGATTTTTTGTATTTTATTTAAAATACAAAACAGCCCCAATATTTAAAATATGAAACTCATTAATTATAACAATATAAATGGATCCATATGGTGAAGACCTATTATAATTGTTATTTCACATTGCTCAATTGACACAAACACTTAAAAAATTGACTAAATGACCACAGACAATCACAAAAAAGGCAAATGACCAAAAGGAACATTGAGTTGTAAATTGGAAGTGACTTTTGGACCAAGTTTTGGACCTTATTCTTTCACGTGTTTTTGAAATCAGCCTCCTCCCCCCCCCCCCAGATGACACTCCAAATTTTACAGTTCATATAACTTAAAAAAAAACTAAAAAGTATTGAATTTCCAATGCACAAAACTCTGCTTTTGACCGGCCTCGGACATTGGTCAATCACTTGTTTTGGTTCAGAGAAAACAATCTCATCAGAAAAGGGCCAATTCATATTATATTTTATACATGTTAGATAGATGTCAATAAAAAAAACTAAATTTCTTTCCACATATTTTTATTAATTGTTGTTTAATTTTCTTGATACAATTGTCCACAATATGTCAAATATTTTTTTTATTATCAGATAAATAATTAGTCATTTTTAAGATGGTTTATGAACAGCTGAATTTGGAACTCTGATTTCGTTCTTTCAGGAGCAAAATTAAGAGAAAACTAGGAAGTGCTTTAGAAACTGGATTGGTAGCTCAGTCACTTGAAGAGGGTATTTTCATGTTGATATCTTTCAGAATAAACTTTTTATAGACAAAAAATAAAAATATCGTCTTCTTAAAGTTGGAATAATTTTGAAACTTACATAAAAAGCTTATTTTGAAAGATGTTAATATTAAGTGATTGAGTTACCCTTCTAGTTTCTAAAACATTTTCAAGTTTCTCTTCATTTTGAATCATAATTCGAGAAGCGCCGTTTACATTTTAAAATCATCTTAATGATTTTATTATCAATTTCCATATAATTTAAAAATCCATTTGAGGAGGTGGGGTGATTCATAGGCTGAGGTCAAGTTGTCTTCAATTTTTAATTGGCAAACATTTCAAAACTTCGTCAAAAAAAGTTAGAGAAAAGAGGATTTAAGTTAGTTTACAGTGTGGGATATTGGAAAGAAAATAGAAAAGAAAATGATTAATATCGTCAGCAATATTTTTAATAGATTTATTTTATTGCCAAAAAATTTACGACATCACAAAAAACATATTTCACAACAGTTTATACATAGTGTTAATTATTGTGAAATATGAGTTAATAAATGGGACGTCCGAAATGAGAATGAGGTAAATAATGAGTGAGTGAGTCTGAGAGCCTCCCTCAGTGGCACATCATACAGTCACTGAATCACTACGAATGCGTGACGGAAACAAATTGAAATGACTCATAAACACACAAGAAAAACACGGGTAAAATTACATTTAGACCTTGAATTAATTATTAATAATAATTTGTAAGTGGAGCCGGATATTTAAAAAAAAACATATTGTATGTATTTAATACAGTGTACATTTTATTCAAGGTTCCCTCTGTTCAGTTAGTCTGTTGTGTGGTGGCACTTGGCAAATAGCACACACACACACACACAACGGAACTGAGATAATGGGAAAAAACAACACCAAGGTGTAGATAATAATTCTTTTGTAAAGTGGTTCGAAGTGTGGCTTTCAATCGCCTAGTTAAAGCGTCATGGATAATGAAAATGAAGCAAAGAAGAACGACACCGAATTGTCGACGGCTGTAATCGTTCCAAGTGCGGTCACAATCCACAGTGGAAGTGGCCGCGACACGTCAATGTCACTAGTTGAAAGTGAATTCATTCAAGTTGGTACCGGTGCACCTCGTTACGGTACGCATGATAATTCGATTTCAAGCAAAGAAATGGCTACTAGATATGATAAAGAAATAGGATGGAAAGTGGTCACTGATGTGGTCGTGTGTCTAGTCGGTAAGATTAATAAGAGGTACCTGGAGGAAGAGGAGTGGCGGCGGTGGCCACCATTCGTTCAGGTGGCCACCGCGCCCACATCTGACACCCTCCTTCTCCTTTATTAATTATAAATTTCTCTTATCGTAATTTTGTTTTCATTTTTTCTTATTTTATGTTTCTATAGTTAGCATTCCAATTTTAATATTCAAAGTGGCGGTGACTCCGTATCGTCGTGGTTATTTCTGTGACGATGACAGTATCCGACTCAATTTCTTGGACTCAACAGTCACTTCGGTGATGCTCTACTGCATCGGATTATTATTTCCAGTCGTAACAGTCAGTTCGATCGAGAGTAACTTTGAGTAACCGGCCCGCATATTATGTAACACATTTTATTCCGATTTCTGTTTTTTTCAGTTCCTCGTTGTCGAATTCGTTCGTTATCGCAAGGGTGAATTGGCGTCCTCTGATCGGAATTTCACTTTGTTTGGCTATGATGCTCATATCCTATTGGTGACAATAATTCGAACCCTTCTGTTTTTCGCCTTTGCCTGTGCCTGTTCTCAACTGCTGACCGATGTGGGCAAATACACGATCGGACGATTACGACCTCACTTTTTAGAAGTGTGTCAATCGAACCATCCTTGCGGCACTGCGAGCGAACGCGATCCTCACGTCTACATTCTTAATTACCATTGCACTGGTGATGCCAGTTTGGTCAGAGAAGCCAGGTGACCAACACAAACTCATTTTTTTCGTCCATATTTTCACAATTTTTCCCACATAGAATTTGCCATATTTTTTAAACAACGATTGTTATTTATGCAATAATAAGATTAATATAAGCCGTGCATTACAACTTAATTATTACCAAATTGGAAATAGTCCAAAATATAAAAGAAATTAGTCATTCAGGCATCAAAAATATAAAAGATAAGACATTTGGCATTTCTGGATGAGATTCAAACTTATCTTATCATTTTATTACAATTTCATTCCAAGTTTTGTTTTCAAACGACCAAATTTAAACCAGCTAAGGGGAAATTGGCTGGATTCATCTAAGACGGTGATAAGAGTTGGAACTTGGAGGTCGAGGCTAGCTGTCAGGGAATTACTTTAACGTACTAAGTTAACTAAACACATGGCTGCTAGTGTTGGTAGGCCCCTTAAATTCTTATTGACCCTAGGCACTGTGACTATTGCACCTAATGGATAAAACGGCTCTGTATGGAAGGGACGGATGAGGACCAATACTATAAACATATTATCTAGAAGCTTTGCTAGCCGCCACATCCAACCCTCGTCGTCGTTTGAGGTGGAATCGTTTCATGAAATGGCTAAATTGTGTCCCTGAAATTTTGGGAGAAGAGGGTAGAACGGGGTGTCACCAATAGACAAAACTAAAGTGAGAAAATAATGGCAAACAGACAAAACACTTCATTTAATTTCTGAGAGATATCAAGGCCGAAATATAACAAGAAGTTTCACACCTGACTGGCTTTTTCTATTTTGTGTGCCAAATGTGAATTTAATTTGTCCGTTCTTTCTCTCTTTTTTTTATCTATATACAAATATATCCAGACTCTCTTTTCCATCGGGGCATGCTTCTTTTTCGGCCGTCACCATGGTCTACCTCGCCGTGAGTTTATTTGGTCCATCTGCTAGCTGAATTCACATCGGATTTATTTATTTAAAATTTTCTATTTACAGCTATTTATTCATTTTCGAGTGAATTGGCAAGGAAGTCCACTCTTGAAGCCTCTTTTCCAGTTTTTCTGCATATTACTAACTTTTTACACCGGTCTTTCACGCGTCTCGGACCACAAACACCACTGGAGCGACGTTTTGGCCGGATTCGCACTCGGAACGACTGTCGCCATTGTCGTCGTTAGTATCCATTACGTCTTTTACGATCGTAGTAACGGGAAGTCCGAGTGGCCGCCTCTGGCACTGATCTTCTCCGGTGGTTTCTCACTCGTTCAGAACGTTATCTCACATATAGTTAACTCTATTAATAGCAAAAGGCATAAAGAATGAAGAATCATTCGTGTCCACGATATTCGACATTATTACGTATACGCACGGCCACAAAATATAATTTTAATATTATAATTTAAATTAATTTAATATTTATTATTCTAATCTCTAAGAAGTACATTCTAGACAAAATCATCATTTGTTTTTTTTTGTTTTTTCTGTTTCTCATCTCAGTGTTTTGCTGTGTCTGATTTGTATGTGCCAAATGGACGCCTTAAGAGGGATTCCACTGCAATACCCTTAACTGCACGGGCTGAAATTTAAAAGCCACATTTTTCGAGACCATTTCAGTCCCCATCGTCTCCATTTCGTTTGTCCTTTCTTAAATGCATAAATATCTAAACATCCATGAAAGTGGTCCATACTGCCTTTTTATCAGGTCCCTTTTTTTGTTTGTTGGTTTCTTTTTCATCTTTTATATTAATTTTAATCATTTTTTTTAAATCATTAGAGTTTTAAATTTTTAATTGGATAAGTAATTGTCTTATTTAAATAGTACAAATAATATTATTAATGAGGTTAATTAGGGGTGGTAGTATGCGGAAAAATTGGAACTCCACCTTCGCAATTGTTTTACTTTCTTTTAGTCATTTTCGGTTTCCTTGTTTGTTACATTTTCTTCCCCTCCCAAAATAAACGTTGTTTTTATATCAAATTCGTGAATTTTCATTTTTCTTTTCCTGTCACTGTGGATTTAAGGGCGTGACTCTTTTCAAAACTTGTCTTATCTCATAGAATGGCGAGGGTTGGAAGTGGAGGCTAGCCTTTCTTCTAGGTCATGCAGGTGGAGTATACTGACGGTGGAAGATGTTAATTTAGTCATCGGTGCAGAGTGCCGGCATACTCAGCCCTCATCAGTATAGCCAGCGGCGCGTAGGATTCTGGGGGCCTATGATGTTTGTATATATGTGTGACTGAAGTTTTTACTTTTTGAAGCCCAAAAAACTGGGAAGCCTTGGCGCGCGCCTAAGCCTAAAATCGCCACTTCTCTACTTTATGGAAATAAGCTAACTGGAGCCACAATGTTAATTTGGTCCCCAGGCACACTCGGCATTCTAATCTAATCTCCTCTATGGAGAGCAATGGAAGCAGTTTGCTCCCGGCGCCTCCAAAATGCATTTTCAGTAAAAACAACAACAACTTGGCTTGAGTCTTGATACAGTTATGCTAGGTGCCAGCTAGTTTCACCTTTGAATTCTAGCCTCTAACCAGGTTCTGCAACTGAAAACCGCATTTCGTATTTCAAAAACAAATTTTTTTTGGGGGGGGGGATGGGAGGGCGCACACAAGATTTTTCCTCTCGGCGCCAAAAACCTAGTTATGCCGCTGGATTTCCTAATAACTAGCCTCCAACTCCAACCCTCATCATCATTCGAGATGGGTACAGCCCCTTGTCAACCTAATCCTCCTCCCTCCTTTTAGTTTCGTAATCATTATCAATTGTTGTTTCTTAATAAAGAGGAATCATTTGCATCCTAATTTGTGTTTATTTGTTCCGTTCAATGCTCTCTTCCCAGAATGCCTCCTTTTTTTCTCTTACTGTTTACCTGTCCGTTTCCAGGGGCAACAACACACTTATCAATATTGAACACAAAAAAATATTGTTACAATAACCACCACAATCACGTGAATAAATATAAAAAAAAACAAATGACGACGCCCTAATTTAAAAGTATTTAAAATGTTTTGTAAGAGATAGAATTAATTAGTTGGGCTCGGATTTTTATGTAATTACTAATTATCAAACACTAAGGTTTCTCAATTTGTGGCCCAAGTGCCAAATTGTTAAGTAATCATCATCATCATCGTCATTAGAGCAACTGCAATTATGTCTTTTCTAATCAAAAAGGCTGGTTAGAGGCTAAGATGTCTGGTTACTATCAGTTGTCAACTAGATAGTTCTAGCCTCTAACCAGTCTTTTTGATTATAAAAGGCATAATTGCAGTTGCTCTAATGATGATGATGATTACTTAACAATTTGGCACTTGGGTCACAAATTGAGAAACATTTGCATGACATTCCATCCAAATCAGAGACCTAATGATTACGAAGATGTCGACGTTGTTCCAAAGTAAAACAACTTAAAGATAATTTCCATTAAGTGTTTTCACCTCTATACTATTATCACATAAGATTCATTAATGACTCAGTTAATCCCATTTTGTAAAGTAATCTTCTACTCAATGACTAAAATCTCTCTTTGAAAGAACAATGAAGTTTTATTGAATTTGAATCTAATCCACACATGAAATCGCATTCCACCACCTGAAACAAAAGTTCAATAAGATTTCTTATGAAATGCCGAAGACATAAAAAAAAGTGGAACATAACCCGACATGTTTAACCCTTTGCTCTCTAATTGTTGTTTACCTGAGTGGCCTACTTTGATTACGATCAAGAGGTAAAGGACAAATAATAAATGTTTTATTTGTTACAACACTCACCGACTCTTTACCTTTCCTTACCCACTATAAGGTTAGGTTCAAATCTGATTATCTGAAATTCATAACTACAATATTAAATACAAATTGTCTACCTGTAATTTATCACTTTTTATTGTAAGGAGTGTTGGTCACATTTTAGAACAATATTCTTCGAAATAAGCAGCTAGAACAATTGCTAAAGGGTAAGGTAACCCTGATGATGCCCCCGTCCCTTTTTGCCCTCTTAGTCCACACCTACATTCCACATATACAAAAAAAAATAAAGTGTGTCTTCCTATTATGTCCTATCAAGAGGTTTAAAATACAAAAATGAAGTAATAAAACTAGCTGTTAGTCATTTAAAATACACAGCCTGAAAAGAAATGAGGGATCAGGGAGGGGAGGGGAGATTGACTGTCAGGTTTATAATAATAATAGTCTCTCTCTTTCTCTCTCCATTCTGTAACAATTAACTTTTGTACTAAAAACTTGAAAGTAGTTGGTAGGTTACAGTGAGGTGGACCACCAGTTACTCAAGAGAGCACAACCACAACAGTCCCAGTCCAATGAACGGAGCAGGTGGTGATGATGGCGGTGGCACAGTGGCTCAGGTGGTGACCGAGAGAGAGAGGGGGGGGGGGAGAAAAATACCTGTCTGACTAATGAGTTTGCCTTTTTTCCCCTCAGTGCGATTTTTGCTCACTCACAGTACTAACTCGCTCCAACCTTAAAATCTATACATTAATGCAGTGATTCTCAAAGGGTGTGCCGCAAAGTTTTCGATGTTATATTGATTGTTTATATAATTTAATATTTTCAATTAAATTTTAACTTTATTGAGAAAAAACAAAATAAAGAAAAACGTCCTGTTAAAACATAAAAATTAAACCCGTGGTTTCCAAAATATGTGTACCGGGGATACACTAAATGTGCCGCGAGCAAGAAAACTTTGAGAACCACTTAACTACATGTATAGGAAGAGTGTCTACCTAAGTTAACTTTTCATAAGAATGGATAGAAGTGGTGAATACAATTGAAACACAAGGTGACGTAAGCAGATGTTCATTGGCGCGGCCACCACACTAACAACTTGCAACATTCTCATTACAGTTTATTGTTGTTTGAATGTTGAGAGCAGCAACAACGGCACTAATAGTAATAGTAGAAAGCAGAATGAATGTGAATTTAAGCTAAAAAAAAAGGATTCTGAATGAACAGAAACAACTTCGGATGCTGTTTTTTTAATTCTTCCTAACCTAACCTAACCTAACAAGACGAACACAACCAATTCGGTCAGACAGGATTACAACTAAATAAGATGAAAGAATTTTTCCTCCGAAACTTTTTTCTTGATATTCTTATCCATTCTCCCCTTGTACGGTTGTAGACGTGGCTACTAAAGAATAACAGGAATTTTGTTCAAGGATTTTTGTGAAAAAATTAGCATTGTGTCTGCAACTGCTGCAAGGGTGTTAATGACTTTTACAGTGAGTTTCTCATCATCACAATGACTGATTTCGTGATGTGTTGCTCTTGTTTCCAATTAAGTTTCTTACCGATGCAAATACGCACACAAAATACTTACAACTTGTCATTATTGCATGTTAAACTATGACAGGTAGCACAGTGACACATCGCAAAGTGAATTTCGCGAAAGCATTCGACCGAGTACGGTGCCATTACACACAAAGTTATAAGCTATACATGGATAACCTACAAACGTAAAAAAGACGAGAGTTACAGTCTTACCACGGGCACACAATGAATTTCTACGAGAACACGTGCTTCCGTTGCCAACAAACGGTCTATCAAGTGGACAAGATCGGTCCTTTAAAGGACTTTACCTTTTTTCATCAACAGTGTTTCAAGTGTTCCGTCTGCGGAACCAAACTCACACTAAGAACCTACTTTAATAACCAACAATCTCACGACGATAAGGAAGTGTACTGCAGTAGCCATGTACCTAAAAGTGGACCGGGTCATCTTGATGGTCAGTCGGTTGGCATTCGAGCAGCTCTCAACGTGCCCAAGACGGCCAATTTGGTAAATGAACAGATACGAGGATCTGGTGGGCGTGGAACCTTTGATGCAGAATCTCTAGGTATTAAACAGTACATCCGGTCTCCTAAACCCAATGACCATCAGGAACTTCGAATGAACGAGGCGGCCACCATCGGCGGAGGAGTTGGCGGCGGTGGCTCGTCTTCAGCTCTGAGTGGTTACGTTGGAAAATTCGATGCAAGTGCCCTACACATCAGGCATGCCCTTCAGGCAACAGAACTTAGAAAAAGTTACTTGATGAAAGAAAGAAATATAAACGACTATTTGGTTAGTTCCATTCAAATTAAATTCATTCTCTTTAAGGTGGTTTTAAAGTGTAAACGGGCTCCTCTCAAATTCAGGTGCAAAATGAAGAGAAACTTGAACATCTTTTAGAAACTAGAAGGAGTAGCTCAATCACTTTAGACATGGGTTCTCAACCTGGTGTAGCCATACCCCTTTGGGGGGGGGGGGTACCTTATAATATCATGATTTTCTTTCAGCATTTCTATTTCTAAAGTGAACCATCTGTAAAGTAAAACCAAACTATTGACATCTTTTAAAAGTCATTGTAATAACTTATAATGAATAATAATATTGAAATGATGATGATGATGATGATTTCGACAGTCTGGCAAAGAGGATCTGGGGGCATATTGGACAATCCATTGTGGGTTTGAAGTCGGAAAAAGGTTAAAAACACTTGACCTATAGAAACACCAAAATGATGCCCATTCTGAACTGGCCTAACTGTTGAGGAGCCCATATTGCACACAGGAAATGAAGACAGGTTTGTCTTGCAGACTTCACTGGGAAGGGAATATGGTGACATATTGGGCAATCCATTGGAAGGGGGGGGGGGTCTGTAATCGTAAAAAGGTTAAGAACCATTGATTTAAGATCATGTTGATATCTTTCCAAAATATGCTTTTTATGTCAGTTTTAAAATAACCCAACTTTAAGCAGACAATATTTTTAATGTTTGTCTGCAGTTAGTTTATTTTGAATGATATCAACATGAAAATACTCTTAAAATGATTAAAGCTACCCTTTCTATTTTCTAAAACACTTTCTAGAGTTTTTTCTTAATGTTGCTCCTGAAAGACAGAATAATCAGAGTTCGATAAACGAGCTTAATTACAAAAAAAAAACAATGCCAGTTGAAGTTTCAAACTCTTAAAAGTTTCTAAACTAATTAACCCAAATTTGAATTTAAACAATGTAATTGGGTTTCATAATAGAATTAAAAGTAACTTCCGTCCTTGTGTTTGTGTGAAATTAAAATGATACCAGGATGCAGGTGTCATTTATTACATTAGAAAATGATTATGGCGTTCTCAAATATTCCTCGAATTTCAATGACAACTGTGAAATTTCCATAGAAACATAACGTTCCACATGTGCATGAGCCTGGGTGTGAATAAGGAAGGTGTGTGAGGTGTGGCCCCTCTTTCCCATTCTCTTCCCCCAGCCACCCTCTAACTAAGTTGTGCACCTTAACCAGGGGCCTGAAAAAACAAACATATTTTTACTTAAAAAAAGCCATAAATTCCGCCTACAAAGAACATATTTTCAAAAAATGAAATACACGTTTGCGAAAAAGAAAAGGACGTGACCGGGGTACCAGAAGAGCCAAGTGGGCCGAACTAAATAACACCCACATTGGATCAACCCCCCCCCCCCCCCCCCTCTCTCTCTCTTACTGTAATCGGTTCATTGATGGTGGTGACAATTAATGTGAAAAATTAATAAAATAACTTCAATATTGAGTTCGTCGACCTTCAATTTTGAACACATTTTTAAATTTCTTCTAGAATTACAAACGTTACAGTAAAGATTAATAAATCCTAAATTGAACCATTTCAGGTGATTTTTAACTGTAAACACCTCGCCAATTCTTTCATTATTCTGTCTTCCAGCTTTCCAGGTGCAAAACTTGAAAGCGCTTTAGAAACTAGAAGGGTAGTTCAATCACTTGAGGTTATTTTCATGTTGCTATCTTTCAAAACAAACTTTTTATGTAAGTTTGAGAAAATGGTTCAAGATTTAGCAGACGATATCTTTTTAATTGTTGTCTTATATAAAAAGTTTATTTTGAAAAATATCAACATGAAAATATACTCAAGCTATCCTTCTAGTTTTTAAAACACTTTCTAGTTTTCTTCTCTGTAAATTACAGTTACACCATCTGATCTAATTAATTGAATTAATAATTGTTCATTATTTCAATTTGAAATAGTTTAGATTTGATTTTTGAGTGTTTGATTGTCAATGAATGCATCCATTATTATTATTATTATTATTACAAGGTCATATAATTTTTAACCAAAAAAACCCAGGTGAGATTTTTCGAGACAGGTAAAACAACATTTCATTTCCTGTACTCCTCCGTATTCTAACCACAATCAAAAAAGGAAACCACAGGATGAAAAATGGGTTCCACGCCAATTAAAACATCAGCCGGAACAATAAAAATGCATAACTTTTGAAATTTTCCTGAAAAATAAACATTATATTGTAAAAAGTTTAAACCAAAAATGGTCCAAAATAATAAACAATTTGAGAAACACATTCAGCTACCAAAGAGGTGACAGTCAATTAGTTATTGTCCAATTACTCCAATATCCATCCATCTAGACATAATGAGGAATGGGGTCTCAGGAATTGAGGCTCATACGTTGACACATATCGGATTTCAAAGTGTTAAAAGTTTTCAAAACGCTGAAGTGTACCTTAAAAGAAAATATAAATTCATATGGGTGTCACCTGCAGAGGTCATTTTGTGTGCACCGCGCGGACTGCAAGCCACAAGGCACACTTTGTTTTTTATAAGTAAAAAAGGGTCAAGACCTCGTTCATTTAAGTCAGTTATATATAGGTTTATAAATTTTTGCAAGGTCGGCCGGAGGGAGGGGGCACACCTATCCGATAAAATGTCACAAGCTGACACACAAAAGCCTCTAAAGGTCGGACAGCATATTTGCTTTCTACAGCCTTAAAGCTACCGCTTCCTGATGAATTTTTTAACAGACAAATTTAAAGCAGCGACGTCAATACTGTATATTTGCGTCAAAATCTAACCTCTAACCTGCCTAGATTAGTTTGATTTTTACGCTTATGAGTCACGACCTTGCTGTAAATGTCAAACCAAATGGAGGCTTTAAAAAGCAAGCAACAGTTTGCTTTTCTAAAGGCACATTAAAACGCAAATATGCAATAATTTGAAAAGCTACCAAAAGCAATACAAAACTTAGATTTAAAGCCGTATAAAACAAATATATGCAGTCTGGCCTAAAAAATTGGTACCACCCAATAATTGAACCGACTGATTACGCTCTAAATGGAACAAACGCCAAAAGTACTTCTTTGAATTTATTCAGTTTGTTCAATTTGGCGCAACTAAATTAGCGCCAACCAGCAACTAGACCACCACCACTGACAAGTCTATTGATCCACTTGAAGGCTCAAGCTCTCAACTTTTCTATGGTAGAACTTGCAAATAATAAAATAATGTGTGTGTACTGTAGCTGCATAAATATATAAATATATAAAAATATGATAGTAAGGAAATGGTTACTTAAAAAACCATGAATATGTTAATGAAAGCGGAAAAAGAAATTGTTGCACTGAAAATAAAAAAATCGAATCCTTATCTGGAGGGAGAAACAACAACAACTAACGAAAAAGACGACTAAAAACCGGCTTTGTTCACTCACCCTCAACAAGAACCAGTCAAGCAAATTTCAAATTCTACATTTTTTTTAGATAAATTTAAAAAAAAGAAGACAAATAGTGAAAAATGAAATATAGAGAAAATAATATGAAACTTTAGTCATTTTTTAAAGGAGTCGATTTCATTCTGAGGACACATTCCTTTATTGCAAAAAATAAAACCACATTGAAGTTCACAAGTTGAAAATGTTTGAAATTAAAAATTCAAGTAAGAGGAAAGTTCATAAATGACACAATATATGAGAAGGAGGAGGAGGAGGTCGTTGCATGAATGAATGAGTCACTCATTATACACATATTAATATATAGCAGTTTAGAGGGGGAGGGTCATTCACCCAATCCTATGAAATAGGCCCACTATGGAAAAAAAAGCAGACACTATATGCATTATGCAACAGAAAAGATAAAGAAAGCTTATTATATATAAAGACTATGGTCATTTGCACAGAGAATGTTCAAGTGTGAACAATGCCGGATTTAAAGTTGTTATGAGGAGAAAAAGAGAGGGTTGGGGGGGGGGGCCGGTAACACCCCTGTATTCGCCCCTCCCCCGTCCTCCTTAAATTCGGATATGCACAAAATATTTTCTAAAAACTAAACAGCTCATTAGAAATGAATGAAATTTTAACCATAACTAGAAAACATCTCTGCAAACATAATCCGTAAAAGGAAATTTCCGTGTACCGTCTAGTTTTTAAATAAAAAATTAAAAACCGAACACAAACCAAACCTTTACACCTAACATGGGAGGTTCGAAACACAAAATATTTTCTAAAAAGTAAACATCTCTGTAGTAATCGACGAAATTTTAACCATAACTAGAAAACACATATGGAAACATAGCCCCTCTAAAAGGAAAATTCCCTGTCCTTTCTAGTTTTTAAATAGCAAATTGTCAACCGGGTGCTTTCTGATCACATGATCGATGTTTCAATATTATGTTGTTTTATTTGTACACTGTGATACAGGATCGAGATACCCAGACCAAATTGGAGATGAGACACAGAAAGGAAGAAGATGATCTTTACAGAACATTTGCAAAACACCGCGAAGAAGAAGAAAAACACATCCACAGACAGATTCAGGTGAAGAATTTATTATTTATATCTCAAATGAGAACACCAAACATGACATTTGAGTCTATTGGAGCAGGAGGAATGGGAAAAAGAGTTGGAAGTGTTGGCGGGAAGATTCGAACAAGAGATGAGAATGAAGAAGAGGAAGATCTCGAACGACGAACAAAGGGCCCTAACCGTGAGACACCAAAGGGAAAGAGACGACCTCGAGAAGAACATGACCCTAAAAAGGGACAAACGAAGAGAAATGATCACGCGAAAATTACTCGAAGACGAGAGGACGGCCACCGCGGCACTCGTAGAGAAACACAGCAAGGAAATGCTCAATCTGATCAACGAAAAGAAATCGGAATTCATGAGGGTAGGTTTGAGGCGCGTGAGTAGATGCTCAAACACTCATGTTATGAGCACCTGCTCAAACCGTGAGCATGTGCTTAATCTCTCGTCATGCTCCGTTTCGTTGTGGCAACTTTAATCGTATGAAAATTGAGCAGATACTCACATCTTGAGTAGAACTATACTCCACTTCTTTTTTTGAGTAGCTACTTGTGAGTATATCCTCAACTTTATTAATACCAACAGTTGTTTGTTTATCAGACCAACAGTTACTACGATTCGCAAGAGGAAGAATATCCGACGGAAGAACTGGCACCGTACCCTTCACAACCGCCGCCACCAACTCCACCATCTCATGCCAAAATAGAGATATACAACGATCCGCTGGTGTTTGCAGATTTGGATCAAGTGGCCATCAATGTAGAAAGATTTTGAAACCAACTTTTATCTCGTTTATTCCTGTTAATTGTGAACATCTTTAAACGTTGCAGGTTGCCCAGGAAGATCAGAAGACTTTTACGGATTTGGTTAGAATGTTAGTTGGGCATTGCGCTTCCGACGTTGAGAAAGCCAGGTAACAAAATTACTCTGATTATTCAACACAGATTATTCTGTCGTCGTCAGCTCAATCACGTTTATCAATCAATCAATCACTTTATTTTCTTGTTGATATCTTTTAAAATAAGCTTTTCATGTAAGTTTGATGATGACCCAACTTTAAACGGACAATATCTTTAAATTTCAATCTATAAAAAGTTTATTTGGAAAGTTATCAACATAAAAATACAATTACGTGACTAAGCTACCATTCTAGTTTCTAAAATCCTTCCTTGTTTCTTATAATTTTTCTTTTATTAAAGGCAAAATAATCAGTTTTTCATAAACCGTCTTAACGAGAAAATAAAACGTCTTTCTCAATAGAACTATCTTTCGGTGGATTACAGTGAAGAACTTGAACACGATGCATTTTGATGAAAACGTGAGAAACGACACTCCGATGGGTTTGCTCCGTGGAATCAAACATGGCACCGAGAGCTATCATGTTCTATTCAAGCGCCTGTGCAGGTGAGCCAAACGTTTAATACATAAATAATGTAATATAATTTCAAATGATTACATTTCTTATTCAGTTACGTGGGACTTCACTGTGTGGTCATCAAAGGTTACTCCAAGAGTGCCGGTTACCAACCGGGAGTTAAGTTCGAAGACAGTCACTTTCGTAACTCTTGGAATGCAGTTTACGTGGCAGGAGCGTGGCGATTCGTTCAGTGCAACTGGGGAGCTCGTCACTTGGTCAATGCCAAGGAGGTGCCGAAAAAGGGAAGCAAGAACAAATCGGATAGTTTACGATACGAATACGACGACCACTACTTCCTGACGGATCCCAAGGAGTTCATTTACGAGTTCTTCCCACTTCAATCGGAGTGGCAACTCCTGAAAGGCCCACTAACCCTACCTGAATTTCAGGAACTTCCATTCGTCAGGTCACTCTTCTTTCGCTACGGCCTTTATTTTCCTCATGATGACCATCATTCGATTCGATCGGTTATGCCTACGGACAGTACGGGGGCTGCCACAGTTCGTATCGGCATGCCAGTCAGTATGGCCTCCACTCTCATATTCCACTACAACCTCAAGTTTTTCGACAGTGACGTTGATTTGTATGATGGAGTGAGCCTGAAGCGTTTCGTTATGCAGTCGGTGGTTGGTAATACGGTTGCGTTTCGAGTTCACGCGCCCTGCAGTGGTTCTCTCCTGTTGGATATTTTTGCAAACGCAGTCACACCTCGAGAATATCTGACGGGCGAACCGATGAAGTTTAAGAGCGTCTGCAAGTTCAAGGTTCTGTGTGGCGATTTGCAAACAGTCATGGTGCCCTTGCCCGACTGTGCAAGTGGCGAGTGGGGTCCGATGAAAGCCACACGACTCTTTGGGCTGGTTCCCATCACACATCAGGATGCCTTGGTGTTTGCAGGGCGAGAATTAGACGTCCAGTTCCGTATGTCACGACCACTCACCGATTTCATGGCCACACTTCATAAGAACGGAGTCGAAGAGAAACGACTATCAAAGTACGTGGCCCACTCGGTGACGGACGACGTGGTTACCATCCATGTCAGTTTTCCCGAGGAAGGACAGTACGGAATGGACATCTACACTCGAGACATCGATCAAGGAGTGGCAGAGACCGGGCAAAAACAATTGCTAACTCACTGTTGCAAATACCTCATCAACTCTTCGAAAAGAAACTAAATCCTAACCCCGTTTAATTCCATCCAACCCGTGGAGAGACAATCAACCCTTGTAAATAACCGATGTCCGCACCTTTTGACAATGAGGGTTGTGGGAAGTTCATCAAATATATAGGGATTAAATTATTTGAAATGGAAGTATTATTTTTTAAAACAAAGACAATTCTTCTCTAAAATAACTTCTAACTTGTTTTTAATTTATAAAAAAAACCGTAATTAATTAATTTCATGTTTTGTTTTTCTTTCTGTCTGCTCTCACACAAATAAAAACACACGCCTTTTCTTTTTTGTACAACTAAACCTATGTTTGAATTTGAAAATTTGTGTAACTTATTATGCCGCGTTTACAGTCGGCACTTGCAGCTCACGTTCACTCTGATAGTCTTTCATTGGAATGCAAATCTTAGACAAGAAAAGTACCTTATCTTTGTCATTAAAACAAGTTCAATGGAACACTCACTCACCGGAAACTTAAGTCGGATAGATTTACTACAAAATAAAAATTTCGGAGAAATGAAAGTCCTCATACAAAAAAGTCTGCACAAGAAGTCATAAGTCTCATCGAACACTTTGTAAGCATTTATACCAAAAAGTACGATTGAAATTAATTTTGTGAGCCGTTTGAGCAAAACCGAACGTTCTTGTGAAGGACCTATTAATTTGCATGACAACTCGATCACAAATGCAGAAAGAAAAAAAAAATTCCACTGAAAAAAGAATTTAATCTAATTTGCATAAATATATTCTATTTAGCAGGATAGCTTGAGACACCCCCGCCCCTCTTTTCTTTCTTCCATCTTTTAGGAACTCAACAATGTCCTTGGAAATGTTTTCTGTTGTAATGTGCAAGAACCTTTGAACGTAAAGGAAGGCAGAAATGTAGCTGAAACTTTATTTCTATTTTCTGCTGCAAAATTACCAGAAAATAGAATTAAAAATAAAAAAATCAAATAACGTTTCAGTAATATTTGTCTGCCAAAGTCATTAAGCAAATGAAGCCCAGTTTATACCACAGTTATGTATTATCTCACAAGTTCACAACCAAACGACAGTAATATTAAAACATAAGGGTCGATTGACACAACAGTGAGTGAAGGTGGGGTCCGGTCGACTGTGATCAAATATCCTACCAAAGAGCTGCTTCTCAACCTCTTAGGGTTGGTTTATACTCCCTTGCTAAGCGGCAAAGCAGCCTGCGAAGCTTCAAAAATGACGTCAGAGCTTCAGGTTTTTGCCTTCGCCAGAGCATGAAGCTAGCTTTGAAATTGTTCAACTTTTCAAAGCTTAGCAACTCAAAGCACCAATCAGGAAACGAATACACAAAAGGGGTGAATAAGTCACACCTTTTTTCTTCCAGAAGGGGAAGGGTTCTATTGTTTTGTGTATCTGTTTTATAGGGTATAAAGGTCATAAAATAGGGTAAACTTTGCAAGACCACATGTATGTGTGAACAAGCTAAGCTTTGGGGAGCTAATTTTACAGAACTTCAAAGCTTGCAAATCTTAGCAAAGTTTGGAGTATAAACCTGAAATCCAATGTATTTACAAAGTCGGCGTTCACACTCAGATCATGGTTTTCCATAGAAAGATTGAAACAGACCATGTTTTAATCGGATAGTGAGAAGCGACCTTAAAAGTCTCGAAGTGTTGCAAATAAATTCTAATTTAAATCCATGCCCTCCCCCACCCAAAGGCCACAAATTCTCTTCATAACTTAGGAAACAAATGACTGGCCATTAAACAATTTATTTAAAATTTAAGTCTTTATGTTTCAGTCTATGAGAATCGATTAAATATTAAAAACGCCTCTGTACTTTTTTCTACACGATAAAATTAACTAAACACAAGTTACTTCTTTCAGCGGAGATGACGAATTTATATAACACATAAGACAAAACACAAATAAGAATGTCATTTTGAAACAAAATCTCAAAAGTCCCGTTGTCTCCACTTAATTTCATCATCATTTTTAACAATACATAAAAAATAACAATGGCGAACAGCAAAGACAATTTCTTTTCTTTTTTAAAAAAAAAAAAGTACAACTGCGGGAATCGTTTTCGATTCAAGGGAAACGAAATGCAGAAATATATAAAAATAAAAGGCTTTAACGACGTTCCCTGTATCTACGATCATTGTGACCCACGTGTCCGGTCCGTCTCAAGAAATCGTCAACCGATCGTTCATACTACAAACATGGTGACAAAAATAACTAAATTATTAGCCAGTAAATCCGACTAAAGAAAAAAAAAATCGAAGTAAGAGAACAACCGTTCGCTTGTCGTTCCTATTAGAACGCTGCATTCCAAACTCTGGATGTGGCGGTCGACCATAGAATGGAGGCGGTTCCATCGGAGCATATGGAGGCTAAGTTAACAACAACAAAAACTAGAAATAATCAAACACTCGCGCGTGCAGTTCACGATTAAAGACACCTAGAGCACCGAGTATCGGCATGCGCGCCACCACGTTGGCCGACTTTGGTGTTCTTCAATCGCTCCAGCAACTAAACGACAAGTCAAAACGTCTCCAAAATACTTCTATACCTGAAAACTATAACTAACACACACCATTTTGCCTAAAGATGTAAGATGTTCTTGAAGAGAACTGCTTGCTGTTAATGTGAAGCCTAGCTAATTTTTAGCACAATTAAAAAAGTACAAAATAAAAACCTCCCGTTTGAATATCACTTCAAAAGACCTATTTAATTGACCAGAAAATTAAAAAAGCGGTTGCAACTTCCAATTATTGCTCAATACTCAAGTCTGAAATAGTATTTCCCATTGAAAATCGACATCGCTTTTTCAGAAAACGCCAAATTTCACGCTACAGACTCAATTGTTAAAAAACCCGTTTATGAACCGAGATTTGAACAATTATTGATGTTGTCACCAGCCTAATTTAAAGGTCTTTTGGTTGCAATTATTCAAAGTATTTTTTTGTTTTGATTCATTTTTCAATTATGTTAATTCGTTTAACCAATGTTAAAAGGTCATTAAGCTCATAAAAGTTCATTCTGTATTAAAAAAAAAACTACTTTAGGAACATGTTTTAGCTTTTTGTAAAATGTAAAATTCTGTGTAATCCTTAATACGTTTCTTCAGCTTTAAGGTATTAAGGTTTTAAGTTGCCGTTTGGTTGCTAGAACTATTTGAACAACTTTGAAACCGTCAAATCGACCACGTCTTCCTCTGACGTGTCACGTTCAACAATGAAGTATCGCGGCTCTTAAAAAAACAATTATGTAAAATCCCAAGCAAACGCTCATTTTGCTCTAGGGTCTTAATTGTGAAATTGTATAAGGCAAAGGTTACTGGAGGTCCATAATGCATCGGAGGCATTGGCGGTCTCGAATGGTGGAAGTCCCTTAGATAGTCGACGTAACCCTGAAGGAAATAAAAAAGAGTGAGTGAGCACTCAATATTACGCAATCCGTTTTAACAGATTCTCACCCCATTCATTATAGGTTCTCGACGCATTCCGTAGCGTCCGGCTGGAGATCTAAAAAAAAATCAAATTAAGTAAAAATCAACGCCGAGAAAAAAGAAAAACTGTTCGAGAAGAGAAGAACTTTGATAGAACGCACCTATCACGTCTGCTCTCTTTGTACGATCCTATTCAGAAAAAAAAAAAAACAGAAACAAAAATCCACAGAAGCAAATCGTTAATTCGAAAGAAAATGGGAAGGACAGGAAAAATCGAAACAAAATGACAGAAGGCTAAAAGAAGACCTTCGTAATAGTCTCCGCGACTTCGCTTGGGTCTCGGTGAATAGTCGTCGTCTTGTCGATGCCTTCGGCTCCTGCGATTGATATCAAACACAGATTCATCACTAGTTCAAAAATAAAAAACCACTCTCTTTCGAACTGTAACACGTTCGATGTGAACGAAACAAGTATAGAATTATTATACGCTCTTTTGGTTGAAGTAAAAAAACCTCAAATAGGACAGAATCGTTAAGATTTTCGAACTCTGTTTATTCTGCAGATTCAGAAGAGCAACAATAAGAAAAAATTGAAAGTGTTTTAGAAACTAGAACTGGTAGCGGAATCGCTTTATAAAAAGTGCATTTTGAAATATATCAACATGAAAAATGTTGATATATTTCAAAATGCACTTTTTATTGAAAAATATCGTCTGTTTAAAGTTGGATCCTTTTGAAACTGAAATAGAAGAACTGTCATAGCTTAACAGATATGAACATGAAATTACACTCGCATGATTAAGCTGTCCGTTCTAGGGAGTTTTGAGTTTGAAAAACTGATCTGCAAACAGTTGAAAAGACCTATGGCGCAAAGACAATATTCGTAGCAAAAATTTCTTCATTTAAAAAAAAAAAACAGTTTCAAAGTTTCCCTTAATTCTGGCTCCTGAAAAATAGAATAAGCAGAGTTTGAATTGCATCGTTTACACTTTAAAACCATCTTAAAGATACACAAAATAAATTTTAAAAGTTAAAAATCGGGAGGGAGTTACGAAACGTTACCCACGAATAGAGGGGATGGGGGAGTGGGAGCTCCTCAAAACAAAAAGAGGCCCCACATTTTGATATTTAAAAAAAGAAACAAAAACTAAAAAGCACAAGCGATCACACAATAGTCCAATGATATTTTTCGCACAATTAAAACACGCACGAACGAACCATCCCGCCCTCCTCTCCATAATCCCAACATTGCGCCTAATCGGGATCACTCATTTTCGAGACATAAAGGCAACAACAATTTGCCATCAAAGTCCCACCACTAATAATAATCCTTCACAAGTTAAAAGTGAAAGTTCTTTAAGAAAGTTCCCTTTTCAATTGTGAGCCACCACAGAGAGAGAGGGAGAGAGGGGGGGAGGGAAACCAATTCCTTGAAGAAGGAATTTATTAGGAGGCACCAAAGACATCTTTTTTTTATTCAAGGATGCGACGTCAAATGGATTCATGCACCAATCTATCGAGACAACTAGCAAAAAGAGTCCCTTTAAAATAAAGTCCGCTTTATCTAAGAGAAACACACCACTTGGCAGCACGAGATGCTCTTGAGCGAGAGGGGACATTTAGGGGATTTAACTCTCAACGTCCGCCACTAGCTGCGTCGTAAGACATAAGTCCATACAAAAGAGGAGGAGGAGGAGTAGGAGTAGAATTGAAGAATGACTCGGGGCTAACCTCGAAGACGATCTGTGGTGACCCGGAGGACGCCTATGATGCGTCCGATGATGATGATGGTGCCTGTCTCGCCTCCTCTCGTGCCTATGTTGCCAGCTGCGAGGCCTTCCTCGCGACCCACTACTTCCGCCGCCGCCGCCGCCACCGCTGCCGCTTCCTCCTCCGCTGCTCCGTTTAGATTTTCGAACGATCTCGTCCAGATCCACGTTTTCGTCGATCGGAAACAGGCGGCACAATTCCTCGGCGACTTTCGGCTCAATTTCCTGCAGGAAACGTCCAGCAGAATACATCCACAAAAATCCTCGGCACAACACACACATTATATCACTTTTTTTAAAAACACTATCTTAAATTTAAGGCAAAAAACAAGAGAGAAAAGTTCAATCACTTGTAGTCTGCCTTCACTTTTTCGCAAAAGAACCGTTATTACTTTTCTTTTACGTATTTTGTCCAATGGTGAAAGTCCATTTTTTAACATTCACTTCATCACTTTTTTTGCTTTTCTTTAAAAAAAGTTCAATCGAGATATTTTTTTCGTTTTTAAGATGAAGGAAAAACAAAAAAAAAACACAGAAGACAAAAAAGAAAAAATCAAAACCTAATCCACTAAAGAATATCAATTAACTACTATGAACGAGATTCCGAAGGTAACATGGACATCGATAAATAATAATAAGGACAAAGATAAAGTGATCGAAACCCCGACGAAATGGGTGTTCGATCGAACTCCTACCTGACCATCCCTTCCTATCTTCACGGGTTTACCATCGTTCCAAGGATTGTACAAATGCTGCGTCTTCGGAAACGGAAGTTCGCGTCTGAAAACGAAAAAAAAAAAAACATCAAAACCCCCTCGAAGGAAAAAAACCCCCCAAATTCTGAATCGAATTTCTACAAACCGACAGATCCAATCTAAATGAAAGACACCACCCAAAGCTCTAGAACTCAAACCCGGAGGCAAAACCCACTGAATCTGCGGTCCATCGTGACGAGATTCGCCATTCAGTCGAGCAAAACCTAAACAAGTCCGAGAAACGATCAACGTAAAAAAAAAGGTGTGCATTACACTATTTAACGATTAACAACCAACGCAGAACCTTGAAACTTTCCACTTTCTTTAACGGAATAGATCAACATCACGTTCCGAGATTCCTATAAGAAAATGATCACAAAAAGATCAGAGTTAACCACAAAGAACACTCACACAGAAACACGTGCAAAGGGAAGTGAAAAGCCTATTGAAAAAAGTCCCGAAAAACATTTAAATGTGGTTTCCCCATGCTTTTCTTCATCTTTCAAGTGCCTTTGGCATGCCCCACCCCCACGATTTTCCAGGCGTGTTCAAAATGGTCCCACACCTATGCCAGGCTTTTTCGTGTATTTAGCATTTTTTACGCTTTCGGGAGTTTTCAGCGCCTATTTTAAGTCTTTTACGCGCCTATTCAAGACTTTTCAGTGTTTCCGTGCCTTTTTCTTACACTTTCCATGCTTTCAGCACTCTTTCAAGTTTGTGTATTTTTTGCAGTTTTATACGTGATTTCAGTGTTTTTCAGTGAAAGTTTCTGTGTTTCATCACCAAACAATGGATACATATTAAAAATAAGACGTAACAGAAATGAACTCACCCTGAAAGCCTGGTTCAATTTTGCCTCATTCTGAGGAGGAGTCGACCAGACACCCTTTGCCTTAGACAAAACCACGTTTTCGTGATTGTTACTCTTTATCAGATAGAAGCGACACTCTCGAAATAAGTAACGCAACTTGGACGAGTAATCTTTGCGATTCACGGATGGCGCCGTCTTAGATCTCTGCGAACTCCCTCCTTAGAAACGAAAAGAAATACAAAAACTCATTATCGGTTGGAAAACGATTCAACCGTCAAAAAGAACCGACTGTCGTCACTGCGGCTGCGTCGTTCATAAACGATGGGCGAGATGTCGTGACGCCGTTTGCGACGACGTCGACTTTCATCTCGAGGACGGCGACTTCCACCACGTCCTGAAAAAAAAATTATAACCGAAAAACCCTACATAAGATCGTAAAACAATGTAACAAACCAGAGGCAGACGAAGAACGAGATGAAGATGTGGACATGGGAGAACTACGATCGCTGTTGCTCGACGAGAAGTCACTCGAAGAACTCGCTTCGCTTCTCGTGTCGTAGTCGCCAGCGTTATCACCTGTTCCCATGTCGTCCAAAGCAACGGCCGCACTTGGTCCATCGTCCGTTCCATCTCTTGATTCGTTCGGATTAGTTCCGGATCCATCTGAGATTACAACAAAACACGTATGATCAATTCTAAAATCTCACTCCAAACTTCAGAATTTCTAGGTCAGTCTAACTCATCGAAGAAAAAAAAAAAGGCTTTTTAAAAGTTTCAAAAGAGCAACACTAAGGAAAAATTGAAAATGTTTTAGAAACTAGAACGGACAGCTCAATCATTTAACGTTCATGCTGATATCTTACACTGAAAATGTCCCAACTTTAAGCAGATGACATTTTTTTAATTTGTGTCTATAAAAAGCTTATTTTAAAAGATATCAATTTATTAAGTGGTTCATCTACCCTTCTAGTTTCTAAAACGCTTTCAACTTTTTCTTTAACATTGCTCCCAAATGTAAAATGACCATAATCTCGAGAAAGAGTGCTCAACTTTGGAAAATAACTAACAATTTCGATAATCTTGTTCATCGGGATCGGTCGGTTCCAACTTAATCTCCTTCTTCTCGAACGTATCTTTCGCTTCAGTCGTCGACAGCTTCTTTAAGATTGATTTCTGTTGAGGTTGTGTCGATGCTTTTGTCACCGATTTGTTTCTCGAAGGCGTTATGACGCCACCGACCTTTTTAGGCGCATTTTTATTCTCCTGCGAGCTACCTAAAGAAACACACAAACCGAAAAAACACTAAAATAACCGAATACATTCAGATACGAGACTTCATTTTTCGCCTCTTGTCCGTACTCTTGTTATCTTGTTTGGAAACTGCAATAGCAGCGACCGGCTTCTGTCGATTAGAAGCAGATGACGAAGAAGAAGCTGACTTTCCGCTGGCAGAAGCAGCAGCAGCAGAAGAAGAAACTGCTCTCATCGGCGCTTTCTTCACGGCCACTTTTGGAACCATCTTTGTCTGCTGCATCTGAAAACGCATAAATCGGAAAACTTTTATCGCATCGATCTCCTAAAACGGCAACAAATTTGGCACGGAACGCAGAAAAAAACTATCTATAATAAAAAACCTTTCCAGACTCTTTTGCGGCAGCCGCCGAAGAATCCTTCTTCGTCGCATTGGGATTCGATGCAGGCGTTCCCGGTTTCCCTCTGGGTGGCGCTTTGGAAGCACCGGACGGAGCCCTCGTTCCAACCGGTTTCGCACTTGTTGTAGATGAAGATTTCGTCGCGTTCGTTACGTTGGTGTTAGTCGTAGCAGCAGCTGCAACTTTCTTCGTCTGCGATCGTGTCACTTTACCAGCACCGACTGTGGAGGATGAGGAAGACGTCGATGTTGTCGTTGTTCCCACAGTTCCCTGTCCCTTAGTCGTCACCATCTTCTTAGCCATATCTTTCATAAGAGGTTTTGTGATCGTCGTGCCTCCGATAACCGGCGGTTTCTTCTTTGGAGCCATCGGTTTCGATATGGAAACGTTTCCACTTCCTCCGCTGCCGCTACCACCAGCGGCGCCGTTTGCGCCCATCGTCATGCGCCTTGTCGCAACGGCCGAAGAAGAAGAACTGGTGGCTCTTCTCCTTCCAGCTTTAAAAAGGACACCAAAAACTGATTAAAATTCGGCTCCGAATCAAAGGACCAACAAGGATCAAACCGGCTTTTTTATCATCGTTCTTTAATTCTGCAGCTAAATCATCATAATCTTCGTCGGCCGTTTGAAATATTTCATCTAAAACATTCACCTCTGAATCTCCTGTTCGAAATAAAACAATAAAAGCTTATTAAATAGAAGGACCAATCACCGCTATTAAATTTATCTTTCTTTTCACGTTAAGAATGGCATAAAAGCTCGCCATTTTTAATTGGAAGAAACGAGGTGATGTTCTTTTGCGCCATTCTTAACGTGAAATTCGATACTTTGTTCGTGTTTTCAGTTCAATTTAAGTAATAACTCAACGAAAAGAATATTAAATATCTACCTTTGTTGTCTTGATAGTCCTCACTCATGATTTAAGTCTCAATAAACCAGAAGCAAGTCTAAAATAAACACTTTTTCAAACTGAAAAATTAAAAAGTCATTTCTGAAACGGACGCCACAAAGAAAAAAAAAACGGACATTGTTATGACGGCTGCCAGCCGCCGCTGTTGATAAAATTACTAGTCGCGACCGTTCTTAAAATGACTCTGCCCGTTAACTTATTAAAAATAAAGCTTCAATGACTTCAATGACAGTTTAAATTTCAATGTCGACAACTTTAAATATTACATATTTCTAAAAAAAATATATAAAAAAAAATTGAAACTGCGTTGAAAACAAAACAATTTAAACGACACATTATCAGCCGCCAATTTTAGAAATATAAAAGTTAATGGCTAATTTCTGATATGCATCGATAATAACACATCGATACTTCCCGATAACATTTTAAAATTTATTTTCTGTAATCTAGTAATCATTTAATTTCTATACTTTTGTAATATAAAACAATTAAAAAAAAGTAAATTTACTTTGTGAATATTTTTTAAACTTATTATTATTATTTTTTAATTAAATTTTAATTATTATTATTTTTTAATTAAATTTTAATTATTATTTTTTAATTAAATTTTAATTATTATTATTTTTTAATTAAATTATATTAATATTATATATATATAATATCCCAGATCTGTGTATGTGTGTGTAAAAACAGCTTTTTTTTTCTCAAGGTCAACTATATGTTGCACCCTTCCCATCCAAGAACCCCATGATATTAAATAGGAGGGGAAAAGGTTGGAAAGTGTAGAAGGGGGGAGAGAGAAAAGTGGGAGGGTGACGGAAATTGAAATGAAAGGAGTAAAAAAAGGAACAAACGACGCGCATGCGCACACCAGAGAAAATGAAAAGCTCATTTTCTCTTTCAAATATAAAAAGGGGAGGGGATAATAGTAGCAAAATTAAACTACAGTTTATCACGGGCAATTGTGCCCAGCATTAGAATTTCTTTTGCTCCACACTTTTATGAACGTCATCAATTTCTAATTGGTTTGTTACTTGGCCTGACGTCATAAAAGGGCGGAGGAAAAGAAATTCTAATGCTGAGCACAATTTAAGGCGTGTGAATTTGGCTCCCGTCATTTATGACGGGTTACCCCACTAGTTTAAAATTAATTAGCTAATTTTCCCAATGAGGGTGACACTCTGAGTGAATCTTGTACGGTACAGCAAGCCGTTTTGCTTTTTTTTTTTTTACTTTTTACTCGATTTTCAGATTTCAGTTCTATTCTGAATGTGCAATAAAACGCAGATAAATGTAAAATGGCTTTGCCATACATACGTTCTTCTGTGAATCTTTGTGAATCTTGTGCATGATTTTCTTCTATGTCGTCCCTCTTCAATTTTCCTCATTAACATTTGCGACGATGACAGCGATTACTATATTAAAGAGGCTGCAGCGCCTAATAATAAATTTTTGTTTCGATATAAATTAAAATATTGTACGAAGTAAACCAACTCGTTGCGTTTATTTTTTGCAGAATTTTTATTTCACATTCAATTTAGAAAAAAATTAAATTGCAATTAAAAATTTTAAATAAATGATTTTTCTCATTTGTTATTCATTTTTAATTGTAGCTTTTAACTTTTTTAATTTCAATTAAAAAAATTGTGCAAAAAAAACGCAACGACTTCATTTATATTTTTGTGTGAGTTTCCAATATCAGCAGCTTTAATTTGCATTTTCGCCATTTGCATAAAGACCGAAATAACAAAATCACAAACACACAACAAGAATGTCTTCATCAGAACATTCACAATTATGCTTTATTCACATTTTTTTCAAAAAAAAAAATAACATGGTTAGAGGCTAGAATATTCCAACTATCTGCATCTGTCAACTCAAGAAGTTAGCCTCTAACCAGGTTGCTGTCTTATTTGGAAAAAAAACCTTAATTATTATTGTTCTAGTGAACATCCACCTACTATTTATTTATAAATCCAAGGCACGACCTTGCATTTTGCCCATCATCTTCGAACGAGACTTTTATTTGCATCAGACACGCAAAATAGCCCCCCACCCACCGACCCCTAATTTCAAACAAAATTTCCGTGATTGAGGGATTGCTTTATGTAGGGTTACGGGTTGGACACTAAGATGAGGAAAATGAGAGGCATATCATAAATTAACAACATTTCTAGGAATTAACCCCCTCTCCAGTCTTGCACTTTTAGAAAGGAATGGCCAGTGGACATCCCCATCTATCTTTCATGCACATTTGAGGGTGGTGGTGGTGGTGGCGATGGGATAAATCTAGATGGGCGAACAACAACATAAAACACAAAAGAACCCCCCTTAAAGAAAACAAGAAGAAGAAGCAGAAGAAGTGTTGGATTGAAGGCAAAAAAAGAAGAAGAAAAGGAAATAAAATCAAAATATTGCGTGTGAATGGGCAAACAAGGCGTGCCATAAAATCACTCTCAAATGGACATTCTAGTCCAACCGAAATGGCCACCTTTTTCATCCGTAATCTGTTGTTTTTTCTCTTTTATTTCTTCTCCCCTCTAAACCCCTAAACCCCCCCGAAAACCATCTTCCTTTTTATCCTCCGCCTAAAATAAAATAAGTAAATGGCACAAGTCAATCTAACAAGTAAATCAGAAGAAGAAAAAAAAAAACCCATCACATTGATGACACATAAACACACATCCATTTTTTTGTTGCCTTTCTTGAAGGGAAAGAAACACTGAGACCCTTTTCACACAGACCACAATTTTTGATCACTTTTCAAATGCAAAATGAAGTCCGGTTGTGGTAAAAATCGAACACCTTGAGTTTTTCCATGGAAAACACCGCCTTCAATTTCATTTTGCAGTCGAAAAGCAATCTTTGTATTCTAATTTTAAGGATTGGGAATACATAAACCATTTTCGGTGGTCGATTTCGACTGCAAAATGAAGTCGGGTTGTCGCCAAAACCGACCACTTCGAATCTTTTACATAAAAATACATTGCAACCACAGCCTAACCACCTGCAACTTCATTTTGAAGTTAAAATGAACCAAGAAAAAGTGGTCCGTGGTCCTAAAAAAAGCAAGAAATAAGAAACAAAAATGGAGACTGAAAATTATAACACAAAATCTAATAATGATTTCAAATATATGTATTTACAGTATATATATATTTTTTCAGAATTTATTTCACAGTATCTTACATGTGTGTATTTTTTTTGTATCTTTTTTGTATGTTTTCATCTAAAAACAAAAGATACAATATTTTATTTTGCATAAGTTTTTCTTCCTTTTTTTTTCTCTCTCAAACTGACTAAAAATGGACTTTGGTCGCTTTTCGAATACTAAAATTTTTGTATGCAAACTTATTAAAATGAAATGACGGCTTACATATTATATTATTTTCCTTATAAAGTTTAAAATGATCATTTTTTTTAGAATAAAATGGTGATCTTTATCATTTTTATTTTCAAAACTTTTTTTTTTTTTATAAAGAGGCAATTTTTTTCTGGTTAATTCTGTCTAATTAAAATCGGGCTTCAAGGTACAAACAAACTTCTCTAAACATTTCAAGCAAAAAATATTTAAGTATATGATTGAAATTTTTAAAGACCTACATTTTGTCAAAAAAGAAAATTGAGGCCCAGGGTACAAAGTCCTTGAGGCCCACTATGCCCATAAAGAGCACTAGGCTCATCGTTTTAATAAAGCCCAAAGGGTTGCTTCTTTTTCGCAAGCCCAAAAAGCCCACAAGATTAATGATGCCAACAAAGCCCACCAGGTCCTTAAGACCCATGAGCATTATTGTAGGTTTCTAATTGAAATGAAACTTTTGGGTTTTCAAATTTTCTTTCTATTTCTTTTTTTTTTTTTTTTTTGCTGTTTTCAGAACAATTGAATTTTCATCTTTTATTTGGTCCCTATAATACACAACAGTCTAGATATTTCCAGTAATAATTGATGGCGATAATTTTTTTTTACCTTGAGGCCCAATTACATCAGTTTAAATTATATAAAAACAAAATTAAATACATTACAATTAAAACAAATTATTCAAAGAGAGATGAATAATTTTTCTCATAATAATTTGTTTTTTCTCTCTCCTCCAAAAATAGAAAGTAATAACAAACTAACACATTACATTTAAAACACTATGAAAGTTAATTAAGAGAAGACGAGAGAATTGTGAACGGGGGGGGGGGGGGGAAGGGAGAGGGGGCGGGGTAAGTGAAGGGGGTTCAATGAGGTGGAGGTGACAGGTGAAATAAAACAGGTGAACCGTATCGATATAAATATATCGGCATCAACCGATATCCTCGATTCGTCAATTACACAAAATATTTTGGTTAAAATAATAATAAAAAATGAAGTCTTATTATTTTTGCAAATTTGCAAAATAAAAATGAAAAAAAATGTTGAGGGTAAAAACAACCAGAAATTATTTTTTGCAAATTTTTTTTTTATAATCTTAAGTCGTTTTATTTTAGAAAAATGTGCATATTTTCTCAGATAGATAGAGAGAAAGAGAGAGAGAGAGAGAGTTAGTGATTTTTCTTCAAATTTTTCTTTTGGTTCAATAATTCTACAAAGAGATATCATCAGGACATTTAGAATAAAAACTCTCAAATTTCAAAAGTGTCTCGTAAAATACAACATCACCTTCTACAATTAGTGCTACTTCATCGTAATATCATTATTATCATCATCATCATCATCATCACCTGTTTGTGTGTTATTACGATGATAATTAATATTTTTATATATATAATAATTATAATAATGCCAATCTATAATCAATTACTTAATAATTAAGTGCTGTTTTGAATGACAAACAAAAATCAATACCTCATTTTTTACAGTATTAAACTAGAAAGCTTTTTTTTAAAAACGAAATTTAAAAATTAACAAAAAAAAAAGTGACCAAAGCAAAAGTGTCATCGATATTAATTCAAAAAATTAATTGCAATACTTTTTTACAAAGACAAAAAAATAGAAAAGAAATGAAAATCAACGAAGAAGCAAATTTCGTTGACATTTAACATGTCTCTCTAGTGACAAATTGAAAATTGCAATACAATAATGATAATTAATGTAATAAAAATATCAATTGTTATGAACTACACCAATCAATTGTTAACTTGTTAATTGTTTTCTGATTGCAAGCAGACAACTAATTTTTATGAGAAATGTGTTTCGAGGTCGTGAAATTTACAATGTGTGTGTGTGTGTGTGTGTGTGTGTTATTTCTCTCTGTGTATGTTAATTGTTTTGATTTTCAAAAACATTGGAAACCGTTTAACACGAAATATACAGGGTGTAACTATAAGTTTCGCAACAGATGACAATACAAATGTCTTTATTCACTGAACGTCCTTAATGTGTCCACCATTATTCCCGATATAAAAAGAAAATCCGAGAACGAGAACGAGATAACTGGAGAGGGGCAGGACTGGCCTATTGGGCCATTTTTTCGATAGGCCACTTAGTTTGAGGGTCGGTTTTTCCATTTAGTTCTGGATTAAAGTTTAAAAAGCCAAGAAAAAGAACAGAAAGGCTGATCATTTTTAATAATCGAAAATCAAAAAAAAAAAAGAGCTGGTTTCATCCACTTTTTTACAAAACATTTTCTCGCTACGCTCGTTGGGTCCAGCCATTAAGAATACCTTAAGTATTCTTTTTCTTTTAATAAAAAAAAACATTAGTCGTTTCAATTTCGTGTTAAACGATTTCCACTGTAATTAATTCTATGTAAACAATCAATGGTGGTGAATGGAAGGAAGGTAAGAGGGTAAGAGGAATGAATAATTAAAAATTCACGTTAATATTTACACGGTACAAAAATGAATGCATACTCTAAATCGTATGTATATATTTATATATAATATGAGTGTGAAAAAAGTGATCCAAAAATCAATTAAAAATAAACAAAAAAACAATTTACAATTAACAAAAGTAAATTAAAAACTTAAAAAAATGGTGTTCGTCACATTTAATTTTCAAAAATGATGATGGGAATATTTTATTTTTTGCGATAATGCAGCATCTTCACACACTGATATGTAGTAGTGGTAACACACAATCACATATAAACCAATCACTCTCACTCATTCAGTCAATTAATTAATTAGTTAATTAATCAACAAGGGATTTATTATTGCACGTGTACTTTTTTCAACTTTTATGAGAGCAATTTATTTTTTTTCCTCCACACAATCAGATTTTTCTACTCAATTTTTTTTTCTTTCTACAAAACACACACAAAAAGAGATTGGAAAAAGTAACTTGAGTAAAAAAAAACCCCAGTTACTTCAAATTCCAGGATCAAAATCTCAAAATATGAAATCTCGTCAGCATATTTTATTGCAACCGTCATTTATATAAATAACTTAAGTCCCTTTTCCTTCGGTTTTTTTTCTTCTTCTAACTTTGAAAAAAAAAAAAAAAAATCCAACCTCTCAATTGTTTCTAATTCAGTTTTTTAAAAAACTTCCATTTTTGTTCCTAATGAACATTTATTTTAAAAATAGTTTTTCTTCATTTTTCACAACAGAATTTAATCTAGATTTTATAAAGAGAAAAGTTTAAAATTATTTGAAATTTGTTTTGTTTTTCTCTCCATATTTTTCTCTTTATAATAAAGATCTAAAAATGATCTCCGTCCATTTCTAGCTTTTTTTTTTGGTTGTTTCTATTAATTAAGTACAAATTTTCAATATTCAAACTACAAGAATTTTTTTGTTTTCTCTTTTGTGGTGCAGCATTGAAATATATATATATATAGAAAAAAGATGGCGGCGGCGCTACAAAGACCTATTTGTACAGCGCTACAAAATACGAAAATAGGACCACAAAATTACAAAGCCAATTTTTGTACAAGCAATTATTATACAATACAATCGATTATTAATATATTATTATATTTATATATATATACTGAATATATTCAAATGTGTAGATTGTGTTTCTCTCTTTCTGAGTTTTAGGTGTCTTGAGTGTTCTAAGTATTTAATATATATATAATATTTATATGCGTGTAGCATTAATAATAATTAATAATAATATTAATAATGATAACGTAATAGTAATAATAATAATAATTAATAATTTCTTCCCTCAAGTTTTGAGCTTCTACACATAGGAGAGATAGAGAGAAAGATGATCACAAGATATACAAGTATTAACTTTTTTTTTGTCTTCTTCATAATTATTATTAAGTAGAAATCCTTTTTTTTTCATCAAAGAAAAATCAATCAAAATATGATGATAATGATAATTATGATGGTAGTGATGATGATGAGGACCCTAAACAAAGGGATTCAAAAAATCATGTCACATTTATATTATTTTGAAATGATTTGTTTTAAAACGTTTTAGGCTCGTAGTCTTAATGATTGTTCTAAGTCAAAGCTAAGGCTAAATTAGCCACGACCGGTGGTGTTGCAGCTGAGACTATTCTAACTGAGAACGACACTGATGGTTGGAGGTGGAGGCTAGCACTAACGTGAAGGTAACGAAAAATATAAATAAACGGGCGGTTAAGTAGTAAAAAGCATAATATGCATTTGGAGCGGAATAGAGCGCAAAAATGGCAAATAATCGATTTCAATTGAAATAGTTTATTTTAAACTACTTTGAAGATAAGTTTCTTTTGCCCTCCGTTCCTATTTCAACTGCTCATTTGTTTATACGTTTTTTTCGCTCTTAACCACGTAAGTGGTAGCCTCCATCTCCAACCGTCGCAGTCGGCTGTATCCGGCTGTATCCAACAGACTGGGGACGATTATAAAATCGTCCCCAGTCTGTTGGATACAGCCGTTTAGTCTCTACCTTTGTTTTAGCAATCATTAAGAATATGAAACAATGTGAGGGGAGATGAGAAAAAGGGGTGAGAGGTTAGACACATGTTTAATATAACTGCTATAAAAATTGTAAAAATCTGTGCATATCTAAGAAATATACCCAAAAAAGATTTACTAAAACATTTTTTTTACAGAGATAGATAGAAAGAGAGAGAGAAAGATATTGCAACCACTTCTTGATTTAAGAAAACCCTGGTCGGACTCCGAAGATAAAGAGGGGACAATGTAGGATTTGGAGGGTTTTTTGGAGGGGTGAAAAGTTGATGTAGAATAATAAAATGACAAGTTGTGTTTGTATGGTGAAAATGGATGAAACAATTACGAAAATTGTACAAAATAAATATTCTATAACTCAAACAACTGAAAATTGTAAATAAATTTAAAAGAAACAAGAAAATAATTCAAACAAAGAAAAAATGTGAACTGAGTCTAAAAAAAAGTCTTAATTAACTGTTAAAACAACAATAATAATAATAATACAGAATAACATAAAATATATGTATTGCTTTTGTTTGGTGCAACATTTCAAAGAAAATTGAACAAACAACTTCCAACCAACCAACCAACCATATATAGTCGCCACCACTTGCAACTTGAAGCTTGTGACGTCAAAAAAGCAATTGATCAGAAATTTATTCTTGAGTAATTTTGTCCGAAGCGGGCATTTTCCCGATCGGCTACTTAATTGGAGGGTCGGATTTTGCATTATAGAGTCGATTTGATGATGAAACTCGATAAAAGTTTAAAAATCGCACAAGAAAAAGATCAGATATTAAGATTTAAAAAAAAAAAATCCAAAAAAAAAAAAAGTAAAATAATGCATTTTGAAGTAAACGAAGAATAAAAAATAGAAAAATATTTTAGAAAGAGAAAAATAATTTTGTTGGCTTCAGATATTTTTTTAAAAAAATATTTTGTTCGCTACGCTCGATAAACGTTTGTGCAAAAAATATGACACAAATTGAAAACTTCATTATAGACTTTCGTGACGTCACAAGCTTCAAGTAATGTCGTTAGCAACTGTATATTGTCACTGTATAATTATGTATATATATATATATTGTGTGTGTGTGTGTGTGATGTCAATTGACCCTTGAAGTGAAATAAAAGTTCAAAATAAGAAAGAAGCCTAAAATATTGCCATTAATGGTGATGATGATGATTTTCATCTGATGTCGAAATGAAAGTTCAAAACCAAATAATATAATCATCAATGTAATTAATTGTGTGAGATGAACGACAATTGAGCAGATTGAGATATTTATATTAAAATAATATGAGAAATAGACCAAAATATGAATAATAATAATATTAATATTAATGTGTCTGTTTTAGATGTAATCGTGTGTAAAAATGTGTGTCATTGTTATGAGTCACAACCGAGATTTTGTCATCAGAATCGACAAAAGGTTTAAATCTTTAACCTCCTAAAATCGAAACGATTCAAAATAAATCAACTAAAATAAATATTAAGTGAGATCAATCAATAAATATAAAATAAATCATGACTAGAACCGAATTTGTAATTAAATATTAATTACTAGAAACACCACCACAATTATACTCCTATTTCCCCAACCAATCAAAAAGACTGATTACAGAGGCTAGAATCTAATAATTATTACAAAAAACTAGCAACAACTGACTGGTACACTCTAGCCTCTAACCAGTCTTCTTTTTTTTAAAAAATAATTTCGATAATCAATTTTCAGAAGAAAAAAAACATTTGTTTTCGAAATTTGAATTGAGTATTTTTAAAACTTACTTAGTCGAGTTCGGTAGTGGTTCAAAATATGCAATAATTCTCAAATGGTTCAAAATGTATAAACAACTATACAATATAAATAAAAAAATCTCTTTTAAAAAATAATAAAATATAAACAAACTATATTTTTAAAAATAATCTAATTATAATAAATAAAATTGTAGGAATGAATCGGTTTCAATTGAATTAGAAATCAAATCCCATCGTATTTCTTCTCATCCTCAAAAAAACGTTGAATTTTGTTTAACTTAAGTAGTTGTAATTCTCATATTTCTTTGTTATTTAAAACTAAAGCTAAGATCACACATGTTGAAAAAGTCAAAATTTGTAAGAAATTTCTTTTCTGCCACGCGGAATTTACAGAATATCAGCCAATAGGAAGGCGACACATCCTCCTCCTCCTCTGATTATTATTCTTTCTTCCATCCTCCGAAGAACTCTCTCACTGAAATGTTTTCAGTTGTAATGTGTGAACGCGATGGAAAGCAGAAAACTGGCTGACATTTTTGTATTTTTGTTTCTATTTTTCTGCATGTGTGATCCATGCTTTAGATAGCAATCTAATATTTTATATTAGATTAAAACCTTGATTGTTGTTGTTGTTGTTATTATTAAAACGGGTCAACATAAATTTAAATAAAACTGTAAAGTCTGTTAAGAGGACAAAGTTAAAGGTTATTTAAAGTGATAATGATGATTAAAAATACCAATTTTCAAATGATATGTCAGGACTAGAGAGTGGATGACGTCACACGGCATTAATATATATTTATATAATAAAAAAAATACGTCGGATGAGGCCACAAACCAAAAGTGTCGAAGAAACCAGACACAAATAAACAAACAAACACCGTGACTAAAAAAGAAGAGTGACCATCGAGAGACATGCTGGACATGGATGACCACTCGGACTCCTCCTTCTAAAGAAAGAAGAAGAAGAAGAAAAAAAAACACAAACCAACAAACAAACAAACAAAAATTCTGTAAAGAGTGAACTTAAGATCGAAAGGATGAGGATTAGAGGAATGTGGGGATTGAGATGGATCAAAGTAGTGTCCAGTGGTTGTTGTTGTTCTTGTTGTTTGTGGCCTTCGGTTTTATCTTTTCTTGTTTATGAAGAAGAAGAAGCTTTCGTTGTGCTGCTGGGATTTGTATTGCTGTTCGAAGTGTTGATGTTGTTACCACCAGCGCCGCCACCATTACCGTTCCCACCACCGTGATTTGACTTATTCTTTTCTTCGTCCAACCATTTGTCTTGAGATCTTCTCCTTGCGTTCATAAAGAAGTTACCAACTGTCGACAATTCCAAACCTAATTGCTGAGAAATTGTTATTTGCATCTCCTTTGACGGCCGTTTTGTCTCCTAAAACAGACAAAACATATTTAACACTTAATTTGCATCAAAAATCACCTGATAACAATATTCAAAAATCAAGTCATTTTCTAATGTAGTTAATATGGTTTAGAACCAACTGATTTTCGAACTCTTCATTACTATTCTGTCTTTCAGAAGAGCAAAATTAAATAGAAACTAGAAAGGAGTTTTTAGAAAACTAGATTGGGTAACTCAATCAATTCAGAGGGTATTTTCATGTTTGACATCTTTCAAATTAAAAAAAAATATTGTCTGCTTAAAGTTGGGTCATTTTCAAACTGACATAAAAAGTTAATTTTGACTAAAATACTTTCTAGTTTTCTATTAATTTTGATCTTGTATTGTATCACACAATACAACATTGTTCAATTTGGCGCTTACTCAGCGCCATCATCCTTCTCTAATTCTCTCCAATTATTGTGTACCTTAAAAATAGCTTGGAGAGTACGACGTTGCAAATCTGTAAACACCAAACGGGGTTTCTTGGGCGCAGGAGGTTGTTCTGGACTGCTGATGTTCTGTTGTTGTTGTTGTTGCTGCTGTTGCTGTTGCTGCTGTTGGTGTTGCTCCTCTTTCCGTTTGCAACCTAAAACAACAACGAAAAGAGATTATTATTATTATTATTATTATTTTGCTTGCTACTTGAGATCCGATTTCAAAAAAAAAAAAATATCCTGAATTATGATTTTGATATTTCTCTTTCTTTAATATAAAAAAGATATCTCTCTCTCTCTCTCTTTCTTTCGTTTCTATGGAACTGTTGGCCCACGAATGACACATTGTCACATTCTTTAGAAACAAGAGAAAAAACAAACAAACAAACAAACAAAACAAAAAAAAAATGCGAATTCCAAGCACAAAAAAGTCAGTCATTCAGGTAGGTTAGGTATATATATATACGGCTGGTTAAGAGAGAATGTTTGCTCAACTCAACAAATCTCCTCCACTCACGCCATAAGTCAATTCCAACTCCCCCCACCCACCCAACTTTTCTGCAAAGTCCCTTATTTCACTTCCCCAAAGTCCCAACTCCAAATAATTTGTCATTCGTCTTCTTCTTCTACATTTCTTAGCCATCTTATTTAAAACTATCAATTCCTTCAATTCCCTTGTTCAGTGGTGGTCCTATCACGGAATCACTTTTCAACCGTGTTCCTCAATCCCCAGTCCCAATAGAGTTCCCCACCATCAAAGTAGTCCAGTTGGGTTAGTTTCTAAACTTAGATAGTTGCTATTTTTAAAAAAAAAACAATACATCTTCAAAAAAAATACCTACAAAAAACCCCCTTCAAAGGTGTCCAAAGTTCCGATGAAGGTGGTTTCTTTGTTTCATGTTTTACAAAGAAACTAGAAATTTATAACAAGTGTACAAATAGAAGTAGAATGGAGAATAATGGCGCGTTTATAGTCGGCATCTGTATAAAATTTAAACACAACTAAACGTTGAAACAACCGTTTTTGTAAAAAAATACAATTAATCTCCCCCCCCCTCAAATTTCCCCCTCCGATTCTCAGATCTAAAATAAAATTCCTCTTTTAATTAACACAAATGTATTTCTCAAATAATAAAGAAATACACAGTTCAAAGTTGAATATATATTATTTCCTTATTTAAAAATAAATTCTCTTCTGGGTTCAATTTGAAACGTGTGTTAGGAACCCCTTGATGTAGGGCAATCAGTAGTAGTGTGGGTGTTAGAAGTGATTGCCTATATTTAAGGGGAAAACATTTTTGTGTCTGAAATACATTTTGTATGTTTTATGAACAGCTAAATTTTCAAACTCTTGGTCAATTCTGTATTTCTGATTACCAAAATAAAAAGAAACATGAAAGTGTTTTAAAAACTAGAAGGGTTAGCTCAGTCACTTAAAGAGGATATTTTTCATGTTTGATATCTTTCAAAAAAAACTTTTTATAGACAAAAATTTAAAAAAAAAATATCTGTTTAAAATTGGACCATTTTCTTTGACCATTTGTTTTGAAAAGCTTATTTTGAACAATATCAACATGAAAATTACTCTTCTTAAGTGATTGAGCTACTCTTCTAGTTTCTAAAACACTTTCATGTTTCTCTTCATTTTGCACCAGAAATAGTTTGAAGAGAACTTTTAAACTACTTTTTAAAAAAAAAACTTAACAATAAGGTGTGATGGCGGCGGTTAGGGGGGAAAAAAAGAGAGAATGAGAATGAGAGAGAGAGAAAGATGAGAGAGAGAGAGAGAGGGAATGAAATAGAGAGAATGAGAGAAAGAGAGACAGGGAATGAAAAAGAGAGAATGAGGGAGAGAGAGAGCCTGGGATGTGTACTAGGAAAGGGGGGGGGGAAGCTTGGGAAAGATAACAGCTGCAAAAGATTCAGAAGAGCGTGACAGGATTATATAGGGAGGGGAAGCCATGGAGGGGAGAAAGGGAAAAGGGGGGAAGAATGGGGGTGGTTCTCGTAGAAATACGTATGCAAGTAAGTAGACACACATAACACAAAAGAATGGTGTGATCTAAAATCTACAAGAAGATGAAGAAGTAGAAGGAGGAAGAGGGGAGGGGGAAAGGGGGGGGGGGGTGTGACATAGAAAAATAACACGGAATCTCCTTCTCCCTCTCTCTCATAAGACAAAAAAAAAAGATGAAGAAATTTCATATGAAATTCCAATGTTCTTCTTCAAGTTCTGTTCTCTTATGTGTTTTCTCGTCATATTATGAAACTTAAGCGTTGAACACCCCCTCTTCCTCTCCCTCCTCCTCCTTTTTAAAGTTAATCATGTTTCATGAAGAGGAGAAGGATGGGGGGAGGGGAAAGAGCCCTATGACGTAGATTAGAGCGGTGGGAGGAGGGGAGAGTGTCCCCACAACCACCATCTCAAAAATAAAGTGAATAATTAAAAGTTATTTGTGTGGAAATGGAGAGAAAAAAAAAAACAACTAATAATTGCTAACTGTTATTTCAAAGCTAGTGCTAAACTAATTAACTATTTGATAGGCAGTTTCACTTTGACCATCTTACAGTTTAGCAATCATTAAGAATTCACAACCCTTATGTTATTTATAAGGTGAACAAATTATGCTTTTTTCAATCAAACATACTGTTTAGAGGCTAAAATGTAAAAAATCTCTTGATTAATTATCTCTCAGAGAACTCTAGCCTCTAAACAGTCTTTATGATTTCACCTAAGTCATAAGTAAAAACTTTGTATTAATTCAATTCCAGTTAATGTGCAATTTTTTTTTATAAGAAACTGAAAATATTTTTTTTAGAAACTAGAGGAGCAAATGAGTCCCTTCGGAACAGTCCCTTTGAAAATATTTTTTATAAGGAAATTTTCAAATTTTCAAAATTTTTAGAAATTATTTTTGTTTCCCATTTTCTGATCCAACTTGAAGTGAAAAACGAAAAGTGACAATAATTTAAAATTGTCACAAAACGTTGTAAAAAGTATGAAAAATGTGTCACTTAAGTGTTTCTTGAAAGTTAATTCCTCTTCTTTCTAGAAAACGCATTCGACTTCTTTCATAATGAAATTTTATTCCACTGTTACTGTTCTCATTTGCATATTTTACAATATTTTCTAAAATGTCACAGAAAAATAAGATTTTTAACTTTTAAACTCAAGAATTTGTTTTGCTTTATTATAGAAAAAAAAAGTAAAAGAAACTTTTGAAAAATTACATTTGTTTTGTTTGTTAAGAGAAGAGATTCACCCTTATTATAGACAGGTGTCAAAAGAAAAATTTGACACAAAAAAATGTATGCAATTTACATGAAATACAAATTACATTAAGAGCAAAAAATGGAGAAATCGAACATAAAAATGAGTTGACCTAAGAGTTTTGTTTGTATTTTGAGAGGAGGAGGTTATTAAAGAGAGAGCCTTCAACTTTTATCCTGATTCCTGATGAACCTGATTACCTTAAGGAGGTGAGAAAAGGGGTGGGGACTAATTAACAAAAGTCCCGATCCCCTCCTCCTTAATATATAACAAACAAAAAAGACAATAGAAAAAAAAGATAGAAAGAGAAATTCATCAAAGATGCCACTTGTGTGATGAGAGAGAGAGAGAGAGAGAAAGAGAGAAATTTGTGACAAGTTGCAACCCAATAATGAATGCAAATCAGTTCAGACACGAATCATTAGTTAACATAATTTGAGAAAAAAATATTTCTCAAAAAATATACATAGAAAAAAAAAAGTCTTTGTTTTTTGTTTGGTTATTGTTGTTTTTTATGATTGGAGAAACAACATTCATCATTAGTTCAAGAAACAAAAGATTTTCAACTTTTTTTTCTTCCGTTTGTTAAATAATGAATCTTTTTTTTTCTCTCTCTCTCTCTCTCTCTCATATAAGTGTCTTAAGAAAACATTTTAAAACAAGAATGAAGGAGGTTAAAACAAAGGGAGGGAGGTGGGTGGGTCGATTTTATTTGAAGAAATATAAAAAAGGTTGTCAACAAAAACCGACAAAATTAGCCTCAAAAGAAAAGAATTTTAGCCATTTTCTAGCAAATTAGATTTCCGTTTTGTTACAGCTTCTTAATCCGATTTTCATCTGAGTTTTCTACAAAACACCCCCATGTAAACAGTTAGACAGAGAAAGGGGATTGGGAAGAAGAAGTGGAAGTGATTGTGGACTGAGACTGAAGCGGGGGATGGGGAGACAGAAAAATGGGAGAGAAAACGGGGATCAAAATTGCAAATGAATGATACTCTCTCTCTCTCTCTCTCTGCTCGCACTCTTCTTCTATGTATTTTTGTATATATATTATATATATATATATATATATCAGTGTTCTAATAAAACTTGAGTCGTCGTCCTCCTCCTCTTTTTTTCAAAACAAACACAAAATAAGGACGTTTTTTTCTTTTTCTTAGGGGAGGAGGAGTGTGAATAAGAGAGAGAGAAAGAGAGAGAGAGAGAGAGAGAGAGAGAGAGAGAGAGCAAAAAAAAAAACAGCATTCGCTTTTCTTACTAACGAGCTCTACGTTTTTGCGCTTAAAGCCTCCTCCTTTCCGTTCACTATAGACATTTAAAAAACACTACGTTTTAGAAAAGACAGAAAGAAAGATAGAAACATAGAATGAAAAGAGAGAGAGAGAGAGAGAGAGATAGAAAGAGAGAGAGAGAGAGAGAGAGAGAGAGAGAAGGAAAATGCTTAAGTGGACGTCGTCGTCGTCTTTTTCTTACTTCAACAAATCAATCCGAAATCGCAACACAAAAAGTTAAATCTTTGGTAAAACAAAACACAAAAGAAGAACAACAAGAAAAAAAAAACATCATCCCTTTTTGTCTAAATAACAATAGTAGAAAATCTAAAATAAAACCGGAAAAAAAAACCTTTATTTGAGGATATAAATGACAAATGTTCTCTTCTTTACTTTACTAAATCGCAAAGTTGCATAAAATTGAAAATGACTAAATTATGGCTTTTTTTATGTAAACGTATGGGAGACATTTTTATTTTACGTTTTTTAATGACTTTGGCGATTTTTTGTTGTAAATTGTGTGTACTTTTTTTCAGGTGGAAGAAGAGATGAAGGACAAAAGCAACTTTCAAAGTTCGTTAGAAACTAGAAATAAGAAATGAAGACGGATTAATGCTTAAAAGTAACAAAGAAGAAATTAGCTGTGTCCGGAAACTAAAGATAAAGCTTGTTATCTAGAAAACAGAAAAATAGCATCCGGAAAAACAACATGTGCATGTGGCGGCGTCCGTAAAGAAAACGTATCCGGAAACTATGCTTGCTCTACGTACTCTTCTCTCTCTCTCTCTTTCTCTCTCTCAAGAAAGCAATCCTCAAGAATTTCATAAAATAAATATGGCGACCTTCAGGGTGACCATTTCTTAAAAACAAAAACAAAATCCAAAAAGACGATTGAGAGGTTGGGTGCCCCAATTATCTTTTTGATACTAGAAGGCCCACCCCGCCATAATCGTAATAGCCACATTAAGGTTCATTTTAAACCGTTTTCTTTCTACTTATTTAAAAAAAAAGATGTAAGAAAAAACAAAACAAAACAAAAAAAGGTTTCGAGATATTTTCAAATGAAAATAATTTCACAATTGCCTTTTTTTATAAAAAAAAAAACTATCTCTTTATCATTATTCTTATAAAAGGGACTTTTTTTCTTACTTTTTTTCATAAATTTTGGTTGAGAAGAAAAAAAAAATAAGAATGTAGAAAATTGGGATTTAGAAGTAAAAAATGCTCTAAGATCAACTGAGAAGTAAAAACACACAAAATTCAACATTCATAGAAAAAGAGAACATTTTCTAAGCTTGAAATGAACACAAGAAGAAAACAAAAGGAATGAAAATTCTATCTATCTCTCTCTCTCTTTCTGTCTCTCCCTATATTTATCTCTCTCTCTCTCTCTCTCTCTCTCTCTGAGACTGATTAAAGTAAGAAGAAAACACTTTTAAAAAATAGTTTTAAGTTTTAGAAGAGAGAGAAAGAGAGAGAGAGAGAGAAAGATAGGAGGAAGAGGAAGGAATGAGAAAGAACAATAGCGTGAACTGACTAAAGGATTCGGTGCCAAATAGAAATGAAATTGCTACTAAAATCCACTCCCAGAGGGACCCATATACATATATAGGAACACCACCACCACACAATAACAAAAAAAATAGCAGAAAACACACACACATAGGGGGGGGGTGTGGTGTAGTAAGGGTATTAGGAGGAAGAGGAAGTGGAGGACATCCCCCTGAAATCCGCCTCTTTCCTCCCCCTTAGTCTCTCTCTCAGCCTCATCCAAGTCAAGCAAATAAAACATATATATATATGTATGTGTGTGGTAGAAAATGCTGCTTATTCACATAATTAGATCAATTCTAGCCTCCATCTACAGAGGCCATTCACGATATTCCTTCACCTAAACCCATAAGGTCGTATAATAATAAGAAGACACCCCTACCACCAGGTAACTGAAACGGCATTAGGCCAAACCGTCCCCAGTCTGTCAATAAAAATATATTCGGTCTACTTGGGTCCTTTCCAAACTGACATAAAAAGTTTATTTTGAAAGATATCAACCTAAAAAACGCCTATGAAGTGACCCTTCTAGCTTCTAAAACTAACCTACTACTACTAGCCTCCTCCAAAAATTAGGTTGGATGCGCAATAAGGCTAATTATATGCTGCATACACGGAGGCTAGAAGTAGTTTCAAATAGCTAATTTCTCGAAATAGCTATTTTGTCTGCCACGTGTATCTTACGTGTATGCAGAAGAGAACAATGGAAATAGTTTGAAGATCGAATTAAGAATGAGATGCGATGTGTCCTCCTTCTTCTTTATGGTTGGCAAAATGGCAAGAAGTTACCATATTTCGAGATCCTTCTTCTTGTTGCAACGTAAACATCTTAACAAACAAAGTGTCCTTCAAAGTCCACATTAAGCATAGAGTTGAAGAGACTTTTAAGCAAAACTCGATAGAATAACCCCCCCCCCCCCTCACCCTAACTCCACCTCTCAGACTCCATCCCAACCTCCCCACGACGTACTCTGATCGCAAATCATTTTGAATAATAAAAACATCATATAAAACAAACAAGTTTCAATCGCACTAATGCCACGTTTATAGTCGACAGCGTTTTCTTTTTCATTTATTTTCTATCTCTCTTCAACCCTGGTGTAAATTACCCCCCCCCCCTTATCATACAAGCAACTTTTCATTAAATTTGCATTCGATAAAACTTGCAATGAGAAAGGCATCTCAAAGGCAATGTTAAACACATGAACTTTTTATAGAAAGTTTCGTGTAAAAATTGATGAGTTTAGCACTTGCTTTAACTTTAAATTTCATCTCAAATTAAAACTTAACCAACGAATGTATTTTTTAAAATATAGTTTCTAAGAACCTTGACAAGAGAGGCGACAAAAAGACGACAAAGGCCTGTCGTCGCAATGTATTTTCCATTGAAAGACACCAATCTTGACACACAGGCGTGGTGTTTTGACATACAATTCGACTTCATTTTGTCGCCGAAAAGTCTCTCAAAAGTCGCTTGTGTGCCAAGGCCCTAACACGTGACACACAGACCACAATTTCTCTCATTAAGGAGGGTTTGAAGCTGGTTCCTCAGACGAAGAAGAAGAAGAAGAAGAAGAAGAATAAGAAAGGGGTTAAACACACACACAATGAAGGCTTCAGGGCAGAAATGATGTGGGAACGGGCAATGTCGGTAACAGCTGCAATATTTGTATTTGTAGTTGGAAAGATGAAGAAGAAAAAGGGGAGAAAAAAATGGGAGAAGAATCTTGATATAATCTATGAAGTAGTAGTAGGAGTGGGGGTGGGGTACCTTTGCTTCTTTTGTAGTTATGTTCTCGAGGGCAAAAAAAATAACAGAAGATAGGGAAAAAGGAAAAAAAAAAAATGGACGCCGAGAAGAAACAAAAGCAAAAAAAAAAACTTATCTAAGAAAGTGTTTTCCATTTGAGTCAAAGAAGCAAAAGAAGAAGTTGGTTCGATAGAAGCCACCTGGTGATCGCACCTGTCCACCTTCAGGGGATTCTTCTTCTTCATTCAAAAGTCATTCGAAACAAACACAAATAATAATTGACACACACCTTTCTCTTACAACTAACTACAAAGCAGTAAAACATGTTTTATGAACAGCTGATTTAGAAAAAAAAAAAAAAAACTAGAAAGTGTTTTAGAAACTAGAAAGGGTAGGTCAATCACTTAATGATATTTTTTCATGCAGATGTAGATATCTTCCAAAATAAACTTTTTTTTAAAAAAAAATATTGTCTGCTTATTTTGAAAAATATCCTCTTTAAGTGATGGAGCTACCCTTCTAGTTTCTAGAACACATTCAAGTTTCTTTTATTTTTGAACCTCATAAACAGAATAATTAGAGTTCGAGAGGCCCTGTTTACACTTAAAAAAATGTCCTCTTGGTGTGGTGTGTGTGCCCCTAATGTGAGGCAAGCATTAAGGAGTAGTTTTGAAGTTAGCAGTGATTGCCGATGTTCAGGAGGGGGGGGGGGGGGTTTAGAAAAACAAAACTTAAAAAATATCAGCTGTTTAAAGTTGAATCATGTTCAAACTGACGTAAAAAGCTTTAAAAAAAAAACAATATCAAGATGAAAATACTTATTAAATGATTGAGTTACCCTTCTAGTTTCTAAAACACTTTCAAGTTTCTTTTTTAATTTTGCTCTTCTGAAAAGCATAATAACCAGAGTTTGAGGAGAGCCGTTTACACTTTCAAACCATCTTAACCACACACACACACACACACACACACAAAAAGAGATATTACTTTTAATAAAAAATGATGATAAACGAGATTAAATTAAAAAGTAACGCAATCTCACTTTAGCATAAGTTACAACTGAAATGTGAAAAATGTCTTTCAAAGAAGAAGAGACCCCCAAAAAGAGCGGTTTTGAATGTTCATTAGAAAGAAACCCGGGTCATTTACTAGAAAGAAAGAAAAAGAGAAGATGAAAAACGGTTTTTACCTTAATAAGAAAAGCAACTCATTGAGAGAAAAACAATGAGAAGAAATGAATGAAACACAATCATCCTTCTCTCAAGATCTGTGATTTACCCCCTTTCACCCACTACTCTCCCCTTTCTTATAAGTTAACCTATGAGAAGAGGGACTTTTAAGAAGGGTGGGTGGGTGGCAATTTCTTACCACTGACACCCATTAAAACAGATACACACATTGTACCTCCCCCTTCCTCCTAAGGGGTACGTCGTACACACAATTTAGATAATAGTAAATGCCCTTCACATTAATCACTAAAAATAAGATTGATTTGTGAAAGAAAACCCCGAACAAAAAAATCGACCCCATTTTTAACCAGGTGTAAAAAACACAAACCCTGTGTTTTCTTAAGGTAAAAATCCAATCGTAGAAAATTAAGAAAAACTAGAAAGTGTTTTAGAAAACTAGAAGGGTTCGTTTAATCATGTCAGTTTGAACTTTAAGCAGACAACATTTTTTTTTAAAAAAATGTCTTTAAAAAGGTTATTTTAAAAGATATCAACATGAAAAATCTATTTTCGTGATTCAGTTACTCTTCTAGCTTCTAAAATAATTTCAAAAACGTAAAAGTAATCCCCTACTGGAAATAAGGTTAGGTTTGTCGCCGGACGCAGTCAGTTTTTTCTTCTTTAAAAAAAAAGCAACAAGACTAAAAGAGAAATTTAAAAGTGTGTTAGAAACTAGAAATCGGGCAGCTGAATCATTTATTTCTATTTCCAATGTTGACGATATATTTTGACAAAAATTTTAAAAAAAATCCTAAGTTTGTCTCTATTCCAATTCATATAAAAAGTTTATCTTAATACCTTCTAGTTTCTAAAAACACTTTTCAGTTTCCTATTAATTTTGTACCTTTCAATGAAAGGGACGTTTACATTTTGCTTCTGAATACTGAAAAATAACTAGAAGAGTTCTAATAGAAACTAGAAAACTCACTTGTATACAAAAAAAATGTATTTAAAATTGTTCATTTTGCATTTTGAAAATAACAAAAGTTCTTTTTTTTTGCCAGTCACTTCTAATATTCACAACCGAATTCAAACATTCAGTTTCAGCGTTCCTCCTCCTGAAAACCACCCCTTAAAAGAATTAAAAGCTTGTTTTGTGTAAAATCCAATAGACATCGTTTTTTCTTCTTCTTCTTCTTTAAATGATAACGAGATAACAAGAAACTAGAAATGGCTCAGTTTTTATTTAGAAAGAGGAGGAGGAGGAGGAGGAGGAGGAGGAAAGGAGAAAACTTACTTTTAATTAACAATCGAAATTGAGCATTTTGTAAAAAAAAACTCTTAACTAAAATCGGAAAACCTTTTTCTCTCTCTCTCCATCTATTATTGCATAGATAGACACAACAACAGCATTAATAATTTTAATGCGAAAATCTTATTTAAAAGAAAAAATAATTTTATTTTCTCTTATTGCTCTTTTTTGCGTGTTTCTTGTTATCAACTATTGCAATCACTAATTTCACTACAAATACAATTTCTAGTCTGAAAAGAAGGAGGACATTCACTTTCCATCCATCCATCTATCCATCTCTATCTATCTATACATTCATCTCTCTATCCATCCATCCATTTTCACACGCTTAACATTTAAAGCAATTTAAACAATGCAAACAGACGTTTCTTTGTTTATTGTGAAAAATAAGATGATGAAGAACGAAAAAACAATCATCTTTATTTAAATAATTAAAGAAATAATTCGAAGAAGCAACACACATTGCCCCATTTTTTTCTTCTTCTTGAAAATGTGCTCCTTTTTTCGTGTTAGAGAGAGAGAGAGAGAAAGAAAGAGAGATATATACTGTAAATATAGGGAGAGACAGAAAGAAACAAAGAAAGAGAGAAATCTACTCTCTTTCTTGAAAAACCTACTTAATATATCGCAGACTGGAGGTGGAGGCTAGTTATTACAGGATTACAGATGTACAATCCTCTAATTAATCGCTACCCTCCACCTCCAACCCTCGTTGTTCTATGAGATGAAATGAAGAGACGACAATTTTAATCAAATTCTGGTTCTATTCTTCAGTTTCATAAAAGCAACATTTAAGAAAAGTAGAAGAGTCCCTTAAGGACCCATTTTCATGTTCCTATCTTTAAATTGGGCTCTCGATAGAGAAAAGAAAAATCGCTCACAGACGGCGTTCGAAAACTACCATCAAAGTTAACTTTAAAAGATGAAAATATTTAGTCAAACACAATGGGCTCATCTACTCTTCTAGTTTCTAAAACACTTCAAAATTCTCTAAGAAATTCCTGAAATAAATAGAAATGCAGTTTACACTTTAAAACACAACTGAATGTTGCTTTTTCTTCTAAAACTGCAGAATAAACCGGACAAACTGACTCGTTCCAATGGACGTTGAATGTTGGTTGTCACAAAAAAGTGTGCCCCTTAGCTAATTGAGTAAACTCTGTTTACACCCGAACCTTCATCACGTTAAATCGTAAATCTTTTAAAATGAGAAAAGACGAAAAAAAATGCCTTTAAATTGCTACTAACATTGTTATTCAAGTGTTTTAAGTTTTGCTGTAAATGAAGAGAATATGTATGAAGCCAAAGAGAAAAACAAAAGATTTTAAAGAATGACTCCACTCCCCCCCCATTACTTACATAAAAAACAATGGGTTGAGTGGTGTGGGGGGGGGGGAGAAACGAAAATTTCAACCCTCTTCCCCCCTCTATGATTTATTATTGAATTAGTGGTGAAAAATGAGTTGATTCGAATTCCCCCCCCCCCCAAACCAACTCCACTTTATCTTTTCCACCTAAAGCTATTTCGACCACAAAAAATGCTCCAACTGAGTTGTTCTTTTTACTATTTTAGTTGTTTGTTGGTCATCATCATCATCATCCTCACCATTGTTATTTCTCACGATTTGTCATAAGGAGAGAGAGAGAGAGAGAGTCATATAAGACTTAAGAGAAAAAGCCAAAGTGACGAGTAGCCCACTTTATTATAAATGAATATGAAGATGATGATGATGATGACCAGGTATTAAGAAAGACAGGAAAACGGGTGTGTGTGTGTTGGGGGGGGGGTCTCTTTATTTCTACCTTTTACTTATGTCTTTGCACCTCCTTTAACTACTGAATATCAATCATGAGAACCCCCAAGTCTCTCTCATCCTCCTTTCCCTCATTCTTCTTCTAGACTCCCCCCCCTTTAAAAACAAACTTTAGATAATAGATGGGAGTTTCTCTCTCTCTTTTCTGCCTATCTTTCTCTCTGTATAATTACATCTACCTTATTCTAAAAAGAAGCTTCTGACGTCATAGAAATTGACGAGAAATTTAGAATTGTATCATTTTATCTGATAAAAAAGAGTAATAAGAAATCAAAAAATCTTTTGTTTAAATTGTTGAAAAAGACTATTTTTTTCTATTAGACTAAATAACACAACACTAAATTTGGCGGCAATCTCAATGACGTCACAAGCTTCTTCTTAGGATGAGGCAGGTATACTGTATCTTTCTCTCTTTCTATATTGCATTTCGCAGTTGCAAAAGTAGATGTTTGAGTATTTTTTGATGGTTGCTAAGAAACAAGAGGTGAAAACAGGTACAACACCGGACATTCCTCTCCTCATACCCTTCACTCCACCTACACGTTTAGCTCTCTCTCTCTCTCTCTCTCTCTCTCAATCTCTCTCTGGTGGACACCACAATACAAGGGAACAAATGACAAAAACACCATCTAAAAAAAAGCTTTGTTTAAGGTATAATATAAGAAGAGTGTGAAATGAAAGACAAGACACACGAAAGTATCTTTAGAGACAGAACAAATTTGTTTTTTCAAAAAAAAAAAATGGGAGGAAATTTCTCGGAAAAAAGTTTCTTTTTCTTCAGTTGTGTTATTTGTTGTTGTTGTTCTTATAAAATGTTGTGCGTGACTGTGTGTGTATATACCTCATAGTTAAAGGAAACACCCACTTCCAAAATACAGTACACATGTATACTGTATATTGGAGAAACCTAACCTTAAAGGTGGACCTTATACCGAATGGAAACAACTTTTCCCTTTCGGTTTCAGTCAAGTTTCTCTATACGGTTTTTTCTTTCCCTCTCTCTCTCTCTTTCTCTCTCCTATCTCTGAACGATAAAACTTGTGTACATGAAGGTGGAGAACATGGGGAGGAAACATACACAAATGGTAACCTACCTTGAGAGAGAGAGAGAGAGAAAGAGAGAGAACGACGACGACAACAACAAAAGCAAATGTTTGTTGCCATGAAACAACCGATTCCCTTTTTACCTGAGATCTCCGCCCATCAATTAGAGTAGAACAGAATTTTCAATGAGACTCAACCACCACCACCAACCACCAAAAAAAAAAAATAAGATAATGTGTCCATGAGTGCAAATTAAAACTTAAAACATCCCCATAAGCCCCCCTTCTTCTAACATGAACTAATGTAAACTTAAATAGAGAAATAAAATACCAAACCTCTCATCAAAAATATGAGGTAGAATTGATGATAAAAGTGATTAAATTCCAAAGAAATTTGCAAACAATAGGACTCGTGAAAAAGGAACACGCAATTGACTCCCCCTCAAACTTACACAAAGTTTGTCTTTCTTTTAAAAGTTTTGAGAAAATTCAAAGCAAAAAAAAAAGGAGGAGGATTTCAAAGTGCAAAAATACCTTTCTAGTTTCTAATCGATAGACTTATATAAAGTTATAAGAAACATTAATAAAAGAAGAAAATTGAAATAGAAAACCTCTCATCAAGAATACATAAATATGAGGTAGAATTGATGATAAATTCCAGAAGAAATTGTCCTGAAAAACTGAAACTTAACAAAGGGTTTTGAGAAACTTCAAAACAAAGGTGTTTTTATTCTGCACTTGTAGTCGAACCCTTAAGGAAGGCCGTTCACGTCTAAAAATGACCCAATTATGACTAAGCTTATCCATAATTGATATCCACAAATTATGATTTAATTATGAATATTTACATCTCAATTTTAGATATGAATAACTGAATTGTGGATTATCTATAATTGAATTTCGAGATATTTCTATATAAAATGAATTATGGATAGACGAAATTCGGTAATTTTCCAATGTGAGTGGCCCTCCATAGTGGTCATGAATGGTCCGACCAAAAGTGCAGAGAAAAAAAAACACGCTTTAAAAGGAGGAGGAGGAGGACGGATTCAAATGTGAAAATACCTTTCTAGTTTCTAATCGATAGGCTTATATAAAGTTATAAGAAAGGACCAATAAAAACAAGAAGTTAGTAAAGTAAATAAGAAAAGGAGGAGGATGAGGGTGAGAATGTTTGTAATCTACTAATCACTAAGAAGAAAGCAAGTGGAATGTGAAGAGACTAGAATTTCCAATTGAACAACGACAAAAGTCGGACTACTTGTTGACACATAATCGAACTAATGTAAAAACGATTCAAACTGAACTTTTTAGAAGTAAGAAAAGTTGAAGCAAAAAGTAGAAGAAGAATTTGGAGGAAATCTTTTTTCGTTGTTTAGTCAATAATTCTTTCGATTGGTGAAACTGATGATGATGATGATAGGAATTAAAGAATGATGATGGGAACTGACGAACAAGGGGACAGATTGCAAAACTCAACGGGGCAGAAAGACACACAGCCTCCTCCCCTTCTAAAAAAAAAAACCATTCACTTCCCCCCCATTTCGTTTTGTTCCTCCAATTCCAATCAGAAATTGACTCAAGAGTACAAATGTAAATAAAATGAAACAAATAACTCAATAATGAAGAACAGAAGAGAGGTCAGTCAAGTAAAGTCTTTTCTACCATTTCTTTTCATTAAGAAGAGCTAACTGATGAGCACTTTCAACTTGTGAAAGTTTCGTGAGAAAAACTAGAAGAGTAAAAACGAATCAATTGTGAGAGTTGTTTTAGAATCTTTGTTTTTTTTTCTTTCTTGAAAATCAAAAACACTAAATTCCACGCCTTTCTGACAACGTTTGAAGCTAAACCTGAACTAAGGCACTTCCAAATTTGTCATAAAACGTTTATTTTGAAAGATAATAGAATCATAACAGTTAGTCACCGCGGTGTAACTATTTTGTAAAATAGAAAAAAGAGACGACAGCAGACGTTTCCAATAGCTCAAGGCCCTTGGCACACACAGACTACTTTTGGTAGTCAATTTCTACTGAAAAATAAAGTCCAGTTGTTGCTCGTGTGCTAAGGTCCAACTTATTCCAATAGGAATACATTGCAACCATTAAAGCCTAGTCACCTGCACCAATATTTTGCCGTCGAAATCGACCACCAAAAAAAGTGATCTGTGTGTGCCACGAGCGGCTAAAACAGGACGTTTCTTGCATTCTTTTGTTATTACCCCTTGTCTATGAGACAAAATAATACACATGCTTAGCTACATGATCAATCTTTCTGACGTCACAAGCTTCAAGTTACATTTACGGCAACTGCAAATAGAAATTTCATGACGATTATCTTTCAAAATAAACGTTTTATGACAATTTCGAAGTGGTCAGTCTGTACCCATCAAGTTGAGCTTCAAAACTTGATGGAAAGAAGTGTGAAATTTAGTCTTTTTAATTCTTAAATAACCTTTATCTGATTATTAATTTGGACACAAGCGTAGGTAGAGTAGCGACCACTATACAATGTATCGTATTACGTTAGCTAACATGGCGGCGGCTATATCTTGATTAAATTAACTTATTCATTCATACATAGAATTGTTTATTGTCAGTGCGGCAACTGTACTGTACGTGCTTCATTTTACTCTTTCTAGTTTCTATTAATAAAACGTTTGTTGATTTTCTTCAAAGATAGACCACTTTTGGTGGTCGATTTCGACTGCAAAATGAAGTTGCAATGAATTTTGTTTTATAGAAAGATTCGAAGTTTTGCGACAACCAGACTTCAATTTTCAAGTCGAAATTGGCCACCAAAAGTGGTCTGCGTGTTCCTTATATGCTAAATAGTGGAAGAGCCTTTTTTTTTCTGAATGTAAAAGACGAACTCACATTGGTAGATGATGGTGAAAGTAGTTGTTGTTGTTGTTTTGTTGTTGGTAGTTGTTGTTGTTGTTATGATGGTGGTGGTGGTGGTGGTGGTTCCTCCGTTTTGCGACCAGCTTTGACCCTGCTCTCTGGTTAACATTACGCATCTCATATTCTGTAATGAAACAAGAGAGCACGGACTTAGCATGGACTCTTTTGGCCCTTTTCCCTCACCCTCCCCTAGCCCTTTGTTTTTAAAATGCCACCAGAGGAGTTTCATAACTTTTATGTGTATTATGTGTAAGTATACATTAATTAAACATGTGTTGTGCTTAAATTTATTTCATAAAAAACAAACAAAAATAAGAAATAACAACAAAAATTAAATGAAATTGTTCAAAAGGAAGTATCTCCAATATTACAAAAGTGACCACCACTGTGGAGAGTGACCCCCACGATCATGCAAGAAATTGTCCAAAATGCACAACAATATTTGATTCATTTCGTGCAGAAAATCTTGAAGAAAACATTGTCCGTGTGCTCATCGCTTATTAATTCTTACGGTGTTATTTTCTCAGGCCCTTTCGTTGGCATTTATTTTCCACAGAAATAAGCCGGACCTTGGCACACAACAACGCGACTTCGTTTTGCAGTCAAAATCGACCATCAAAAGTGGGCCTGTGTGTTGATGGCCTAAATGAAAGGTCGTGCTCAACTTGATAGGAATTAGTTTCCTTTAAAAACTGATGGGTTTAGCACTAGCTTTGACTTTGGCAATCAGTAAGAATACGACTATTATGCATTTGGCTTTCATTAAGTGACCACTTAATATGTAAGTTGAGACCATATTGCATGCAAACTGTCCACTCGTAATTAGCGCACTCTTAAGCTCTGATCACACTGGCGGCTACTTTTGACACAAGATTTCCTGCAAGAAATGAGTCAAATGTTGTTGTGAATTTCGCACAATTTCTTTGCAAAGAGAAAACAAAAAAACAAACAAAGATGAGATCATTCTTCAAGTGACTTGCGCGCAAGAAACCACTGCCAGTGCGTCTTGCAAAAGTGCAAACGATCACACGTTGAAAAATGACAAATTATTCAAAGTTGTCAATGTTGACAATGTGATTCGTCGCTTTAACATATTTGAAGTTTGTCGTTATATTAATAAATGTAGGGGGCTCTCGGTCCGTGGTGTCTGTGACTCTGCGCGTCCGTCTATGTGTTTCTCATTAATGCAATGGCCATTAATGACACCGAGACACGCGCAGACACACAAAATGACCAATATTTTTACCAATTTGTTAACTTATGAGGGTGAGTCATTCATTTTCATGATGAATTACAAAGACCGTCTGAAACGAACTTAACGACATCCCATTTACACCTGTTCAAACTTCACTTGAGAACACATCAACGTCTCGTCTACATTCTAGTCTACATCCAATTACTTTTCTACATATAATATTAGATGATGACATTTGTCCATGTTTAGTAACTAATACCAAAAAAAAACCTCTAATCCTAATTAGAGGGTAATTTTGCCGGCCATTTTGAAATTCCGGGATTCGAGAAACATTTTGGACCATTTCCCCGAGATTCCCATACAATTTTAATATTAAAACAAAACCTTTAATTAAACAATACTTTCAACAAGAATGTGTGATCTCTTGACGGAATGATAAGATTTGCTTCCAAACAATTTATTGTTGGTTTTCTATACAAACCACAAGCAGCATGATTAGGATGAAAATTACATCAAAAATCATGAATTGCATGGAAATAGTGGAAACTGATCAGACACAAAACTGATGAAAATACTTGAAAAATAATCAATTGTATTGCATTTTCATCAAATTGTTTGTTCTTTTGGTAATTCTTCTATTTTTCATTCCTTTTCAATTTCCACGGGAACAAAATTGAGCGACTTCCCGAAAAATCCCGGGAATTACCCTCTGTAATATAAAACCTTCCAAAAAAAAAAAAATTTCAACAAGAAAAAAAGAAATGATAAAAACTTGTAAAAATTTCTCAATAATGTGGGGCTGTTGGTGGCCGTACAACAAATTTCATCGAAATTGTCTCTTAATATATAGCAATTTATCATCTGATAACATAAGAAGAAGAAGAAGTCAAAAGACAAGTGACATGTAATTATTTTATTAATTACTGTAGAATCTGAAACACAAACGTATTATGTGTACCACCACCACCACCACCACCACCACCACCACCACCCATATTATTGTAGACAGAAAAAAAAATCTCAAGAAAAGTTACTTAATAAATGAAGAAAAAAAAAAATGATATCAGAAGAAGAAGAAGGAGAAAATGGTTGTTTTAAAAGTGACAACACAACTTCTAAACGTTTTCGAATCAGATTAATAAAGAGAGTGAGCTCAGGTTGACAACTCCGAGAGTTTCTTGTGTTTTTGTCACCATCATTTTTCTTTTATTTCCCCTCAGAGTAAATCAGAGTGGGTTGAAAATGTGTGTTTTACCAAAAAAAAAGGGGTGTGTTTTCTCTCTCTCTCAGTTCTTCTTCATTAGTCAAACGACACACACACACCATACTCTCAGGCTGTAAAATACATAGAAAACGCACGAAAAAAGTTTATCAAAAAAAAAAAAACCCTCCTCAAGGAAGAAAAAAAATCTTTGCAAAACGTTCACAAAACAGAGAGAGAGAGAGAGACAAACATTTTGTAAATAATGTGTTTTTGATTGCATTTAATTGCACTTTTGTCCGTTTCCCCCTCCTCCTTCTTAAATCTTCTTATGAAACGTAATCACACTTGAAATTCTTTTTCTTACGTACAAACCGTATATACACTTTATACAGTACGTCTCAGAACGAATTATCTCAATTTATTATGAAAAGTACACACTGAACACAGTTTCTTCTTTCTGTCTTTCAGGTGCAAAACTTTAATATTGTATATATTAGAAACTAGAAAGGCCTCTCTGTTCAATCGTATGCAGAGATATGTATTTTTCATTTTGACAGATCTTTCAAAATAAAACATTTTACGTGAGTTTGAAGCTGTGTCATATTTCCTGTTAAACAGTTGTGAAGTTTGTGAAATTTTCACTCTTCATTCACAGTCAAAAATTGACTGCTCTCACTATTTGTTTGTAGGTTGTAGGTGACGCATTTAACCATTTAATACTATGTCAATGCAACACTATGTCAATGCAATTGAGTTAACTTCAGTGTTTTGAAATTTAACCATATGGTTAATATAACCACTTTTGTTTCCCTTAGAAAATTAACCGTACAGTTAATTTAGATATTTAATTTTAAACAATAAACTAGGTACAAACCAAATGTACTTTAATTAATATAGTGAAGATGTTAATTTTGTGACATACGGTAAATTACAATTTTTTGTGTAAAAAATGAAAGAAAAAAAATCTCCGTAAGCAAACGGTAGATGTCGCTTCGAAATGATACACAAAGTTAGAAATTATGGGAGGAGAAATTTCGTGCTTTTTTAAACAAAAAAGTGTAACTTACATTATATATATCTATATTTTTTCACTTCAAATTGAAGTTAGCAGCTAAAAGACGATGATCATCGTATGGATGCAGAAAAAGGGAACGTGATTATCTTTTTCCGCTAGACCAACTTAAATAAACACAGTTTGGCGGAGGAGGGTGGCAGAAGAAATATGAAGAAGAAGCAATGTGGAGTGGTGGATTTTGAAAGGGGGGGGGGGGGGGGGAAAGCCCCCCGAAAAATGAAAGATGTTCAAAATGAGAGACACTCAAAAAAATCCAATTCTTTTAACTATTATTAAGACATTTTTTTAACTTCAAAAGTACATGTCGTTAATTTTAATAATAAAAAGCAATGAGAACTAGAAAAAAAGGGCCCCACCTCCTCCTAAACTCCCTTTTTTATATATGTTTGTGCTTGGTTCTAGAACATTAATTATTGGTTGTAAAAACAAACATTGATTTGGATCAAGACCAAATTGTCTTCTTTTTTCGGGGGGATTTTATTTCGAAGATATGAACACACAGAAAATGGAATAACACCAACAACAACCAAAAAAACCTTCTTCTTCTTCTTCTGCTGGAGACACCTGACGGCGCCACCTAGTATCCAGAAAAAGCAATGATGAGTAGGGAAAGTTACCATTGTTGTCCTATAAAAGGATGCTTTTCTTGTTACTAGATGACACTGTCAGAGGTATGTGCCTATAGGTAGGTAGGTAGGTCGGTAGGTAGACCACGTGTGCCGCTTCTGAATGCTGCCACTAGGAGTAACGAAAATTCGCCAACGACATTTTTGGCAAAATACTTTAGAATAGCAATGCATTCACAGTGAAGTTTGCAAGACAAGCATGTCTTCACTTCCTGTGTGCCTCAAATGATAGGCCAATTCAGAATGGACGTGGTTCACATGAACCGTAGGCGCGGGAATGGAAATGTTGGGTGCAATAGATTTCCATTCATTATATATAATGTATGGCCGCTAAAAATAATGAAACGCAATTAATGAACGGAGAAAATATCTAAAAAGTAAAACGAAGCTATTCTTGTTGAAGAAAAAAAAATAAAAAATAAAACATTTTAAATAGAAAAATAATTTTGCTCAGTCATGTCCTTTTTTTAATAAAAAAAAGTTTTACTCGCGACGCTCGCTAGTGAAAAATTGCTAGAATAAAATATGACCCACTTATTGCAAGTAATTCCTGTGTTGTTTTCTTCTCTCAGTCTATCCCTGCTCATATGTCACTCATTACACTCTCTCCTTAAAAGACTTCTTTTTAACAATTCAAATGTAGAATTTCTGAGATATACAAGAAAGATAGAAAGAACATCTCTCTCCTTAAAAACGCAAAGAGAGAGAGAGAAAGAAAGAAAGATCGAAAGAGAGAGATAGAAAGACGCCATGGGAAAAATTGGAATTTGTAAAAAAAAAAGACAGAAAAGTATTGCCATCAACCCCAACGGATATAAACAGGTTGACAAAAGACTTTAAAAGTCGGGCGGGAAAACTACGGCGGCGGCGGCATATCTACTTTCGCAATCCACTCTCTCATACTCTTCCTTTCTGTCTATCTATCTTTCTTACTCCGTCTGTTTCTCACTCTTTCTCGCTCTCTCTCTCTCTCTCCCTCTATGCAAGTCTCTCTCATTCTATCTCTCAGACTCTCTTCTCACACACTCTCTATACATGTCTCTCTCTCTCTCTCTCTGGTTTTCACTCTCTCTTTCTCAGTATTTCTTTTTATTTGCCACAATTTTTGAACGCATTTTGTGTGTGTGAAAAAGGAATGATGATGATGATGATGATGATGACGCGACCGTTTTTTGAAAACCAAGAGAAAAAAAAATGCAACAGAATGAAAGAGAGAAACATCAAAAGATAACAGAGGAAATAATGGACTGCTAGAGAGATAGAGAGAGCGAGAGTTCGTTATATTGTATATATATATATATATATATATATATATATATACACAAGCGAAGGTGGGTGTTGAAGAATAAGGGGTGGTAAGGAGGGTCCCAAATGGTCACGGCTTTACAGGAGTGGGTCGTTACCATGGTAACCCTCAAACAGGGGAATAAAGAATGAGGTTTTTATACTTTTGCACCCAACTCAACTTGAAAACCCACCCCCTCCCCCTCTTCTAACAGGACTGACTGACTATGGGATTCCATACTCCAACCCCCACCTTTCTCTCTCTCTTGCTTTTTCTTGTTGTTTGGTAAGAAAAAAGCGAATATTGAAGAGAATATATGAAATTCAAACAAAAATATAAGAAATACACATCGCTTTTAACATCTCATAAATATATAAATATTAAAGAAAATTCCATAACACAGTTCACCAACAAAAACACCTTTGGCTAAATAAAATGTCAATTAAACAAAACTTAACTAATTGATGTTTAAAGCAAGAGAAGTTAACGTAATTGCATTGATACATTACTTAATAGGGTAAAAACGTCACTTCCCCTGTGATTCAAACAAAATATGAGCCTAGAAACAACATGGCGGATAAGTGAGAACAATCAATTATTGACTGTTTTTGAGGAATAAAAAAAATTCACAAAATGCACAACTGATTAACATAAAAAATGATCAAATAATAATCATTTGACCACAGTGTAAGTGGAAACATAACCATAAGTACCACCTTTCTAACAAAATTGTCTGCAGTTAACTATAAGCTTGGTTATCTAACTGCAAACTCATTTTTGTAGTAAAAACGAGGTCTAAAAAATGAAGATTTTTTTAAAAAAAATTTAAATTGCGATAATAAATTGAACCATTGCAATCAGTGATTGCCCTCCTACAGGGGAATCCTGTTTTCTCATTTTAGTCTTGTCAAGATTTCATGTCAAATGTGGACCAAAACGTGGACCAAACAAAATCCTTGTTGTTTTTACTTTGAAAAGTGCAGCTTAAGATTTAGAAATGTCCGAAAAATAGTAGAAAACAAATAAGATTTCTAAGTTTGGACACACTTAAACAATTAATGAGCTCTCTATCTCATTTAAAATTGATTATTGAAAAAGAAACAACACTTAGCACCCCTTTTTTATCTCCTTCTACTTTTTAACATTTTTATCTTACCACTCACCACCTACACCTGTCTCTCTTTTTTTTACCATCAATTATAGAAACTAGTGTAGGTGGCATAAAAGACTTGAAAGTTCAAAAGTTACTTTTGAACAACTCCAACAAGATTTTAACTTTAAACATGGAATCAGCCACGAAATATATTGAAAAATATTACACGTCAAGGGACGATCGAAATAAATAATCAGATAGAAAAAATATGAGTGAAAAAACGATTTTCACATTAATCTCACTCATATAATAAAATGCCAGAACATTTTAGAAGTAGCCATTTGCAAATGTAGGAGAACAATTGTAATAAAACTTAGTCCGCTCTATAAAAGAAGTGTTTTACAAACTAGAAGAGTAAAAATGAATCAACTTGAGATTTTCGTGTTCATAGCTCTTTTTTAAAAAATAAAACATTTTGTGTCAATTTTAAATTCATCAAATTTGTTTAAATTTGGACCAAAATAACAACAAAATTATTATTATCAAATTATTAAAACAATACCAACTAATTTCAAACTCGTGTAATAATGCATTTTTATAGAAATAAGAAGCCTAATCTTAAAACACTTTAATATATAAAGAAGAAGGGTGTAATCAGTCATATTTGGTCTAGAAAATCCTAATATATTGTTCTATATTTGACCCCTTTATACATTTAAGATATTCAGTTTGTAATTATATAGATTTCTAAGTAAATATGCAAAAAGAACATTATTAAAAATGAAGGCGAATTGAAAACGTGAACTTAGAAAGGGAGGAGGAGGAGGAAAATGCTTCCTTCCATCTTACACCATTTCATCTTAAACAACGACGAGGGTTGGAGGTGGAGGCTAGCAATGCATCTAGTATAACATAGTAGATAAGATTACGATAATGTAGTATGGCTTTAAGAGCCCTCTCTTCTCATCAATTTACCTCCCCCCCCACACACACACAGTATAAGGGGAAATTAAGCGCCAAACTGAAAAAGCGTCATACATTTTTAGTCATTTAATTAGTTTGGCACTTAATTTAGTTTTTAGATTGAGGAAGGAGGCGAGCAGTGTGTTTGAAAAGATCTTGGTTTATTCTAGCCTCTATGCAAACCTACATATACGATTACCAGTTTTGCTTAATCAGTTCAACACTTGTACCATTTGGCGTTTATTTAGTTTGGCGCTTGTACAGCACCACCACAAAGAGGAAGATGAAAAGCTCATTTCCTCACACATGCGCTTATAGTTAGCTGAAGGATTGAGGTATGTATAATCTTCTAATTAATAGCTAGCCTCCAACTCCAACCCTCGTCATTCGAGCTGGAATCGTGCAAAATGGGTAGAAGCCCTGAAAACGGGAGGAAAGATAGAAGGGGGTGGGAGTGGGGGAGGTGTGTATGTGTGTGATAAAATACCATATTTAGAGAGAAAGAAGAAGTAGGACTTGGTCGGAAATTTGTGTTTGTGACGTTGCTAAGATACTAGAGTTTACAACCGAGACACACACACACACAAGTACCTTCACTCACAACTATACTGTAATATATTGTAATATATACCTACATGCAAACAAATGTACCCCTTATATAGTCCGCCTACCTTTTAATATCAGTTAGGTAGCTTTATATATACATAAAGAGAAAGTATTACAGAGTAGAAAGGTCTATCTGTATAAAACAGTAGGAAGCCATAAGCATTATTATTAATAATAATGCTGCTGCTGCTGCTGTCCCCTTGTGCTTAGGGCGATTTCAATCGTTCTTTTTTTTTTTCTAAAACAGAACTAAAACAAAATCAGAAAATATAAAAGGGGATCACACACAATAAAAAAAACATATTCAAACTAATTAATAAACACAATTAAAATGTTCGAGACACTTTTAATCTCTAACCACCCCCTAGACTCTCCCAACCCCACCCACTCTGCTTCGTTTACAGCCTTTTTAACCCTTACATATTGTGGCCTTTAACCTACTGTATAATTAACCTTTTGTTAGAATAGGCTGTAATGCTCTGGTCAACTACACTCTTGCAAAAAAAAGTTACATAAAAAGAATGACGTCATAAAAGGGGGTTGAGGTGTACTTACCATCTATTCTAGTTTCTAAAACACTTTTTTAGTTTGTCTTAACTTTGTTGTTCTGTTCATAAACAATCTTAAGTTACTTTTAAACTATTTAGTTTTTACTGAAAAACAAGAGGAGAGGGGGAAGGAGGGAACAATTAAAACAATTTAATTTTCTTCTAAATTTCGATTTCGACATAACATAATTATTTCTCTAAATTTTTTTTCTAATGGCTGCGGTGTTAAAGACTAGAATAGTCGATGTTCACTTTTTAAATATAAAAGATGAAGGATGGACAGCGGTCAGTTGGACAACGATGTCATCCATACCCTCTCCAAAAAGAAGGACCCAAACTGCCTACAAATTCAATTTTAAAAAAACCCTAAAAGAATCCCAAAACTTCTTTCTAAAAATTACGAAAAAAGTGAAAAAACTATCAAAAAACTTTTTTGCTTTTCCTTCCATTTCATTTTTTTTCTCCTTATTCTGAAGTTGTATATTTTCAACGAATGAAAATTGAAATGAAAGCAGATCCACTCACTGGGTGGAGAGAATATATATAACTGACTGAAAGAAAGAATTGCAGAGTTGTAGGAGTGTAAGGGGAGGTTGTCTTTTATATTTTCCAAGAAGAGAAAAATAAGAAAAGAGGTACGAGGGTAGAGGTTGGTAACAATCCACCCCCACAATCCAAATTCCCCTTACTCTTTTTTTTCTTCTCTCTCTCCTCCTTCTATAACTACAATCCCAAGACTGCCACAACCAGGCACATAAACTCAAATATGAGTCACTGAAAACAAATGGTTGTGTACAACAATGGGGAGAGAGAGAGAGATACAGTGTATATATAGAGAGAGAGAATGAGAGGAAACGAGGGAGAAACAAAAGAAAGCAGCTGGCCTCTGTCCCACGCTGTTTTGCTACTGGAAAAACAGAGGAAAAATGAGAGGATAAAGTGGGGTATTTTGCCCCCCTCCCCTCCCCCATCCCCATCTCCATTGCAAACCCCTCCTAAGTTCCCCCTCCCTTTTTTCCTCTCATGAAGTTTGATTGCATTATGCCTACTGGCTGGCTTCACTTTCACTCTCGTGCATCCATTTCTATCATACTATGGTTCCATTATCTTCAATTTTTGAGGATATGTGGCTAATTCGTTAAAATCGTTACTAGCGGAACCACTAATCAGCCTCTAGTTTTCAGAAAAACGTGCACAAAAATGTGTAGTACATTTTTCGTGACTTCCAAGCAAGCCACAATCTTCTACAGCAGAGCTATGACCTTCTTCTCCATTTGAGACTGACCATCTCTAGTAGAACATCAGAAACAAAAAAAGCGGAAAAACTACACAGGAAACGGAAATGAAGCTCAGAATAAAATGAGTATAAAGAAACTCAAAACCTCTCTTTTGTACTCTTGGAAGATAATGGAACCTTAGTATCAGTGAACGAACGCAGCAGCCATCATCATCATCATCATACCCATAGATGTGCATTAAACAATTCCTTCCCCCTTTTACCCCGGACAATGTTTTCTAGAATAGTACTGCAGGGTTTTTTTTTTCGACTTCCCTCGTTTTTTGTTGAAAGTGGAGTAGATGTTAGCAGTGTTTGCCCGCCTTATCTTAAAGCGTCAGGGGCAGCAGCCACCGCCACCATCATCACAATGGAAAATATACACAAAAAAAAAGGACCTTCGAACCCAAACCGTGGCTTAATGTACTTTTAATATACAATGGCAACTTGAAATCCCAGTCTCCATTACTTCATAGAGAAAAAGCAAGAAGATGAAAAAAATGAAGAAAAATCCTCCTGAGGCTACACAAAGAAAGAACTCTCTCTTTTTCCCTTACTAACAAGAAAAATGCGTTGAGAAAGAGAGAGAAGCTCCAAAAATGAGAGTAACTCTCGACATTATTATCAAATACAAGTTAAAAAGAGAAAGTCCACCAAAATCACTATCTCGTATATACATGTATATTTCATTATTATTGCCCAATGTTGTCATTTGCAAAATGGATGAAATAATGACTAGAAGATAAATGCAAAGAGTCATGAGACAAAAAAAAATGCAGAAGAATAAGAAACTAGAATTGCAACTTCATAAACGTATGAAGAAGCCTCTTTAATGAGTGACAATGACTGACTTAAGGTGGTTTTAAAGTGTAAACGCGACTAAATGGCGCACAGTTCTGTCTTTCAGGAGAGTAAAATGAAAAGAAACTTGAATGCGTTATAGAAACTAGAAGGGTCGCAGCTCAATCACTCCATGGTATTTTTATGGTTTATAGATCTTTCTTAAAATAAATTTTTTACAAACAAAAATTACAAACAGTTTGTTTAAAGTTTGGTCATTTGCAAACTTAAAACAAATGTTTATTTTGATCAGTTTCAACTTAAAAATATTCTTAAGTGATTTAGCTACCTTTCTAGTTTCTAAAACACATTCAAATTTCTCTTCATTTTACAACAGAAAAAGACAAAATAATCAAGAGTTCAAGAATCACCGTTTACACTTCAAAACCACCTGAAGTATAATTGTAAGAAAGAAGAATCAAGTCCGTTTTCAGATCAACTTCAACTTTAAAGAAAGAAAAAAAACATTGAAAATGTTTTAAAAACTAGAAGAGTAAATAAATCAAACAAAAGGGTATTTTCATGTTGTCAACAACTTTACAAATACCATTTTTACAAGAGTTTGGAGCATTAAAGAAGAATTAAGTTAACGGGTTTTTTTTTCTCCATCCCAACTTGAAGTGAAAAACGAAAGAAAAATCAATAATATGAAATCGCCATTTATTTATTTTTTTTTTAAATTGTCAAAAAACATGAAAATACTTTTATTTATATGGATGGAGTTCATTTACTAGTCTAGTTTTCTAATAAAACCCATTTTTTTCTTTTGCATATTTTTGCAATGGCCACTGTTAAGAAAGAGAGCCCCTTAAGGGATTCGAAGTCCTTAAAAAAATGTTCGAAGAGATTTGTGAGTTCGTCAGTTTGTCAAAAAACCCTCAAATGGGGTGATGGGAACGGAACACACATAAAAAAATGTCGTCTAATTTTTAAAAGACATTTCTTTTTCTTGTTGACAACATACTTAAAAAAAGTGAGTGAGAGAGAGAGAGAGAGAGAAGATGGTTGTCATTAATCGTGTTCAACAAAGAAGCCAAAATAATCTGGTTTCTCTTAACCCTTTAGGACCCAAAAGGCAACATTTTAGCGCCAAACAGAAGAACAAACGTCAAAATGAATAAATGGCAAAACAAAAAAATTGCCCCTTATTTAGTTTGGCGCATTGATAGTTTAAAATAAACTATATTTTGTTTGACTCATATTCAGTTTTCTAACATTGAATATTTGAATTATGTTAGAAAGAGGCGTCTGATTACGCGCCAAACGTAAAAAACGCCAAAAGTGTGACAGTTATTCAGTTTGGCGCCATTATTGATGAGAGTCGAGTACGTTTCTAAAGACATCGGTTCATTTTAACCTTTCACCTTATGTCTTATCCAGTTTAGCATAGGTTCAGTTTAGCGTTTGTTCCAATAGGCGCTTATTAAAATTGACGTTTGTTCGATTGGCGCTTGCTTGATCTGCGCCACCATTAGAAAATACCTCGGTTCATTTTAGCCTCTATGCACAGCCTTCCTTCATCCTAGTGTGCACATTACAAGTACAGTTAGGGTCTAAATAATTACTATTTTTTGTTCAAAGTTCCAATTGTGCGTTTGTTCTATTTGGCGCTAGTTCAGCGCCACCAATATACATACATTATAATAAAAAATAGGTTCTTCTCTAAGAGAGAGAGAGAGAGAGAGAGAGAGAGAGAGAGAGAGAGAGAGAGAGAGAGAGAGAGAGAAAAGTCTTGCGATTCTTTTGCCGAGTTGGATCTCAAAAGAAAATCTAAACGAACTTGTAATCAGAACAATAACAATAATTAAGTGGAAGGCGCTTCTCTCCTCCTTTTTTGTTTGAATGTAAAACGAGATAACATAACAGCTACCAGTATAAGAAGATGGTGTGACATTCTCCCAATGGAGAAACAATTACTATAGGAAAACCTACCTACCTACCTGACTGAGTGAGTGACTGACTGACTGGAAGTACGAATCAAAACATTGTTTATGAGTGGATAAATATATATTTATCTAGATAATAGACATTGTTAGATAAGGTCCAATGAAGTCGACCACCACCACCAACCAATGTAACAACATTTATTGGCAACAAGATAAAACAAAAACTTAGTGGTCAAGAAGGAGGAAGAAAATTTCTCCCTTTGGACACTTCTTAAAATCTCGTTGTTCATGTTTCGAAATTAGCAAATGTTATTAAAACCTCAATAAACAAAACACATTAGGACCAAAAACGAATGGACAATAAACATACACATTGAAATCAGAATCCAAAAAGACCTCTTCCTCCTCCTCCTCCCCACCAACTTTTTCGGTTTTTGACCAAAACGAATATGTCCCAAAAGACCAACAACTTTTCTTCTTCAGTCTTTTCTTCTTGTAGGCAGGCATTCATGCATTTAGAGGGCCCTACCATGTTACCGTCAAAGTGGCCCATCACTCATAGTTCTCAATTTGTTGATATCAAACGCACATTGTGATTAGAGACCAATATTTTTGTAAAAAAAAAATGAGACCCAGTTAAGCCTAGAAAACTTTGCGGTCAGCCCAAGCTACCCTCTCCATCAGAGCCAATGAGAACTCAAGAAACCAATGGGCTGCGATTTTTCAAAAGCCCACAAAGACCACCACCACCAACCACCACGTAAGGTGTCTGTTTGCAAGGTGGCCGCTCAATAAGCGCGAACATTTCAGTGTTTATTCAGCTTGGCGTTTGTTCAATTTGGCGCTTATTCAGTCGACTCCTCAATTGAGGCGATTGAATAAAGTTTTTCAAAAGCAGTTACTACTATAGTTAGTGCTGCAATTGAAGCAACTGCTACCATTTCATATATGAATAATAAAATATAAGCAAAAATCATGCTTTTACTTTTACTTTCAAGCATGTTTGATTTACTTAAATATTTGTTATAAAGACACAAATAGGCTTAAAAACTTTTCTTTTGTATTTCAATGCTTAGTTCATAGCAAATGCTTTCACTTTTACTGTTTTGCTTGCTAGTATTTACTGGATTTTATGCATACGAAATCAAACGTCAATGTACAGAATGCCTAAAACACCTAGAAAAATATAATAGCACATCTTCTAAAAAGGCTTCTTGAAACAACACACATTTCCTAAAATACTGGCGAATGTACGAAATTTACTAATCAGATCAGTGAGTTGTTCTGTTAGTTTACTAGTAAATCTGCAGGAATAAGTGATTTACCACTTTGATGTTCACATAAAATCTGAACACAACTTAATTATTACAGAATGGATGACGCTGATGTTAATACAAGAGACAAATTATTGAGGATTATTAGACACAAACTAATTGATTTGGAAAGTAGGACCCCCCAAGTTAAGGTGTCGGGGGTCTAATAAAGCCTAAAAAGGCAGTCAACCAATGCCTACAACAACACCATCATCATCGTCATCACTCTCTCCGGGGAGTCAACAAATATTAAACGGACTGGAAAACTATTTATCGCCGTTGCAAATCTCTTGACTTTTTTCGATTTCTTCTTCTTCTTTTTCAAGTGTGTTTTTTGTAAGTATTTCTGGGGGGAATGTGATATCACTTAACTTCTTGAATGGATAACAAGAAACTAATCATTTTGATCACTTTGGTAACCACTAACCATCATCAAGAAACTAGGTTACCAAAGTGGCAAAACTTGAAAATTCATAATGAAATCCCATGAACTAGAAGAGTAAGGACAAAGTAATGATAAAACTTTCATAAAGAAAATCTTTCAAAATAAACATTTTATAACAAGTTGGAAATTCTATCAAATGTCTGTATGTTTATTTTGAAAGATATTTTCACGAAAATTCTCTACTTTTCTAGTTTTCATCAAATCTTGAATTCTTTTAAGAAAATTTCATAGAAATAGACATTGGCCAAACAAAACAATTAAGAAATATTAAGAAATTAAAAGCAATTCTGATGGTGTTTTTCTGCTCAAATGTATTCCGATTCGTTGGGATTTTCTCTTTTTTTCTTTCTGGGACGATACTAATTCGACTTTGTCTAAATGACAATTATTTATGACCTTTCTTTATGACATTTCCTTTCTCCGTCTCCCTTATGACACACCGGTTTCAAAAGCTAATTGCAGGTGTTTAATAGTAGTTTCATTTTGAAATCTTTCAAAATAAACCTTTTATAGACAAATACATTCTAAAATATCGTCTGCATTAAGTTTGGACCATTTTTCAAAAAGTTTATTTTGAAAAATAACAAAAATATAAAAATACTCCTTTAGTGACTTCTAGTTTTTTTTAAAAAAACATATTCTATTTTCTTTTCATTTTGTACCTTTAAAACCACCTGAAATTGGATTTCTTTCTCTAAGTTACTTCAAACTTAAGAAAACACGTTCAAAGATATAAATTACTATCGCCACCTGGTATTACTTTCAACAAGCTCGCTCGAGCAAAGTTAAAAACGTTGTTGTTTTTTACTATAGCGACGATCACATTGGCATCTTCAGTATTTAAAGCAAGATTCACTGCAAATGTGTTCTTGAATTAATTGCAATTGCTATAATTGCAAGACTTTAAAAGTGGTTTCTTGTAGACCGTCTTAAAGAAAACGCTCAAAATTCGTTTTATTTTGCAAGATTCGCAGCAATATTTCACTGATTTCAATCGTCGCTTTAAGACATTTTTCAATTTAAATACATTGTGTTAATAAAATAATGAGAAAATTGTTTATACTTAGATATAATAAGTACACATTGACAAAGAAGATGGGTTGTAACAATAAGAGAGAGAAAAACAGGAGAAAAAGGCTTCAAAACAGAAGAAGGTGGAATTGAGCCGTCAATCAAAGTTAAGAGAAAAAGAATGTATAAAAGTGTCTATTGTATACATGCATATAGGTAAAGATGGAGTGAGAGACAAACCAAGGGGTGGTTATGTGGATATATATATATCCCCCACCCCCCCCCCCCCTCCATCAGTTGTCAACCTTTAAGAGAAATTTGTAGCTCTTTGGGGACAAAAAAAAACCAAAAAAACAATGAAAAATAGCTCATCCAAAAGAGAGCAGAGTTGAGCTGGGACACCAGTAAGAATAAATATACCACCTCTCTCTCTCTCTCTTTTTTGTGTTTCGTCTTCTTCTTTTCTTAAAAAGTCCCCCCCCCCCCACACTTTAACCATCCTTTATATTATACATACTGTATATACCCACTGATATATATACATGACGATGATGATGATGATGATGACGATCATCCCAATCCCCAATAAGAATGAAAGTCGATTGATAAAAATAGTTTTGCAGCCACAAATTGTATCAAGGTTGAAATAACTCGGCATCATAATCACGTAATGGAAAATCAATTATTCTGTTGCGACATTGACGATGGATGAAGAATTGACTAAACCACCCACCCCACCCCCCACCCCCTTATATATACATACATTCACACACCCTGATCACAACCCATATGATAACAATATCATAATACACATTAAATAGTTAAAACTCCAAAGTTTTTCTTTCTCACAACCACATTAAAAGGAAGAAAAACGAACACCTCTGAAATTAACTCAATTTAAACAAATATTATATCAACATCATGAAAAGAATATTAATTATAGCCTCAAAAACAGGTATCATCATTTAATAGAATACTAGGAAACCCGTTGTGAAATTTGCACAAAAAACGAAAATAACTATAGAAATATTTTATTTTCGAATTTCGTAACTTTGGCGATTTTTACAGGACTTTTTTTCACAACATTTTTTATTTCTTACACGAGCAAAAACATAAAAACTAGCATTTGTTGGGGTAGAATTTAAAAAGCATATAATATAGTGGAAACTCTTTTTATCTTATAATTAAAGAAAGAATTAAGGTGGTGGTTGGGGGGAGGGTGAGGTGCCCCACCTGTCCCAAATAAACAACAATAGAAATGGTGGCGCTGATCAAGCGCCAAATTGAACACACGCCAATCTGAACTAACGCCAAACTGAATAAAAGCCAATTGGAACTAACGCCAAACTGAACAAGCACCAAACTGAATAACTGCCAAAATGTGAAGTTAGGTTAGGTTAGGTTTGGTTAGGTGTAAATCTGCACAGTCTGACGTCTATAAAAGCTCACAATATTTGGACCATCAAAATTTACAAAAAACTTGAATAACCGCCAAACTGAATAAACGCCAAACTGAATAACCGCCAAATTTTTGGCTTTTATTCAGTTTGGCGTTTCTTCCATTTGGCGCTTATTCAGTTTGGCGTTTGTTCAATTTGGCGCTAATTCAGTCGCCCCATAGAAATGTTGCTATAAAGAGTGAGAATTACAGTGAAAAAGTGACCTTTTCCCCGTTTAATAACTATCTGCCTATTCACTCCTATTACTCAACAAAAAAGAAACACATTTAGAACCAATTTTTTTACAAAGTAATTTCTTATTTGATCCTTCTTTCCAATTCATCTTATAGGAAGCCAGTGACGTCACACTAGCTGACCAAAATGTGCAACCCGTGTTATTATTTTGTCTTAACAAAAAAAATTCTCAAGATATGTTTTGCTTCAAAGTGTAAACGAGGCGCCTTCTCCATTTCTGATTAGGTGGAAAATTAAGAAAAAAACTAGAAAAAGTGTTTTAGAAACCAGAAATCACCTCTCCTCAATCACTTAATTAGTATTTTCATGTTGATATCCTTCGAAATAAGCTTTTTATGTCCAGTTTGAAAAATTTCCAGTTGATATTTTTTTTAACGTTTGTCTATAAAAAAACCCTTATTTTGAAAGATATCATCTTAAATAAACATAGTGTAAAGTGATTCAGCTACTGTTTCTAGTTTCTAAGGAATTTCAATTTCCCCTTAGTGTGACTTTGAAAATCACCTTTTCATTAACCAAATTGATCAAATGGAGCATTTTGATCAACCCTTGTGTTTGTTGTTGGAAAGAATGAAAACCGAACTCCTTCACCTCTTTAATATTTTCTTCATGTAATAACTACTTATAACAAATAACAAAATAATAATAGAACGAGTAAAAGGTCCATTTTCATTTTTAAAGAGAAATTCTAAAGAAGAAAAAAATGTCGACCAAAAACAACAAAAAAATAACAATCGAAATAACTTTGGGATCTTTTTTTTTTTACTAATTAAGCTTTTAAAAACGAAGAGAGATAGAGAAAGATAGAGAGAAAGAGTGAGACAGAGAGAAAAAGAGAGGGAGAGAGAGAAAGAGAGGGAGAGAGAGAAAGAGAGGGAGAGAAAAAGACGTAGAGAAAGAGAGCGAGAAAGAGAGGGAGAGAAAGAGAGAGAGAGAGCGAGAGAAAAAGAGAGCGAGAGAGAGAAAGAGAGAGAAAGCGAGAGAAAAAGAGAGAGAGAGCGAGAGAAAAAGAGAGAGAGAGCGAGAGAAAAGGAGAGCGAGAGAGAGAAAGAGAGAGCGAGAGAAAAGGAGAGCGAGAGAGAGAAAGAGAGAGCGAGAGAAAAGGAGAGCGAGAGAGAGAAAGAGAGAGCGAGAGAAAAGGAGAGAGAGCGAGAGAAAAGGAGGGAGAGAGAGAGAGAGAGAGAGCGAGAGAAAAGGAGAGAGAGAGAGAGAAAAGGAGAGAGAGAGAGAATGAGATAGAACAATTATATAATATCTTCTTGAAGAAATATAAAAATTGCTGCCCGGTTTTATTACTACATAACATTATTAACATTATTCTTATTATTATTAGATAGAAAATAAATTGAAGTCATTGGTTGAGTTTTATGTTCGTCATCTTTTTACTTAGATTCCAAATAAAAACAACTGTTAAAATAACTAGTTAACTCGAACAAACTAATGGATGCACGCGTTTTGATGTTCCCAACTTGTGAATGAGGTGCCATTCATGCCAAAATTACATTAATTCATCGAAAATTGAATGACTGAAATAAAAAATTTGGCCTACTGTTCTTCTTATGCCCTGTCTCCATTAGATCAAAATAAAAGGTAAAATTGTGACGATTGCCAATTAAAAAAAAATACCTGATAAAACTGACATAGCTGCTCTCAACACGTCTTTGACTTTTGTCCGATTATAGGCTTTATAGATATTTATTTTGTTTTTGTCTCCCCAGATGTCGCGCCTGAAAGTGACATTCTATAGGAGGTCTCTCTCTCTCTCTCTCTCTCTCTTCCCTCCAACTGCGGTTTTGAGAAAATTTATTTTTCAAGCGAACGTTTTTCAGAAGAAACATTACTAAAAAAATAATACTGTTTTAGAAATTAGAATAGTTGGTGATAATGCTAAAAGTTTTTTCAAGATGGTATCTTTCAAAATAAACTTTTTATTTGAAAAAAAAAGGCGAAAATAGTTTTTCCATTGAAATTTCAAAATTAATCTTTAAAAATGTATTTTTTAAGATATTAAAATGATAAGACTTTTAACATAATCTTTTACCATTCTAGTTTTGAAAACAATTTGATTTTTTTCATAATGTTTTGTTTTTAAATAAAAAAAAGTTCACTTTACGTTTTTGCGTTCAAAGTTCACAAATAAAAAAAAACGTGTATAGAGCATAGCATATTAGCCACTGCAATGGCGCCGTCCGGTGGGACAACAGCAAAATAAATATCTATTCAGCCACCTTAATTAAAGCTTCTAAGACATTTTCTAACTCCTTTCGATGCATTTCATCGTCAAATATTTTTTTCTCTTTTTTCAATTATAACAATGTCTGACCTAAGAAATATATTTTTTCCTCGTGTGTTTCTGTCTCTCTCTCTCTCTCCATCCCATTATTATCTATCTAGAACTTTCTCTCTCTGTTTTACCCATACTATCTTTCATCTCTCTCTCTCTCTCTTTCTATCTTTTTTGACACTCCAAATTGATTTTATATTGATGTTTTCCTTCCGAAAAATTGCTTGATTAGTTCGTTGAATGGCTAACGTTGCATTTCTTTTAAAGGGAGGAAAGAAATTGTAGACAAGAGTTCACTTTTAGCCTAGATTTCACTCCCCCCCCCCTTCACCCCCTACATTTACTCTTCTACTTTTTTATTTTTTGCACATACATAACTTTCGAAACGTATTTTTTGTTGTTGTTGTTGTTGCTGTTGTTAAAAAGACGTTTTTGATTTGAGATGAAAAAGAGACAAAAAAAAAAGCAAAAGAAGAGAGAAACAGTTTCTCTCTCTCTCTCTCCATCTTTCTATCTCTCTCTCTCTCCATCTTTCTATCTCTCTCTCCATCTTTCTATCTCTCTCTCTATGCGTAGCCATCCATCTATCTATCTATATCCATATAGGTGCCTATGGTACTAAAACATCGTCAAAAATATTTCTTTTTAAAAACACTTGGAATGCAACATAACAATAAAAATGTCAGTAAGAGAAAAAAATTTTAAGAAGAATGAAAAAATGAAGAGAGAAAAAAATTCGAATGCATTGCATCCATCTGACTATCCCTCCCTCTCTCTCTCTTTCTATATATCTTTTCTATGTATTTCCCTTTCTCTCTCTCATTTTCCTTCCTACAGAAAAAAATTCCTTATTTTTTTAAAAAAAATTATTTCTTCGAAAAAAAAAAAGACTAATTCAAAAAGCTAAACAAAAATTGAAAGAGCAAAAAAAAAGAAGAAGAATGAAAAGATAGATTCATTATTATTTTTCGACCATTAAAATGCTTGATTAAGACGCCTCTCAAAAAATACTTGATTGGTGACGTCAAGAATGAAAAAAAAAACTTACAAAAGAAATAATAATTTAGCAAACCCCCCCCCCCCCCCCCCCCCTCTTTAAAAGCAACGCCATTAAAATATTAATTTACGTTTTCGTTTTTAAAAGGAAACAACACCATTTCTTTAAAAAAGGTGGCGTTTTTGCACACCCACCCACTCTTTGTTGTAGAACAACTTCTAATTTATACAACAATAGTTAAAATAGTTAAGTATAATAATTATTAACCTAAGATAAATATATAAAAGAGGGCGCCACCTCTACGTAGAGCTAAATTCTTTCTCGGTTACAACCGCGATTCAATTGATTACATCCGGGGGTCAGCAAACTTATGCCACTTATTATTGTACGACCCACAAACTCATTTTCAATTAATTAAAAGTTCGATTCATTTAAATTTCAATTTGCTTTTTTCACATAATAAAATTTTCAATTTCTGTAATTAATTGAAACGTCATTTTGGCCCGCAAAGCCTAAAATATTTTACTATCAGGCCCATTTCAGAAAAAAATTGCTGACCCCTGAATAACACAAACAATGGATAACCTTTACACGCGATTCGAGGTAAAGATAAAAATAGTTACTAATAAGAACCTTGAAGAGAGGCTATATGATTAATGCTCACTCACATACGACATTTTTTTTAAAAAACATGAAGTTGAGCTACCTCTATGTATTTGTCCTGATTAAGACAAATTATGAATTTTTTTAATCGACGAGACTGTTTAGAGGCTAGAAAAACCAAAGACAACTCCAGATTACTAGCAGGGTCGCCCTCTACTTAAGCTGGATTAATTTTTAGAGTTTAGAATGTTATACGACAACAGAATGCTCTCCCTAAACAGGTTATTGATGACGTCATTAATAAATTGTGGGTTTCAATTTTCATGTCTGCATTTCTATTTTGTTTTATATATTTGCAATGCAGGTTATTTTTGATAATTATTTATTGACAATGCGTCTTGCAGCACTTGGATCTTAAGGTCCCTCTGCCTTAGGCCAACCGGTTGCTTGCAAAGTATTTTTGTAATTGTAATTGTAAGTTCAGATTCTCTTTTTTTATGATGACGACGGTCATTCTAGTTTCTATTCTTGATATTACTTAGTGGAGGAGGTTGGTTAATGTGGAGACGAGAAGTTCCCGTCATGTCATCCTATGGTGGCATTTCCTGTTCTAATCAAAGATGAACAATGAAAATGAACCCCTATAAAGGGGTCACCGGAAGTAAAGAGAAAAAAGTCTAAAAAAAGCCCTGAAATCAAATGAAAGAGGAGAAAGTTACAACTGACCATTGAGTGACCAACAAAAAAAAGAACCTTGACTTAAACCTCATCCAACTTCATTCGAATCTTAACTGTGTTCATTATGATTTTAAAAAAAGGAGTTAACTGACCAATTTCCCAATTTACACAAGAATTTTTCAAAAATGAATCATTTTTTTTATTCTAATGGTCAAGCATCTTCAAAAGAGCAGCACCACCAATAAGAAACTAATAATATGAGCAAACTAAATTCAACCCAAGTGAACGTCATTAGTTTTAAATTCCCTGAACAAATAATGGGGGTAAAAATAACCCACAAAAAAGAAGGGTAGAAAGAGGGTTAAGGAGGAGCTACACACCAATTAGCTCTTAAGGGCGGAAATTGGCCAAATTTGTTGGAAAAATGCACTCTCATTCACTCCCCCCCCCCTCTGACCCTCAAATTCATCCACATGGAGACACTAGTTACAAGTAAGAAAGGGGAGGAGGGGCCTGTACCCCAACCCTCCCCTTCCTTCAGGCTAACTGTTGACGTCACAGTCAGTCACATACATCAATTGTAATTGGATTTCTCTTTCATGTATTGTTCTATTTTCTTGTTAGTTAAGTCTAGTAACTAGTTACTAGTTAGTAATTGTAATCGAGTGTTCTTGCTTTAAACGTTCTTTTCTTCTAGTTTGTTAATTGTCATTTTTTTAAAAATACACAATACTGTACAGCGTTTAATTAACCCCTTGAATCCTGAAATACATTTATATATAAATAATAAATTGGATATTGATTTCATTCATAAAACTCTTTGAATTACGGAAGCGTTCGAATGGAAAAACAAAGGTGAATTTGCCCCTTGATGGCAGGTAATCACTGCTAACATCTGAAAACCTCTTTCGAAAGGAGGATTCACACTATGAAGGAACTCAATTTTTCTAATGAGGTTCTAAAGTGAAGTTGATATCTTACAAAATAAGCTTTTTTTTTTATCTCAGTTTGAAACTGGTCCAATTTTATAAGCAGACAATATTTTGTTAACTTTTATCAATAAAAAGTTTATTTTGAAAGATATTAACATGAAAATCCTTTCTTAAGCGATTAAGCAGCCCTTCTAGTTTTTAAAACACTTTTTTAGTTTCTCTTACTTTTGCTGTTTTGAAAGCTAGAATAACTAGGATTAGAAAATCAGCTGTTCATATTTTAAGTGAGACCTTTGAAAGAAAAAGAAAAACCATAATAAACAGAGAGAGAGAAAGAAATGGTGATGGAGGCCATTTTGTAAACATGGTGATTAAACTGGAATAATGGAAAAATGAACAAAAAAAAGTTTCATTTTGAAAGAACCAACCCCCCCCCCCCCCCCCACAATACACACATGAGTAGTAGGCAACAATGACTGACTCTGAATGAATGGCAACAAATGAAGAAGAGATATTATTAAACAGAAACTCAGACAAAAGAAAAAACATAACGCGCATATTCACAATTCACTCCCGAACTCCTTTTCGCGACTAGAACTAACACCAGGGCTAAATGCGATAACCTTTTTTTAACCTCCCCCCTCTCCCCTCTTCCCTTTTGCATGTAGCCACTTCCGTTTTGTTCAATGCTACTTGCTAGTGACGTAAATGATGACGTCAAACAAAAATATCAGGGTACAACTTATCTTTAATAAGTTCCCAACACCCTCTCACTCTACGTATTAACTATTAGTATTAATTATGACGGGGCCCCAACGCCCCCCATCGTTTCGTTTGAGAGGGCCCTATAAGCAGACGATATACGTGCTCGTAAAAATGATTATTTTGAAAGATAACATGAAAAATACTATTAAGAAGGTGGTTTAGGGACAGCTGGGTTTCGAACTCTTCATTATTTTGTCTTTCAGAAGAACAAAAAATTAAGAGAAACTAGATTCTGTCTTAGAAACTAGAAGGGTCGCTCGATCACTTTACGGGACATTTTCAAGTTGATATCTTTCAAAATAAACTTTTTATGTCAGTTCGTGATCTGAAGGATAGAATAATGAGAGTTCTAAACTCAGTAGTTGTTAATAAACGACCTTAATAAATTCAACTAAATTTCAGGAAATCGCCGTTATTTGATTCGCCTGAACAAACGACGCAATCACTGCTAACATCAAAACTCGTTCTTAGTGTTAGCAGTGATTGCCCCACTTATAGGGGCAGAAATACAAGTTCAAATCTTAATAGTAATTATGAAGTCACATGAAGTCACATGCGATAGGTATATAAAAAGGTTACTTCTTCCTGATTCCTGAAGGAAACGAAAAGTGTGGCGCCACCAAATAGACAAATAGGTGGTGGTAATGGCGCCACCATCTTTATAAAAGAACCCAGGAAATGAGGGGATTGTTATGGAAGGGAGAAGAACCCTTGAAAAACCAACACTAGCCTCCTACCTACCCCCACTCTCCTCTTGCTGTGTGTTCATTAATCATAACAGTTGAAACAGAAACAACAGAAAAGTAACACTCACACTCACTGTATGTGTGTGTGTGTTAAACAATTTATCAACGTTAACACAAAAGTTGCCAACGAAAAAGATTTTTTAAAAAAAAAATATAAAACATTATTTGCCACAAAAACCTTTTCCTTTTTTTTCTTCATTAGATTCCTTTTGTTTTGTTTTTTGAAAGGACCCATCTCCAAAAAATAACCACATTTGAAATAGTTCTTCATCAAACTCTTCACCCAACTCCAAACTACACAAACAGACTAAAATAAAACAATACAATTCGAAATCCTGTCATTTAAGTTAACAATGAGTGGACATTGGTTATAAGAAAAAAATAACCCAATAAATTGTCATATCTAGCTCATAACCTTGTAATGGTCACAAAAAGCAAATGACGAAATAGTATGACAAATATTTTCCTATGACACTTTTCTGTCATCAAAAAAAAACTAGTTAAGAGGCTAAAATTAATCTACAATTGAATTTAGCTGTATTTTTTATTAGAAAACAACTCTAGCCTCTAACCAACCTCTTTGATTTCAAAAAGCAAAGGATTCAAATTAAACTTCAAGTGCCAAAATTTCTTTTATCTTTTCAGCCGTAGAATTAACAACTAGAAAGCTAAAAACAAATTATGCTCCGTTTATAGTCGACATCAGATTTGTATACAGATAACAACTATAAACACAGCGTCACATTTCCAAATAAATGTCAGGTGAGTAATTAGAAACACATGAAGTGAATGCAATTGGCAGATAGATGTAATATTCTCTCTCTCTCTCTCTCTCCCCTTCCTTCTATCTTACCCAGTAAATAAATATGGAAGCAACAACAAAAAAAGGACTTGCAGAAAAAACAACCACTGGTAAGGGGTAGGGATGATGATCACGTGGGGGTGGATTGTGCATCTGACAACCAAAAGCAATAGGAATGGAATTACATAACATTCCTTCTGTGTATTCATAATAGGATGAGGCACCGTCATTGTTATAAACATTGAAGAAGAAAGAGAGAGAGAGAGAGAGAGAGAATGGGAGAGAGGGAAGAAATGCGCAAGAGACGACTGCGCAAGTCACGCAAAATTAAATGGGGATTGGGGGGAACAGAACCCCCCTTCAAGTAGCCATTTCCCTTAAAACCACCCATCTCATTTCAATATATGAGGAGGCACGGAAGAAATATGTACATATATCATGTATATATATATATATATATATATATATGGGCCTACACATAGGTTGAAAATATAACCAAAAAAGAGAAAGAGAGAAAAATGAAAAAGAAAAAAATGAATGTCCGAAAAAAAAAAAATTCCCTCTTTTGTTGTTTCTTTCTGAGAATTCGGTTTTATATTTTGTGTGTTTCACTTTTGTGAACACAATATTTTCTCCTTTCAAGTATACATTTCCATCTAACTTAGTTCCTAAATATTTTTTTAAAAATGTATTTTTTTAAAAAAATATTCCTATAATAAATGACTAAGAAATTAGTTAGATTTTGACGTGAATACCAAAAGTATATATTCAAGATATATACACACCAATAGAGGTAGTTCAACTGCATATTACGAGAAAAATGTTATATTAAAGGTTCTTTATAAGCCTGTGTTCTTCTTACTCCTACATTTTTTTTATTTAAAAACAAAATAATTAAACAAAAAACATGTTTTTCTTGTGATACTCGCTTTTATAAAAAAAAAACGTCTAAAAAGTAAGAAAAAGCTAGCTCCAATCCTCTCTCTTGTGTTGTTGGTGTACTGGTTAGGGTCTCAGGCCATAGTTATGTTGGTCATGGGTTCAATCTTCGTGCAATGTGAATTATTTTCAAATAAATTTCAGAAGGCGGTGAAGTTAAATAAAAGCGAGTAAAAAATAACCTTGAATCCTTACCTTTACAAGGTAATCATTGAAATGAGAAGAAATTTAACTCTTAATAGCTCGTTTCCACTTAAAATGATATACGTAGTTAAAACATTAACCACAATTAATTTTCTAGTGGAAACAAAGGTTAAGCCATGGTTAAATTTCTAAATAAACTCAACTGCATTCACACCAAAGTGGTTAAAACGTCTAAACATATTTCTTATAAGCAGACACAAGATATGGAATTCAATGAATTCTCACTTTATAGAAAGATAGAGAAAATACGTGATATACGTTTGCACCTGAAGGCAGATCTGTTATTCGAAACTTACCTCCCCCACCCCCACCTCGATCCTCTTTTTCCACCTCAAATATGTACCTATATAGGATGCCAATGAACTTCCTCCATAAAAAGCCAGCAACAAAATTAAATTGCAATTTAATTTTCTTCATAACAAAAAAAAAAAAAAACTAGAAATTTCGCCTACAAAAGTGAAATAGATGAATAGAATTAATCCGGTTCCACACTGACATTTTCACCTTGAAACCCTTCTAACAAGGGCTGATCAGAAATCCTTGCCGATCCTCCATACCCTATGATCAGAGGATTCAAAATGAAAACATGTATACCAAGTGAACGCATCGTGTGGAACCAACTATTAGAAGAAATTTACACGAGGATCAAACACAAACCTGAATAAATTAAAAGTCATTTTTGCACCTGTCTTAAAACTCTTGGCATTGGTCTCTCTATTCTATTCTACGTTAATGCTTAAAACCTCCAAAATATAAGACTTTTTTTCAACAATCTACAACAATTGTTGTTTGTTGTTGCTCATCAATCATCATATTACATTAATATGTATGCTAAAAAGCAACGTTTTTCTCTCTCAACGACAGAAAAAAAGTGAAACTGACAGCAGAATTAATTGTCACCAAAATACAGAGAGAAGTAAAAAAGAGAGAGAGACAATAGAAATGATATCAAATGCAACCAACACACACCTAAAATAGAACAAATTTGCAAGTGAAGTTCTTCTCTCTTAAAAAGTTATGATGACGACGACATAAGAAACACCGTCTCTCAATTTGAAACTTGAAATGAAAACCAGATTTTTTTTTAAAAAACCACCAAAACTAACCTTGAGTTAAAATGGAAAAGTAATATGAAACAGAAAAAAAATTACAAAGAGCCAGGAGGTGTGCGTCAAAACCATTGGTGCCCCTTGAATTCCGGGTGCAGGTTGCCATAGCAACCACATTGCCCCCCCCCCCTCCTCCATATTGCCTTTAAAATAGTAGAAAAAAGGGGGGGGAACTCTTTACCACAGTTACTCTCTCTCTCTCTCTCTCTCCCTCCCAATTTCACTTCCTGAACTTTAGGAGGAGGGAAGGGGGCAAGATAAAAGCGTTCATTATTATTATTATTCCCTGTCACCCACTAAGGAACCCCCCTCTAAGGAACACCTCCATCCCTTCAACTATCAACAAGGGAACATGTAAAAGGCAGGAATTCTAAAAAAAGGCGAAGCAAAAGGGGGGAGAGGAGCCTGTTTGAGATCACTACTGGACACAAAAGTGACCACCACCGTTTTCAAACAGCAAAAATGGGGGCGGGGGGGGGAGATCACAATTTCAACAATTGTGTTTATAATATAACAATGACAATATAGAATTATATAAAACAAAACATTTCTACTTTATGACGTCATTTATGCACATTTAAAAAAAAAGATATATATGAGCCATTATTATTAATTAATACTCACCAGATGGCGGCACTTTTTTCTCGCCAGTGGCTAAATTTATCATAAAATTATCCAGTTTCTTACCTAAAAAAAAAAAAAAAAAAAAAAGACACATTTTAAGACATTTTTTCAAACAATAAATCCTCTCTCAGTAACAAATGCTAAACTCCGCACTCCGTTTCCGGAAGTAAAATTAGCATCTTCTCACCAAAGATAGCCTCAAATACACTCAAGAGGCCTGACCACTTATGAACGTCATCTTGAGGCTCAACATAACTATAAATAACCAAAACATGGTTGGATTTGAGGCTATTTTTTCTACAATCATGTAGAAATTGGGACGAACACAAGTTGGCTCCGCCATTTTTATGACGACCAGCAACTTCTAATTGGTTTGTTATGTGGTTCGACGTTGAAAAGGGCGGAGCATGTGACGGGCGACTACATAACCAACCAATTAGAAGTTGCGTTCGTCATAAAAAGGGTGGAGCCAACTTGTGTTCGTCCCGATTTCTAAATGCCTGTATTATTTCTACCAAATCTAGGCCCTACAATTCAATGAAGGCTATGACAACATTTTCAAAACTATGGTCAAGTAGTTGCGGCATATGGCAAACGGATTAGTAACGTCAAACGACCTTGAATAAATAAAAGAATTTCTAATGGCCTTGTCATTATCTAACACAACAAGAAATTCATCACATTACGTCACTTTTTTTTTACCTTAATTTCTTTCTCACGTCTAGGATATAATTGACCAGAGCATTAGACTAAACCATTTTTGCACAGTAAAAATACATATTTTTGCTCTTTCAAATTATGCTTAATTTAAATTAAAAAGTGCTTATGAGAGAGGCTAGAGTTGTCTAGTCAATAGATATATGATTCTGACAATTAACACTAGAAAATTCTAGCCTCTAACCAGCCCTTTTTTATTTAAAAAAATGGTTTTGCTCTAAAAGTTAAATTATTTACATAAAACTGTAAATAATTTAACTTTTAGAGCAAAACCATTTTTTTTTAAATAAAAAAGGGCTGGTTAGAGGCTAGAATTTTCTAAAGCAAATATCTTATTTACATAGTGAAATCTTTTAACATGGAATACGTATAACTAATTGTAATTGATAACACGACATATACTGTAATTTCAATCTCTCCTCCTTTTAGAATATTCTTTTAAAACAGGAAATTCATTCTACGCGAAAAAAAAAATATTTCGATCCTTCTTTCCATTTCGTGTTAAACTGTTTCCACTGTGTATATTTATTATGTTTACTCATTTTATTTGTATTGTTTTAACAATTTTAATATTGTTTTCGCAAATGTTAATTTGAATGAAGTTGGAAGCAAAATAAAAAGACCCCCGAAAAAATAACCCCAAACCACACATTTAAATAACTCTTGTGTTTGTGTGATGATGATGTAACATATGTCCACTACGAATATGTAAATTTTACTCTTTTATTTCGACTGGAAACATATTTTGATAAAAGGGGAGGAGAATAAAGGGAGAGGCTAACATGTTTGTCCAAGTGCAAAGGAAAAAAAAGTATGAGATAAATCGGTTATTAATTTTGCATTCGACATTGTTGTTTGTAAACAACGACAATAAAAAAAACCCCAAAAAAACACAACATCCGATTTCTCATTTAATCTATCTTAGTAATAGAAGTGTGTGAGAAAGAAAGCAAACTCAAGAGGCGGTGGTGGTGCTGGCAGGTAGTTAGAAATAGGTGGAAACTTCAGTTGGCTCCACCCTTGTTATGACGACTGGTAACTTCTAATTGGCTGATTATGTAGTCTGACGTTGAAAAGGGCGGAGCATGTGACGTCAGACTTCATAACCAGCCAATTAAAAGTTGCCAGTCGTCATAACGAGGGCGGAGCCAATTGAAGTTTTCACCTATTTCTAACTGCCTGTGTGATGATGATAATGATGTCAGCGCCACCTACACCTGACCTCCACACCCCTCCCTTTTCCTTTTTCATTCTACTTCCCCCCCCCCTTTTCCAATATTTATAGATACATTTTGTGTGTGTCTTAAGTTGAATAGATATAAGAAACTTAGAAGACAAGAATATAAATGAGATACAAGTCTCACAAATAGTTATTCACAAGCAATAAGAAATCCATAAAATGGAAACTGTGTGCAGGTCATACATAACATTTGATTTAAAGCATGTAAGAGAGAGAGAAAAAAATATTCAATAATCTCACAACACACATATATAGAGACACACATGTGAATTGCGTAGGTTAGATAGGTATCACCCCCCCCCCCCCTTCCACATATTGTGATATGGAAGAAAAATAACTCTGCAAAAAAAAAAAAAAGGTTAGAAAAGAAGAAAACCAAAAAGTTCCGTGTTGGTGGTCCTAGTTTGTGGACCAACTCTGAATCCCACGTTTTTCATGACATTCCAAGAAGACTACTTTAAAAAGCAATAACAGAAGCCCCCATTGGTCTTCAAGAAAAAAGAAATTAAATAATGGGGTTTTATCATTTTTTTTTGAAGAAAAAACAAAAAGATGGATGAAAAATCAACATAATCTTCCATTAAATTTTTTTTTTGAAAAGACTTATAAGAAACTTCTAAACATAAATTTGAATTTGAATAATTACTCTTGCAAGCAGTTCAAGAGTGGTTGTGACAGAGACGCTATTTAGTCCAAAAGCAGCATAAGAATGCACCCTCAGTGCCCTCACTTTAACAATTTCTCTAATAATATTTAAAAAAATCTTTCTTAAAAGTGACCACCACCCGAACCTACTGTTATATATTATATAATGTATAATATGTCGTATATCCATTTGGATTAATTGTCCATTACACCAAATGTATGTTCATTTCGCGAAATGGGCATACATTTCGTGCAATGAACTATTACGCCAATTGGATGCGACATATTGGCTGGTTATGAAGTCTGACGTCACATGCTCCGCCCTTTTCAACGTCAGACTACATAACCAGCCAATTAGAAGTTGCCAGTCGTCATAACAAGAGCGGAGCCAACTGAAGTTTTCACCTATTTCTAACTGCCTGTGTTGGCTTAGGACAACTAACATTTGTTGAGGCTAAGATCAGCCCTACGAACTGCAAACATGTCCCAATCAGGTTTTGATAGAATTCCAGTCATAAATATTTCCCGGAAACAAACTTGCTGCTCTCTCTCTCTCTCTCTCTCTCCCTCTCCCTCTCTCTATGTAGAACCATTTCAACAGAATGAACTAAATTAAATTAGCAAGTGTGGAGACGCACCAAGGAATAACTGTGTAAATTGAAAATTACTCATGGACCACTTTGAAACCATCTGACTAAAACCTAAACAAATAGACTTCAAAATAATATGTTCTATATGAAACTTCCAATAAAAGTTTATTGACACATTAGAAACTAGAACGAAAGAAGTTGAATCCCTTTTCAACTTGATAAATGTTCAAAGTAAACTTTTTATAAGATGAATCAAGTTACCCGTTCTAGTTTCTAACACTTTCAATTTTTCCTTAATGTTCATCTTTAAGAAAAGCATAAAAGCATCAAAGTTTTGATAATCACCTGTTCATAAAACATAGTATGTACACTTAGAAAATATAAATTTCGAATACATCATCGAAGAAATCAAAACGTTTTTGTGTATATTTTACCGGTTTTTTTTTAAAAAAACACCTCCCCCACGGTGCTCCTTCCCCCTCCTTCTCTTATGTAAAATTATAGACAAAAATGTTTAAACGTGTATTTTGAGGCTTTTTTTTTTCTTTTTCTTTTCGTCTTGTTGAATGTTGAATTTGAAAAACACACAAAAGAAGAAGAAGACGAGAATTTAATTAAATATTAGGAAGTAAAAAAAAAGCAAAACTGAAAAACTGACTTTGCTTTTTTTTCTTCTTCTTCTTATTTAAACCCATTTTCATTCAAACTATTCACTATTTAAAATGTTTCTTTTTTCTTTCTTCTCTAAAAATAAGCAAATGTTATTCATAATTATTATCCGAAAACTAATCTTGGGTTTTTCTTCTTCTCAAGAGAACTCATTTCTAGAGAAACCTTTTAAAAAAATACATTTGAAATTTTTTAAGTATCTTTGTCAAAAGTACATAGTTTTAAATTTAAAAGATGGCAATTTAAAATCTTAAAAGTAACAAAAAAATGTATGTCTTAGTTTGAAAAAAATTATATATATAATATCCCAGGTCTGTGTGTGTGTGTGGAGTAACAAAACCATTGAAGCACGTCGGAATTTATATAAATTTTAATAAATGAACCGTTTTTTTTTCTCAAGGTCAACTATATGTTGAACTCTTCCTTTGGAAAGTGTAGAAGGGGGGGGGGGGAGGGAAAGAGAGAGAGAGAAAAAAGTGGGAGGGGGTGAGGGGTGAAGGGAAAAGTGTAGAAGGGAGAGAGAGAGAGAGAGAGAGAGAAAAGTGGGAGGGGGTGACTGAAATTGAAATGAAAGGAGTAAAAAAAGGAAAAAACGACGCGCATGCGCACAATTGCCTGTGAATTTTGCTCCCGTCATTTATGACGGGTTACCCCACTAGTAAATAAATAATAAAACACACACTTAAATCATAATAAAATAATAACACTGATTAATACTAAAACCTTATCTAAACTTCAGCTAAATGAAGATTCAAGTTAAATGTGTTTAGTTCAATTATAAAGAATCCAGTTAAAGAAATTAACACGATTAAATTGACTCCATTACTTTAACAGCTGTACAAATTGAAATACTAAACCAGTATCTCATTTAACTAACCCATTATGTCGAAATACAAATTTAACATATTTAAATATTAACTTAATAAATTGATTTCGACATATTACTTGTCCTTAACGGGGCTCTGTAGAATATGTTTAACACTTAAATATGCATTGTATTTTTTAAGTTTAGATACGGTATTAGTCTATACTCAGTAAGTTAAATGCAATGAAAGTGTAAAAATGCCTCTAGATGTCTTTTAGAAACTAGAAGGATTCAGGTATCTTTTAAAATAAACATTTTTAGACAGAATTATTTGTAAAAAAAAAATATCGTCTACTTAAAATTGGGTCATTTTCAAACAGAAATAAGAAGTTTATTTAAAAAAATCTCAACATGAAAATACCCTTTTAAATGATTGCGCTGCAACCCTTCTAGTTTTTAAAATACATTCTAGTTTCTTTTTTTATTATTATTCTTCATCTGAAATAGAAAATAATCAAAGAGTTTGACAGGCCCTGTTTACACTTTAAAACCACCTTAATGATGATGATAAACTAGGTTCCAAAACTACTGAGCATGCGCGCAAAAAGCACCTACACAATTGGAAACAACATGTGCTGTCATTTCCACACACATAGAGGACACACATAGAGAAAAATCCTTTCTAGTCACATTTACATAGGAGACAAATTCACAAAAATATAATAGGCTAAAAGTTTCTATAAAGTAGTACTAAGCGCCATCTGCGTGAAAAAAAAAGATGGACTCCTCAAATTGCCTCCTCCTAAGCAACCCCCTCCCAACACACCCACAATACACTGCATTTCAATAGAGTGAATGTGCTTTTTTTTTAAAGACCCCCCTCTCAGCCCCTCCATTTATTTCGAAAAGCATAATTTGCCCAAAATACCATCATAAACGATTGGTCGTCCGTCGTCACAAATAAAAGAAGAGAGAAAATTACGAATATTTAAATAAGAGGAAATGACGACAAAAGAGAGAGAGAGATAGGAATAAGAGGCCAATCCCATTCTTATATAGACATAAGTGGTATTTTGGAGGCCGCTCTTTATAATAAGGTAAAATGAAATGGTATCAAAGAAGGAGAGAAACCCCCCCCCCTTGGTGACATATTGCAAATGGGAAACAAAGGGGTAAAGAATGAAAATAGAATTGGAAGGAGGATAAGAGGTTGTAATTCCCCCCCCCACACATCTTCTATATGAAACATATTTCGCTATGCAAGTGGTTCTCAAAAGGTGTGCCGTCAATTTTACTAAGTGTGCCACGAAATTTTGAATGTTAATATATTTAATATAATTTAATATTTTCAAATAAATTTTAACTTTATTGAGAAAAAATAAAATAAAACAAAACTTTCATATTACAAGTCAGAGCACTAAACTAGTAGTTTCCAAAGGGGAGGAGGTTCTGTGGCACACTAGAGAGCCGTGGGTTTTGCTAAGTGTGCCTTGATTTTTCAAGGCAAGGAGGCCAGGTCATGAAACAAAAAAAAGTTTGGAAACCACTGCACTAAACTAATGGCTTCGAAGGTGTGAGCTGTGGCTCACTAGTGTGCCGCCATTTTTACAGGCAAAAATAGTATGCCACTATCAAAAAAAAAAAAAAAGATTGAGAACCACTGTTCTACACTCTTAACTTTGAAAATTGCACTGTTCTGAGAATGTTAAGAAAAAGTAACCTCCCCCACCCCCCTATAGTGAAGCAATGGAAGTCGAATAAAGCCAAGAAGAAGAAGAGATTTTTCGGTCACGTGACTGAGAAAGATACGCCTCTGTGTGAAAAAAAAGAGAAGCTTCCCTCATTTGCATAAACACGACAAAATTTTTAAGAACGGAGGAGGAAAGAAGGAGCGAGAGACGGAGGGAGGTAGGAGGCCGAGACGTCGTCAAAGTTAATGTGGGTCACAGATGGTAATACTTATACCCCGTGTACTCCACTAAAGGATCATCTCGAAAACCTTCTTCTAATATCAGCCCACTCCCCCCTCCTCAAAAAACCCCTACCATCCTTCCCCCAATTTCACCCATATTTTCCGTTAAAAAAAAAGATGGGTAAAAAGATTGAAAGAGATGGGGGAAAGGGGGAAGAATAAGGGAGGAGAAAGAAAAAAAAAGATGATGAAGAAATTGAAAAGAAGAAGTTTTCACATAAAGAAAAGAAGCAAAAAAAAGGGGTTTTTTAGGGAAGAGGTTAGGGGGGGGGGGGGTACCCTCTCCTCCCCTTACGAGTCCGTTATGTATATGCATAAAAGGCAGATTGGCTATTCTGCATAAATCCAAACTCAGCAATTTAGAAAACACGTGAATTTGGCATCAAATTCTTCTTCTTCTGCTGCTGTCCGTTTAACCCCGAACGTCCACCGTAAACCACACGAAAGCGACTATATCTCCACAATTGTATGCAGCAGACCAAAAGACATGAACCAAAATTAGAAGAAAAACTTCATTCAAAAAAGTTCTACAAACTTTTAAATGGCATAAAAAAGAGTTCTTTCAAACAGAAGTTGCAATCGAATTCACTCTTAAGAAAATTTTATAAAAAAAAATATCTAACAAAAATTTACATAATAAGTCAACCCCCCTTTTTTTCTAAGCAACTTTTTTGCATTCAAAAGTTTTGTCATTTGTGTTTCATCTCTTATAAATGTATATCTTGACAAAACGACGAGATGGTTGGAGGTGGAGGCTACCAATGCTTCTCTTCTAGTTAACGCAGTAGAAATTATGATCATTTTAGGAAAAGAAAGGTAGACACATTTTTCATGCAAAAGTCACTACCGTATTAAGTGTGTTCGCCGCCATCTTAGAAAATGGTATCCGTAGCAAAATAAATCATAACTCATTAGCAAGTCAACTTCATTTTTAAAAAAACGAAAATATAAATACGTACTAACATCTAAGACAATAAATGTCACAAATGATAATTATCGAAACACTGAGTTGAGTTACGAGGCCGATTCGTAGATACGCGTGCGGTTGCGTTACTTTCCCTTACAATATAGAAAACGTCACGTATCAACTGGCTCTGTAAACGCAATAAGAAAAATACACAAGTATACTTAATGGCATTCGACTTAGCGTAAACCTCCTGGAACGAAAAAAACCACGCAAATTGAAGAAGCCTTACCTACCATGTAATGTTTTTGATTCGTATTTTTACTTTTAATGACATAATGTAATTTACGTACATTTTAAACATTATTTCGTGAAAATTCGATGAAAATCTGTGAAACGCAAAGAAAAAAAAGCATGGCAATATTACGGCAAAATTGCTTGCCGTCGAGGTGAAGCAATTTTCAATACAAAATTGCCCATAAAATAGGTGTAAGGGACGGAACACGCACACAGGCAACGTTTGAAACACTTTTCGTCGACAAAATGAAGTCGAAGGTCGTCGGGCAGTCGTCGCAATGTATTTTCTTATGAAAGGACACTAACCATGGCACACAGGCGATTTTTAACTGTCTCTGCCAATGTTGCATCTGTTGGCATCTTTTCCATTGAAAATACATTGCAACGTTTTTCAAAAGTCGCCAGTGTGCCAAGGGACCTAATTCTTATCCAAATCAAACAGAACACTTAGCTTTGTAAGCGTTCAAAGTTATATTTGAAGGAATTCAGTTTTGTTTTCATTGATTTCTTAATAAAAAAAAGTTTGAAGTATTTTAAGAAGAAAGTTTTCATATTTCATGTGTTAATTTCCTTCATATCTTCTTCTTCAATCGTATTTTCAACGGAAATTCCAATGAACCCCGTATTAAATTGACAAAAAAAAAAGGTGAAGCAAAAAAAAATCCCCTAAATCATATTTAGAAACCAGGTTATTGTTTCATTTGGTGTGAAAAAAAAACTTACTTTTTGATCGTAATTCCCAATAAACGTCTAATTATCAGCTCTAATGAGATTCGTTAGAAGAAGAACCCCTTCTCCTCCTCCTACCCCCCAAAAAAGCAGGTGATGAAACCATAATATTCAATAATAATAAAAAACAATAAGTAAATAACAATGTGTGTCACGTAGACACACACACACACGCACGCAAAATTGTCCACGTGTTAATGGAGAAAATTTAAAAGAAAACTAGAAGATGCAAAAAAAAAAATCTCATTTTCCTTATATACTAGACTAGGATGGATATTTTTTTAAGATGAGATTTTCGAAGACAAAATGACACAAAGAGGGGAAGGAGGGATAAGGGGGTCGCGGAAGAGGGTAGAAAGAGAGAGAGAGAGAGAGAGAGAGAGGATCAAGAGAATCACTTAACTTCAGTTATTGACGCAGTTATTTTACATTAAGTTACAAAAATACACCGTTACCAAAGAAGTAGAAGAGCAAAAAAAAAACTGTCTTCTCTTCTCCACCCCCCCCCCCCCCCAGCTCCCCCACAAAAATCATGACAAGTTTAAAAAGGAGACATTGGTTTCACAATTTGAACATAAAAAACCCCAAAAGTTCCCATTTCCCCACCCTCCATCTTAGTCCTTTTTTTCTCTCCCCCTTTTCCTGTTGAAGTCTCCTTCTCATTTTTGGATATTTTTCTTGGCTAACTTTTAAGACAAAAAAAAATTTCGCCCAATTTACACAAAGTAGAAATCACCATTAAAATGGAGCAAAAAAACAAAGAGAGAACAAACAAAAACAGTGTCATAAAAATCTTCTCTTCTTCCTCCCCTCCATACAACAATTTGGGGAGAAGGGGGAGAAGAGGGGGAAAAACTTGACTTTCTGTCAAAAATAAACTTGTCATTTTCTAGCCTCAAAAACATGATTTTTTTTCCTACTCTTGACTTAAGGTGGTTTTAAAATTGAAAAGCCTATCGCAAACTCTAGACTAATCTGTGTTTCATGTGTAAAATGAAAAGAAAATTGAATATGTTTTAAAAAACTAGAATGGTAACTCAATTACTTACAATTAATTTGCATGACGAAATCTTTTAAAATAAACATTTCATAGTTCAGTTTGAAAATGACTCGTTCTTTGGTTTTTTTTTCACTGACAATTTCACGGAAAACTATTTTCTGCCTTTTTTCATAAAAAGTTTATTTTGAAAGATATCGTCATGAAGAACCTTTTAACATTATCACCAACTATTCTAATTTCTAAAACACTTTAATTTTTACGTTATGATTTTTCCTGAAAATTTTCGCAGAATTGCGAGGAGAGAAAGAGATTCCTCTATTCAGTCACCTTAAGTGGATGATGTACTTTTCTAGTTTTTAAAAACAAATTTCAAATTTATACAGTTTACTTAAAATTGCAACTGAAAAAAAACTGTTAAATCAACACAAGAAAAACTTTGTGTGAACCGTGTATTTTAGCAAATTTAATTGAGAACAACCATAAATTAAAAACTAGAAATAAATAATACTAGTTTTAAACATTGCAGACTAGAAGTATTTTAAAATGAAAAAAAAAAACAGCCAAAAAAACAAAACTAAAAAGCTATTTTACTAGGAATTATAGTGAAGTGCTTATATCCATATAATCCCCTCTCAACCCCTAGCCTCCACCCATCCCCTGCTCTTTATATGACAAAAAGCCTCCTCCTCCTATTCCTTAATCTTGCAACAGATCTCTCGTCACAATGCTTAATATTAATCCATGAGAACCAAAAAAAAAAAAAAGATCGGCTTTTAACCCCACTCCCCTTCTACCCTCCTCCCCCTGAGCCCCTTTTTTTTTAAAAAAAGAAATATTTAAAAAATATATAAACAATGAAGATGAATGGTCAAAGCCCATCTCCCCCTCTTTCTCCCCCCCCCCCCCCTTTGCAATCCCGAAATAAAAACCCCATTTTGTTCCTTTCTTAACTTTAGTGTAATAATACCTAAGATGAATTTAAGGCACAAACGTAAAAGAGTTGCGAAAATAAACATCTGCCTGCTTTTAACGAAACAAGAAAATTCTAAGTGAGAAAAAAACGCTTATTTTGAAAAAAAGGCAGAAAAAAAAAGCTCTAAACATCTGTTTAAAAATACATTGTTTGCCCCCTTGAAAATGGCAATCACTGTTAGCACCAAATTTCTAATCTATTTCTCTCTTTCACTCTATTTCTCCTTCTATTTCATTTCTCTCTCTCTCTCTCTCCCAGCAAAAAGAGGAGAAAAAGTCAAAAATATACGTAGTCATACCTCGCTTAACGATATTGAATAGTTCCTGAAAATCATACAGTTAATTAAAATCATTGTTAATCGAATCATCAACGAAATAAAAGAAAATTTAAAAAAAAATTGTCTGTACAAAGTTAGAGTTTGTTTTTATAGCAAGGTATCGTTCTAAGAGGTAACGTTAAGCGAGGTATAACTGTAAAACATTTTGAACCTTTTGAAATCCAAATCTGATCAATTTCTTAAAAAATATTCTTCGTTATCTTCTATTTTGCTCCACCTCCTGAGATAATTATTTAAAAAGAAAAGAATTTCCGGAAGTACTTCATTTTGCCCCATTTTCTACTCAAATATGATGCCTTAGAAGAGCTCATAGGATCAGGCCATTGGCTGGGACCTTCACACTGAAGGTCGGCCATATTCAATAATTATATATTCTCAAGAAATCAAGCATGTCTGCATTTAGATGATTGCTTTCTTGAGAAGATTAGGTGGTGCTAGCATAGTTCCCGGACACATTTTCTTTAATTCTATTTTCTTTACAGAATAATAGCTTTTTTTTCGTTTGTTTTCGGATCACAGCCATCACTTTTAAATTTTCATCAATTACAATGGCTTAAAATGACAAATGACGTCATTCTAATTTAAGCAAGTTTACAAAATAAAAATGTAGAAATAATTTTTTTAAAAAAATGATGTTAAAAATCTAAGCATGAATTTCAACTCTAGCTTTCTACGATAAGACAACGTAGAAAAAAGGAAAAAAAAAGTAGAAAGCTATTACATATTTATGACTTATACGAATCCCTTTGTTTTCTCTCTCTCTCTCTCTCCCAGTCTCTCCCTTCCCCCACCCCCTCAACCAAATTAATGCTCTAACTAGAAGTTACTCCACCCTTAAACTATCTTTCTATCTCTTTTCCAGGAACAGAAAAAAAACAACCTTAAAACTGATTATTCTGTCTTTCAGAAAAGCAAAATTAAGAGAAGCTAGAAAAAATGTTAAGAGAAAACTAGAAGGGTAGCGCGCTCCAACACTTAAGCCTGTTTTCATGTTTTCATATCTTTCAAAATAAACGTTTTGAAAAATATTGTCTGCTTAAAAATTAGAAACATTTTCAAACTGAGCATAAAAAGCTTATTTCAGCTACCTTTCTAGTTTTCTAAAACAAATTCAACTTTCTCTTCATTTTGCTCTTCTGAAAGATTAATCATAGTTCGAGAGGCCCCGTTTACACTTCAAAACAACATTAATTATATTTTATTCATTTTTTTTCATCCATAAACTTAGAACAAACATTACTTTTGTTTTTATGCATAGGCGGCCATTTTATTTAGAAAGAGAAGAGTTTCTATTGGTTTAGAGAAAAAGAGAATGTTTATAATGGTGATGAGTCATTGGGAACAAAACGACCGCACCCCCCCCCCCCCCACACACACACCCTATAACTACATAAGGAACTCAGGCCCCCCTCCATATTAGGAGCCCCTATATTTAGAAAGAGAGACGAGAGTTAAAACTCAATGTATGTGCCACTTGAATGTTAAGAAACTAGAATACTCATAGAGATGAAATACAATGTGATACACACACACACTTTCCCCACACCTATAACGCCATCTTTTGAGCTCAACATTTACCCTTTGGGGGTTCCTTCCTATAATTTACACCTATAGTTATGTGGCTATATACAGGGTGTCCATAAAGTCCTTGTGGAGTTTCAATTTGTATTAACTAAACGTCACTTCTATATAGAAAACGTGTTTGACTGTGTTTGCAATGTATTTTCTATCAGTTTCGGCAACAACCCGATTTCATTTTGCAGTCGAAAAGTGTTCCAAAAGTCGTCTGTGTGCCAGGGCCTCAGGGTTGTAACATACAAACTACTTTTCATGGTGAATTTCGACTACAAAATGATGTCGACATTAGATTGCAACCTCAGACAAACCACCTCCAACTTCATTTTGCAGCCGAAATTAACCACCGAAAGTTGTTTGTGTTTCAACGCTTTTATAATAGAAGTGAAGTTATTAAAATTGAAACTACAGAAGAGCTTTAATGGACACCCTGTAAATATGTTTTGTAGGTTCTCTTCATCCCCCTTGTTCTCCTTTCATCCCACCCATACTCCTTGTCCTCCTACTCTACAATAAGAGAGCTATGTGGATATATATATCCCAACCCATATTATCTCACTTCCAGATGGTTCAAAAGCGCCAGAATATAAGCAGAAAACAAGTATAAAACTAGATGAAGAACAACAGAGTAGAAAAGGGAAAATGGAAAGGGGGGGGGGGAGCAAAAGGGGAAAAAAATGAGAGGGGTTGACTAGTTCTAGGTAATAATATAAAGTTCCGGAGAAGAAAAAAAACACAGTAGGAATGGTGGGTAAACTTTTGATCTGCCATTTATTTAAAAAAAACACTAAAATTAAGAGTGGTTTAGAAAAAACAAATTCTAAATTTCAACTTAAACCCTCTCTCTCTCTCTCTCTCTCTCTCTCTCTCTCTCTCTCTCTCTCTCTCTCTCTCTCTCTCTCTCTCTAAAAAAAGAGTTCCTACACACAAAAAAGAAAACCTATTTTATGAATTACCATTTGAAAGAAAAAAACTAAAATCCAGCTCAGAGGGTTTAAGGGGTCGTATTCCGTATTCCTAAACTCATCAACCTTCACGTGAAACCCCTCAACTATTAAAAGTCCCCTTAATTTAGCACTACCTTTGACATAAATACGACCCTACTACTTGCTAGATTTTCTTCTTAAATTTCTACCTTAAACACTGGAACTTGAACTCTCCAAACTGAGTTCAAAAATTAAAGATTAAGTGCCCAATTTCCTTCTTGAATTTGAACCCTAATATCTGTCCAACAACAACAAAAAGCAGTTGTTAAAAGGTACAAATGTGAATAGAAAAGATATTTTCACCAACGAACGAACGAACCAGCCAACCAACCAAAGCAGGCGAACCGAACCCCCTTCTCTCCTCCCTCCCTCCCTCTAAATGGTAAAATGGCCTTTTGCTTGCTACTCAACACGTTTAAGATAAATGGCAACAGTCCCTTGAGTTTGGGAATTTTGCCAAACCAGGTGTGTGTGTGTCTATGTGTACAGTATGTGTGTTGGCACTGATGTCAGTCGTTGCTTAGCAACCGACGACACCAGTGTATGTATGTGGGAGAGTGGGCGGTTATAAACCCCTTTCATTCTCCCCAATCCCTTACTTCCCTTCTCCCCCTCTGAGCTCCACCATTGGTTTTTAACAAAGTCATCCCCTCTTCTCCCTCTCTCCCATATTCGACGATGACCAATCAAGTGCAGGACCCATAACTGACCAGTAGTGACCACGGAAGATACACGGCTGCCACTGACCAGCTGATGACATGCAATGGTCATTACATAACGACGATGAAAGATTAAAGTAAATTACGCGAAAAGAGTTAAAAAAAAAGCGCAATTACTTTTGACCAGAAAATAACTCATTCGTTGAAGACACAACTCCCTGTTATATGTCGCCGTCAAAGTAGACAAAACAGTCATTCTGCAAATTCACTAGACAAAGTTTAAAATTATCAGTTAGGTCAATAAATCAATAAATTAGCGTTCAAAGCAAAATTTCATTAAGTCAATTTAATAGGTAATGCAATAACATTATTTTCTAAATTGGCTTTTTGTTTTAGGCATTTCGCACATTGCCTAACAAAGCTAGTCAACCTGAAGATCTTTTTCCAAACTGGTACTTTTGTATATTGACTAGTGATTTTCCAGAATGAGTTTTCCCACATTATCTAGATTGATTTTTAGGCATTTCGCACATTGCTTAACAACGCTAAGTCAACGGTTTGCATATTGACTAGTGGATTTGCAGAATGATTGTTTTTTTTTTCACTTTGCCGATAACATATTGGGTAAGTGTGTAAGTTCGATTTGATTGTGTCACTGTTTCAATTAAATGACAATGATATCATTTTGTGTTTTCCTTTCGTTATCTTGAAACAGATGGTGTTGGGACAATGGACGACAACACATCGTTTCAAAACCATCAATTTATTAAGTTCATTAACTTGTGTTAGTTTAAAACTAAATGATGTCATTTTAGTCCACCACCACCACCACCTCCCTTTTCCCCCTTTTTTCTTATTAAACCGCGTTTATAGTCGACATTTCGCGATCACGGCCCCTTTTGATCTATATTAATCTACAAATTTGAAAAAATGACATCATTAAATGATTATAAACGCGGCATAAAAGTTGTTCTTTTTAAGGTGGGTTTGCAGTGTAAACGCGTAGTTTGAGCAAGTACGTTAAATATAACGATATATCGTTTTCAGAGGTAACGTAAAGCGAAACAAGATTATTTCTTAACATGTGACTTCCCCCCCTCACCCCCTGAACGTAGGCAATCACTGCTATCATCAAAGCTACTCATTTGTGCTCGCAGTGATTGCCCGACACAAAGGGGCCACACAAACACACGTCCAAATTGAACCAAGTGGAAATTAAGATGGGGTTAAAGGTGTAAAAACACGGCGAAACCACCTCTCGAACTCTTTGATTATTCTGTCTTTCAGGTGCAAAAACTTCAATGTGTTTTAAAAACTAGAGAGGCCAGCTAATTCATATTTGATATCTTTCATAATAAACTAATCTTAGGTGAGTTTAAAAATGAACCCAATTAGTTAAGTTAAGCAGATAATGTTTTTAATTTTTGAAAGATATCAACATGAAAATACTCTTAATTAATTGAGCTACCTAGCCCTTCTAGTTTCTAAAACACTTTCTAGTTTCTTTTCACAAAACACATCTTAACTTGTGTTAGTTGCAAATTAAATGACGTCATTTAGCCCACCACCACCACCACGACCTCCTCCTATAAACCGCGTTTATAGTCGACAATTTGAGATCACGTCCCCTTACAACAATTTAAATATAAATCCGAAAACATGAACTGACGACTATAAACGCGGCAGTCTATATTTCCTACAAAGACCAACTGAAGAGTGAACAAAAAAAAAGGTATTCGCAAACAACAAAATGTAACACAAGTGGGTCTCATTTCTTCTTCTTTTTTTTTTGAATAAATATGAAAAATAATAACAAAAATGAAAGAAAAACACGGGGAGGAAGAGGAGGAGGAGGAGACGGAAAGAGGGTGGGGGTTCAAAACCACGTTGCCACAACACAAACACGGTTGCTATGACAACCAACAGATGAGTCAGATGAGAACTCTCATAGAATAATATAGGAAATAAAATAAGAGAAAAAAAGACTCAATTTTCTATAAATTTCATAACACATTTCACGACGATTCAGAAGAAGTAAACCAATAATCAATTAATCATTTAATTACAGACTATTCCTCCTTTTTTATAAATAAATAAATTCTCTCATAAATTAACAAACTTAAATTATGCAAATTAATAGGACACAATTTTGATTTTATTTAAATAAATGAAAAAAAAATCTAAATTTCAATTTCATAGTTTAAATAATCTCTATTTTTGTTTAATTATTTTGATTTGGAAAAAGAGCTTAAAAGAATAAAGAAATATGTGACTTAAGTCGCCATCTAGTGACACAAAACAAAACAAACAAAACAAGAAGAAAAAAAAAAGTCTCTTTACCCCTTGTAAGGCGGCAATCACTGATGACACCAATATTACTTAATGCCTGGTTTCCATTAGATTAAAATAGTAGGTAAAAGTGAATTTTGAAATGGGTTCATTTTTAAAGCTCGGAAATTATATTAAAAAATGCGTTTTGCATGAAAATTCACTTTCACTTACTATTTTTACCTGAAGTTACACACCATAAAGAGAGAGGGAAGGTGAGACATAAAAAAAATCAAAATTTATTAGAATCGATTAAAGGAAATCACATTAAAATAATTTCATGACGATATATTTCAAAATAAAATGCGTCGTGTCAAATTTGAAGAAAAAAAAACCCAGAACCATAAATTGGACATTATCACTGACATTGAAAGTGAAGAGAAAAAAAACCAAACCATAAAACACATTTATTTTGAAAGATATTCGTCATGAAATTACTTTTAAATGACACCTTTACTCTTCTAGTTTCTAACAAACTGTGTGAATTACTTCTGATAATCTTTTAATAATCCTAATTCTTATAATACCTCGTTTTAACTGCAGTTAAAAACAGTTAATTTTCTAGTGGAAACAAATGTGGTTAGATTAATCATGATTAAATTTCTGAACAATGAAGTTAACTCTTAAATACAAAGACACAACAAGGTGGTTAAACAAATTTACGTGTTTAACACAAACTCATTTAACCGTATAGTAAAAAAGTACCCCACTTCTAGCTTGGCTGGCTGCAGTTAACTATATAACCTTGGTTATCTCACTGCATAGTTAATATTTGTAGTGGAAACGAGGTCTAAGAGGGTTAAAGCAAAACAGACAACAACAACAGCACAGTGTAATAACCTACTAGACTAGAACGCCTTTTTTCTCTCTCTCTCTCTCTCTCTCTGTGTGTGTCTATGTGATGATTAGATTAATACCTTGGGCCATCGAAAAGAAATCTAACCTGGCACTTAAGGGAAGAGATTTTTTTACCATCTTTTTTTCTTCTTCCTTCTTTCTTCAAGAAGAGATAAGATAGACAGATAGAAATACAGATAGACAAATATAAAGGAAAGAAATAGATGGATAGAAAGAAAAGAGCTTCTTATGTAACATTTAATTCCCATATTTCCAACATCAATTAACGAAATAGAATATGGGAGGAGGAGGGAATGAAAATAAATGCAACTTAAGAAAAGCATAATTTCATTGCAAAAAAAGACTAGAAAAAGAAAAACACAATTCAAAATTATATAAAAAAAAAGGTTGTCTAAATTTCCTCTTCAGAAATAAAAAGTTGAGGGGTGGGGAGAGGCTAGGGGTGGAAACAGGAGGTCTGAAAAGAAGAGGAGGTAAACGACAATCGTAAATAATTGACAACAAAAAAATGCTCTTTTGTTTTGTGACAAAATCCGGCAAAAAATATAAGAAATAGGAAAACAATACAAATTAAGAAACAAAGAAAATGCAGTCAACTCGAAGTTTTTCTTTAAATGTTGCGTTTATAGCTGGATATTTCATTCACCACGTCCCTCTACCATTTGTGTACAGCTACTTTGTGGTACCACAAAGTAGTTGACACAGCTTCCCCTCACATAGACCACCAGTGAGAAACAATAGCTTGCAATCAGTGCGAGCCAATGATATGACCTTGATCCATGATCATCACTGACAAACAGGCGGTGGTCGCCACTGGTGGTAAGACTCAACCACGCATCGACACTGTAGTGCAAAGTGGCTCGTGTGTAATCAACGGCCGGTCTAAAAAGTTAGTTTGTAATTTGACTCATTTTTTAGTTTCCTATTTTTGATGGAAAAGCTGAAAATCATGAACGGCCCTCCCTTCTTCCCCTCCTCCTCCCCTCCCCTCCCCCCCAACCACCACATCTTTTTAATGAATTCAAAAGCTGCTAATTACCTTTAGTGATGCAAAACGTACGGTTGCTATGACAACAACCATACTTATTACTCTTCAAATCTCCCCTCCTCTATCTTGTTCTATATATTCAATCTCAATTCAGTATTCAATTCAAGACTAGAAATGTAAAATCTAAAGGCTAAAATGAATTCAAGATGGAATGTTCCACATAACAATGAAACTTCCAAAAATTTATTGTACGTCAACCGGAAGAGCGACAATGAAAATGTTGTTCGCTATAATAAATTCCCAGTGAAGACTTCAAGACAAAGAATGTCTTCATTTCCTGCGTGAAATGCGCGCCTTAAAAGTTACGCCAATTCATAGTGGGCGTGGTTTACGTGTTTCTATGGATCCTTAATAACAATGCAAATTTGGATTTGCATGTGAAATGATCGACGACTTTGAGAAAATTAAGTATTTGCAATTAGGCCTAATTTTTTTTTAAATCTAGTAATTGTAATTATTTCTTACTGATGTAATTGTAATTGATTACTGTTAGAGCCTTGGCACACACGCAACTTTTGAAAGACTTTTCGGTGACAAAATGAAGTCGACCATCGCTGAGCTGTCATCCTAATGTATTTTCTATGAAAAGACGACAACTTGGCGACACAGTAACAGCGACACAGATAAAACACCTTTCGGCGACAAAATTAAGTCGAGTTGTCGCCAAAAGTGAACACTTCCAAACCATCATGGTCTTTTCATAAAAAAAAATACATTGCCAGCGACCTTTGACTTCACCAAAGAGTCTTTCAAAAGTCACTTGTGACAACGTCCTTAGAAGTTATTTGTCGCAAGTTCCCAACACTGACCGGGTTTATGTCGGAATCCCGATCAAAGGGGTTCCCGGAAAGGACATCCCACCCTCAAACCTCCTGATTTTCCGAAACTCAATATAATAACATCACACAATTAATTTTGTTTGTCCATCACTTTCACCTTCTGAAATAGTTGAAAATAATTCACACAGCATGGGAATTGAACCCAAGGCCAACGTAACCAATGGGCTGAGGGCCTGAGACACTAACCACTACACCAACAACACAAGACACAATTACATCTTCTTTTACTTTTTAGGCCTTTTTCATATAAAAGTGAGTTATCACAGAAAAACATGTTTTTTTTGTTTAATTTTCTTGTTAATAATTAATTTCATTGTTGTACATTTTTAAACGCCTTTATTTATAACTTGTAATGAATGAAGCGCCATCAAATAATAATTTTGAAAATCTCCTAAAATAAATATTTTTAAAAAATTGTTTCCTCAACAAGATTCATTCATAAATTTCTCTCTCTCTCTCTCTCTCTATCTATCTATTCATTTCTATTTATTGGTGTCACGGGTTTTCTGTATTATGTTTGGGGGGGGGGCGGATGGGGGAGGAATTCCCCATTTAATTGTCCGTTAATGAGTGTGACAATTGTGCTCCTCGATATATACTCAATTCACTTCTGACAAAAATCACACACAAACACCTCCTCCTCCTCCCCCCCCCCCCTTTAATGAAAGTGTTAATCCAATTATGCCTTAAGTGTTGCCAATAAATCGTCAGCGAGAAACATACAGTAGAAAAGACATAAGGGAGGAGGCTATTGATTGGTCACAAAGTACAATGTGCCAAATAGAATATATATAACCCACACCCCTCGGTTCCCCCTATTTCACCCGGTTTCCACCCAACCAACCAATATTGTTGATTGATTAGTTTTACCAACAAGTGCACACACACACACACACATACGGACTGAAAAGACAACACACGTCGCTCTTCTTCATCATTTTTGCACGGTCACGTGACACGTCATGCCGTCCAACACATTCCAGCACGGACGTGAAAGAGATCCACGTCACGTGTTCGAATGAACATAAAAATACATGCAAAATCTTGACTAAGATGTGGGTTAATTATGAACAGGTGATTTTCCAACTCTTGATTATTCTGTCTTTCAGAAGAGCAAAATTAAAAAGAAAACTAGAAAGTGTTTTAGAAAACTAGAACGGGTAGTTCAATCACTTAATTGAGCATTTTAATGATAATTATATTTCAAAAAATTAACTTTTTAAAACACTTTCAAACTGTGACATAAAAAGCTTATTATTTTGATAAATATCAACCATTAAGTGATTGAGTAATAAATGCTTTTCTAGTTTCTAAAGTACTTTCTCATCATTTTGCACCTGAAATACAGAATAATCAGAATTCGAGATGCGCCAGTTACACTTTAAACCCACCTTAATTATGAGCTCATAATAAAAGAACGCGCCAGAAATCGCATCAACAGTAAAAATCATTTCTATTTCCAAAGCAGAAAAAAAAGACGTTGACATTTTTCCTCAAAACCGAAATTTCAAAGGATTGAGCAAAGAAAAAAAAAACAAGCAACAGAAACACCACCTCCAAACTCACTCACCGCAAAATAACCCCTTCCTCCCACATTTTAAGACTGCCATTTTCAAATTGGGAAACTGTCTTTTTAATTGGAAGATATTTCAATTAATTAAAAGCATCAAAAGCATAGAATAAGAAACTAGAAAAGTACTCGAATTGAACTGCGAATTATTTCTACTTTGTAGGTTACAAATGTAGAGAGAGAGAGAGTGTAAGATAGAGAGAGAGATAGAGAGAGAATGAGAGATATGGTGAGAAAAAAAAGATGGCACGATGGAAGGAAAAGTTCTTCTCTTCTCTCTCTCTCTCTGTCTGTCTTTAGCCACTTTAATTATGAATGCAATGGTAACCATGGCAACAACACTTGTGTAAATATCTACCCGTTTCAGGGGCGAAGGGGTTCCTCCACATTGTAGAGCACATCGCGCAATGGTGGACAATGGGCGAACACACACACAAAACAAAAGATGGATGGGAGGAGAGGCTGGTCGGTTGTAATGTTGTGGGTGACAGAGAGAGGGTCTTTCTTTCTCTCTATCTTTTCCCTATCTATCTTCATCTTTCTCTCTCTCTCTCTTTCTATCACTATCTTCAAGTAAGGTAAAAGAAAATATGGCCAAACAGAAGAAAATAAGCAAATAAGCAGCCCACGTCCCCCACATCACGTGTGTGTTTGTGTGTCCTTAAAACCCAAACATCCGGATTTATATGCCTACACACAACATGTGTATGCTTTTAGCACTGGCAATTCTAGTATGGTACCCCCGTATTTGAATATGTACAATTTCATCTAATTAGTTCTTAATCTTCATTTTATCGCCATTCTTAATTAATAAAAACACAATTTTCATGACGACAAATTTCAAAATAAAAGTTTCAATGACACATTATGAAATAAATCGCCCATTTTTAAAAAATATGTTGCAAAAAACGAGACATTTTCAAAACTACCACCAAAAGTTTATTTTCAAAGGTCAATTATTCAACATAAAATTACTTTTACGTGATTCATTTACTCTTCTAGTTTTTCTACACAAAGAAGTAGAATAACCTTACTTTAGGAAACTTTTATAAATATATACAAATACATAAAAAAAACTAAACCAAACAAATGGAAAAAATTCAAGATAAAACATCCTGTTTTTTTAAAATTGAATGTTAATTATGCTACTTTATGCTAATTTCCCAAAATTATGCAATTTATGATTTTAATTTTTTTAGTTAAACCGATTATTAACTGCATACAGTGGAAAGTAGCAAAGATCGGAATAACTTTTTCGTACTAAGCGAATTTCGTGTTCGAATAATTTTTATGCCATTCTAAGAGACCGCGGGGTCAAAAATATATTTCGTGTTATCCGTTTTTACTGTATAATGGGCGGCGCTTATAAATTCATGTTGGATTATGAACTGTTCATTATTCTGTCTTTCAAGAGCAAAATTCACATAAACTAGAAAGTATTTTAGAAACTAGAAAGATAGTTCAATCACTTAACAATATTTTCATGTTGATATATCTTTTAAAATAAGCTTTTTATGAACAAAAATTAAAACATGTCGTCTGCTTAAAGTTGAGTTATTTTCAAACTCACATAAAAAGCATATTTTGAAAGAGATCAATCAACATGAAAATACCTTTTAAGTGATTAAACTACCCTTCTAGTTTCTAAAACACATTTAAGTTTCTCTTATCCTTTAGGTGTAAAATGATCAAGAATTTAAGGGGCGTTTACATTTTCAAACCACCTTAAATGATATAAAGTGTTTCTACAAAAAGGTGGTTTTGAAAACTACAATTAAACATTTTGATTATTTCATGCAAAACCGTTTTGCGTTCGAAATATGAATGTCGGAGATCCTTTTTTGCGGTTCTTTTGTTTCTTAGTTATTTCAACTTAAAAAAGAGAGAGAAGAATTCCTCTTGAGGTTGAGAGAAAAATAAAGAAACAACAACAACAACAACAACAAAAAGAGATGACCAATGGCGATTTATCTAATATATCTCTCATTTGAACTGAACGGGAAAAAAAAGTCAGTTGTCCGAGAGATGGGTTTTTGGCTTTATTGAGTGAAATCAAGTGGAGATATAACCACACACACACGCACGGATGTAATATAGGCCTTAAAGTCTAGAAAGGCAAAAAAAAAAAAGATAGTCTTTCGTTCGGGAAATGAAAAGTATCTGAAAGAAAGAGAGGAGAAGAGGAGTTAGGGGGGGAAGGTGGGCTAGGGTAAACTCAGTGTTTGATTCTAGAAAGAAAAAAAAGAGAACAGAAAAACCCCCTAACTCCTAAGAGCCAAATAGGAGGCAAGGGAATGAGAGATCTCTTGTTTCCACCCCATCCCCTTAAAACTCCAGCCCCTTACTCTCTCTCTCTCTCAATATAACCTTCTGCCCCAATGCGTTTCATTCACCAGGGGAAAAAAGGGGAGGGGAGAAAAAGAAAATTGGGGAGAAGTTGCACGGTATGAAGTTACAAACAGAGAGAATAAGAGAGAAGTTTGCTACATTGCACGTTACCATGGTAACGAAGCAAGGGCCAACCCACAACAAAAGAGCCCATTGCAAACACACACACAGTGTTGGCTTTCACAATGACATCATAGACAGAAAGAAACACACAAAAAAAAAAGGTTGTTGGTTGCTAAGTGCATGAAATACTCATTTGGAAAAGACATCATCATCATCCATATACAGCATATATATATATATATATATATATATATATATATATATATATATATATATATATATATATATATATATATAGTATCACATAGTATACAGTACAAGACAATTGAAGTTTAAGAAATAAGAATTGGGGGGAGGGTAAAATATACCAGAAAGAATAAAAAAAACTCCTCTTTTAATTTCAAACAGTAAAACAAATATTTTTGTTATTTTTAAGGTGAGTTTTTTTTTTAAACTTGATTATTCGGTCTTTTCAGGTGTAAAATGAATGTATTTTAGAAACAAGAAGAGTAGATCAATCGGGTATCAAGACACTTTTCACCTAAACAATTACACCATTACACCTCTTTAAATGTTTTTTTCGCCTAAATGACACCTAAACCTTTTTCTTCTAATGAACAGTTATACTATATTAGAAGAACTTCCTTTAGGTTAATGTTCATTAGGTGAAGAGGTTTATTTAGGTGTACTGTCATTTAGGTAAAAAAAACATTTAAGAGTATATTGTGTTTGAGTGTAATTGTTTAAGTGTCTTTTAGGTGAAGTGTCCTAGAAACAATCAGTTAAAAGTCTATTTTCATATTGATATCTTTCAAAAAATATTTATAAAAAGTTTATTTTAAAAGATATCAACATGAAGATATCGATGATGGCAAACATGCCAACTATAAACACGACATAACTGACCTCTAAGTTTTATTAAAAAAAGACGCGTTTATACATACAGAAAATAAATGTCTTTTAAGAGAGATGGATGAAATAGGGTGGTGGTGGGATGGCTTTTATTTGACATCCACATGAGATTTAATTAGGTTTGGTATAAAAGGGTAAAGTGGGCTGAGAAAAAGTAAAGTGGGCTGGGAAAGGGTACCCCAAACCCCTCTTCTAGAAAAGGGGAGAGACTGATTTTGATAGATTTTGTAACGAGTGACTTTTCGGGAGAGGGGGGGGGGGTTAATGTTGTGGTGCAGCGTTTTTCGCTCTTCCCGACGAACGAAAAGAGTTTCACAAATGACGTTAAGTGTACAACTTTGGTACATGCCATTTCACACGTTTGCAAATTATAAAAGCGGACCATAATTTCAACATTTACGATCTAAAACACTGGCGCTGAAACCGAGAAACGCAAACAACAGTGAAATAGTGGTGATAATTATTAAAGATATATATATATATATATATATATATATATATATATATATATATATTGTATCTACATATGTATAACAAGACTAAATTTGCCCCCTTAAAAAGGGCAATCACTGCCAACAACGGCATTTCTCACTAAAGTATTTTTTTTCTCCTGACACGTTTATAGTTGGCATTTTCAGTTCTTCATTTTATTTTGCAGTGTTTTTCATCCTTATTTATATTTTTCACAATAGTAATTTTATTTATTTATTGACTGCAATATCAAAGCAAATGTTTCTCAATTTGTGGTCCAAAAGCCAATTGTAAAGTAACAATCCCCCGTTTACATCAACTAACAACTATTATTCCAGTTTATAAAGAAAAGAAAAATATTACGAAGTTCCTGATTTAGGTGATAATTACCAAAAAAAAAGGTCTACTCATGATGATATCGGAAAAAAATGGATTTTAAAACCCAATTTTTCAACAAAAAAAATGTACAATTTTAATCACCTTGAAAAAAAAATGAAAATAAAAAGTTTATTTTTAAAAATATCGTCCGTGAGAGAAATTCTTTTCAGATATAACCGTCTAACTATTTTAGACTTTAAACAAATTTTCATATTTGCTCTTTTAAAACAAGTTCCAAGAGATATGAAAAACAATAGGTTTTTCAATTAAATTATTATTTACCGAGATATCGGAAAGAGGATTTCATATAATATAACGAAACCCAGTTAAGATTAACTCCCCTAATTTCCCCCTCCCAAAACTAAACCCCCCTTTAAAACCCTTTTCTCCAGAATGCAAATCGAGAGTGCATTTGTGTGGCGGTGATCAGTGATCACCAATTATTATAAACAAAAAGAGAGAGAGAGAGAGAGAGAGAGAGAGAGAAAACGACTTTAGAAAAACGATATTTGACGTTAATGAAAAAGGATGTGGCCCTTTTGATTGCACTTGTTTTCACTTAATTCAATAACAACGAATTCTCATTAGAAAACAAATACTTAGAAAAAGAGAGAAAAACAGCTGAAAACGTGATTGACACACACGTAATACGCATACATTTGTACACGTGTGTAATGTACGGATGGAACTTGTCAAAATAAACTACAACACAACTACATTTTATTAAACATTTCATAACCAGGTGCAAAAATACACCCTCCATCTCTCTCTCTATCTATCTATCTTTTATCCCTCCCCCTCTCTCTCTCTATCACTCACTCCCTTTTTCCCCTATTACTACTGTATTTCTCTCTATCTGCCTCCCTATCCGCTCTCTCTCTCTCTCTTTCTGTATATATATATATATATATATTTATTAGAAATTTAGAAATTAATTCATCTCCATTTACAATGAGAACTATCTAAATTGAGACACAATAATAAACAGACGGCTCTAATTTTTAAATGGAAAACTAAGTGGTAACAGCATGTTGTATGACCAGTGCAACTGGACATGCAAATTCTGCACAAACAAAAAAAAAAGTACCGAAAAAGAACCCTAAGAGGATGAAAAGGGAGGAGGGTTGTAAAAGGCAAGGTTCGTCCCACTATAATATGTAAAAGTCCTAATAATAGTGTAATATATGTACACATAAGAGTCACCAAGGAAACCTAATTCAAACTCAAAAATAATAATAATAAAAAAGAGAAAATGTATTTGTTGAAAATGAAACATCGTTCCTTTTTTCTACTTTTTTATTTTGAAAGGCGTTTTTAGAAAAATAGGGAAACACAACAACAACAACAAAAAAAAAAAGAGGCAAGAATTTTCAGTTGGCAACGGATGTCTCTATGTACTCTTACTTACTGTGTTGTTGTTGTTCTACATTAACAAGCGTCCAAAAGAGAAAGAAAGAAAGATAGAAATTGGGAACAGGGAGGAGGAGGAGGAGGGCTGAGGGTCAACTGAGTTGACCTGATCGTCATAGCGACCGAAATAAACAAGAACGGAACCAGATGACGCACACCATAAAAGAATGCCACCACCACCACCATAGTAGTAGTAGTAGTTAGCAGTATTAACAGAGTAAAGAGGTTGAACCACATATATGCTTTCTCACGCGTGCGACATGGAGCGATTGTCCGCTACCACAAGCTTCTGTCTACTACATTGAGGGCCTTTTTAATTGGAAGATTTTTAGGCGACAAGGTCGTTGGACAATAGTCGTCTTATATTTTACATGGAAAGAGGCCACACAGGCGACTTTAGGTAAGGCTTTTCGACAACAAAATCAAGTCGAGTTGTTGCCAAAACCGAACACTTTCAAAACACCTCCATAAAAATACATTGCGACAACAGCCCTGCGACCTTCGACTTCTTTTTGTTATCGAAACGTCTTTCAAAAAAAGTAACCTGACTGTCAAGGCTCTAAGATGACGTGCAGCAGCAGTAGCACTGCGACTTGCTACTGGGGGCGACTGAATAAGCGCCAAATTGAACAAACGCCAAACTGAATAAGTGCCAAATTGAACAAATGCAAAACTGAATAAGTGCCAAATTGAACAAGTGCCAAATTGAACAAGCGCCAAATTGAACAAACGCCAAAAATTTGGCGCTTGTTCAATTTGGCGCTTATTCAATTTGGCGCTTGATCAGCGCCACCTGCTACTGTGATCTAAACCTTCTCCAATGTCAGATATTTCAGGCGGCTGTGGCCACTCGCTATATATGCTCGCTACTGAAGTAGCCCAATATAGCGTATATGTGGTTCTACTTTAACAGTGGCAACCAGTATAAAAGTAAAACCGAAATTTCGTTGTTGGTTTGGTCGACACGCAAACCCTCCTCTATATATAAGGTATAACGACGGGAACGCCCATCAACCCCCCCCCCCCTCTTATCGGAGGTAGGGACGAAGGGTGGGAGGAGGTGCAATATATGTGTCTTTCTCTCACAACAATGTCTGGAGGGGGGGGGTGCAACAATTTATTAAGAGAGACCCATCCAAATATTGAGTTTGGAACCTACTAGTATAGACTTCAAATCACTCTCTCATTTTCATTCTCTCTCTCTCTCAGGAAAGAGAGAGGGAGAGAGAAAAATAAAAACTTAAAATGATGTTAAAAATATTCTTTTGTTGTTGCTATCAAGTTATCAACAACGAATTTGGGAAAACAAACACATGTCGACGAATAAAAAACATTTCTGTTCTCAAAGCGCGCAAACACGCAACACAACGTTGAACTTTGACCTAAAACAACTGAATTAATGCACGTCTGGTTTTCTTTTTCTCCCTTTTGCTGTCTGTCTGTCTGACTGAATGTGTGTAGGTGAATGTTGTGTTAAGAGGGTGAATGGTACCCCCCTCTCCCTTCATCAATACACCCAATGGTCCATTCGAACTTTTTTTGCCGGATAACCCATACTTACTAAAAAAAAAAAACAGTAGCACGCCCCCCTCCGAAATAAATAAATATTTAAGTGTCATTTTTATTTAAATTTATTCTTTAAATTTGATGAAATTTTACAAAATGGTGGTGTGATTATCGTACGACTTTAAAACAATACCGTTGGAAGAATTGTTTCTAAGTTAGTTGTCCGTTTTGTGCGGATGTCGAATGTGGGTCTATCTCGTGTACCTCCAAATCTCACTTCATTTGCATAGGTTGAGCCACCTTCATGCAAATGACGTCATCAGAAGAACCTTCCTCTGACATCATATTAATTAAACGTGGTGTTAAACACCTGACTCGTCGTAGTTTCTGATAAGACAGTGAGGTGACATTGCACAACGTACCAAAATCTCTAGTTGGTTCTAGTAAAAAATGGTAAAAAAGAAAAACTACCTCACTTTTCAAACACAAGTGTGTGTAATCTAGTGAACTGTACTGCAACTACTATAATAATAGTAAATATACGCTTCACTGACTGCGAATTGATAACAAAAAGAGGCTACAACAATATTATACATAATACATTTTAACATGTATTTTAGGTAAAATACTCTTTCTCTCTATCTCTCTCTCTCTCTCTCTCTTTCTATCCCCCTCTCTCTCTCCTGTGGAGATTTTTTCTTTTAGAAGCGTTTTCTTTCTTTTTATAAAAATCGCGACTTTTGTAGTTATTCTCCTTGTTCTTTGATGGTAAAGAAAAAACAAGAACGAGTTGAAGTGATGTTTTCTGCAGAGATACTTTTTTATTGTTTCACTTATTTTCGGATACAGTATTTCGTTTTTTAGAATAAATTTGTTACTAACTCAAAATACAAAAAATTGTCTCTTCTTATAGCCAGCTCAAACAATGGGCTGGCAGTCATTGGTAATTAGTTAAAGACAGGAATAAATGCATTTGTCAAAAAGATACAATGGTCACTGCATTTTTTCTAGGGCAGTGACCCAAGCAAGGATTAACCACAGGAAATTGAATATTTAAAGTAAAAGTCGGCCTCTAGATGGTTTGTGAATTAACACAATTTTTTGAAAAGAAAAAAGTATACCTAAACCAAAAGTTAAACAAAAAACTGCAATGAAAAAGAAAGAGTATAATAAACGCCGGTAAAATAAAAGAATTAAAATTAACGTGTATGAAATCTTTATTGTAGCTGGTGGTCCTACAAATTGAACATGTTTGTTCAATAGGGGACCGCCAGAAAATAGATTAGTGTAAGGGTCAGTGACCATCTTTTTGGACACCACATTCGCCGTCGACGACGGAGGGTCTGTCCGATCAGTCGTCGAGGTGTCCATGTTATTTCCTTTGATGTGGAAGAACCCATCTCTTTCATCTAGAGTACTGAAGATCCTCTTTCCATGCAGTTGTCTTAGTAGGCTGTCTATACACAGAAGTGGGTAACTATCTTTAACTGTTTTTTGATTTAGTCGCCGATAGTCCACACAAAGATGTCTAGTTTCAGCCTTTTTTGACATCAAGACAGTGGCAAAAGCCCAATGAGATTTACAAGTTCGGACTATTCCTCTTTGGCAGAGTGATTTAACTTGTCTAATTTCTTCTTCATCTTCTCGACACATGGGTCTCCTTCGCTCCTTAATAGGGCAGTGATGGCCAGTGTTGATTTTGTGTTGTATTCCTTCTGTGTATTTCTCATGCTTTGGGGTTACTTTGAAGACATCGCCATATCTCAAGATGATTTCTTTTAATTTTTCATCTTGTTCTGATCCAAGTTCAATGTCTTCTATTTTCAACTGCCTTGTATTTTTTGATGCATCCTCTTGGTACCCTGGTGCCTCAGTTGCTTCTTTTTGTAGAGACATCTTCAAGGTTTGGTGAGGCTCATTGCATTCTTTTGGCTTTGGTTGAGTAACCCTTGCATAATAGAAATCCGTGTGGTCATTCACAAAATTCAAAACAGCACTACCATTTAGGAAATCTTTTCCGAGCACAATTTCTCCTGGTGCATCCATATCTAACACTGCCTTGGCTTTGACATTATTTATGGACATTGGGATAGAGAGGAGGGATTCGTTACCATTGTCAAATTTGAAAGTTACATAGTTCAGGTCTGGCGTTGAGTTTTGTTGGTTCCCCAACGCCTGTCTTAGTTTCCCTGATCCGGAATTTGGTTTCTTTCAGGTGACCGTCCACACCCACACACAGGCCAGTTGCCAGAACACTTTTTACATTTGGAAGTACATCCACAAGCAGGCCACTCCCCTTTGCACTTGAAACATATCTTGTGATTTGATTTTTTAGAAATGCCATGCATTTGTTGCAATTTTTCAACTTCATTACGTAAAGCTTTAAGTTCTTCCAAGATGAGTTTTGTCTCTTCTCTATCTTTGGAAGTCGCCATTGCATAAAGGCTTCTGTTTGCCTTTCTTTCTGTGGCCAAGGACTCCTCTGCTCTTTCGGCATATTTTAAAAGTTCTTTTAAAGTTCTTACTTCATTAATGGAGATAGATGACTGTATCCTGCTCTGGAGAGAAGCTGGTAGACGGTCGAACAAGTCCGGGACCATATCATCTTCACGTGAACCCGGATGCTGGATGAGGTACCAATGTTTGTAGTCGATGGCAAAATTCGAAATTCTGGTCTCCTCTGGGTCATATTGCATTTTCCGTAATTTTTCTCTGGCAATTTGTCGTTTTTCTTTGTCGACAAATTTTGCCAGAAAAGCAGTTTTAAAATCATCCCACACACTGTGTTCACTGAGTCCGGGTTCAATATCGTCTTCGAACCAATATTTAGGGGTTCGTTCAAAACAATATTTCACTTGTTTTAGTCTCTGTTCATCTGTGAGCATACGTGATTTTCTCTCAAAGGTTGATAGCCATTGGAATGGATCTTCATCAAAATCACCACTGAATAGTGGTAGATCTATGGACATCATTGCAAACATCTTTGCAAGTTCTTGGTTATCTTTAGCCATCCTGTCGACTGCGCCAAATGTGGAGATTTTTTCTTTTAGAAGCGTTTTCTTTCTTTTTATAAAAATCGCGACTTTTGTAGTTATTCTCCTTGTTCTTTGATGGTAAAGAAAAAACAAGAACGAGTTGAAGTGATGTTTTCTGCAGAGATACTTTTTTATTGTTTCACTTATTTTCGGATACAGTATTTCGTTTTTTAGAATAAATTTGTTACTAACTCAAAATACAAAAAATTGTCTCTTCTTATAGCCAGCTCAAACAATGGGCTGGCAGTCATTGGTAATTAGTTAAAGACAGGAATAAATGCATTTGTCAAAAAGATACAATGGTCACTGCATTTTTTCTAGGGCAGTGACCCAAGCAAGGATTAACCACAGGAAATTGAATATTTAAAGTAAAAGTCGGCCTCTAGATGGTTTGTGAATTAACACAATTTTTTGAAAAGAAAAAAGTATACCTAAACCAAAAGTTAAACAAAAAACTGCAATGAAAAAGAAAGAGTATAATAAACGCCGGTAAAATAAAAGAATTAAAATTAACGTGTATGAAATCTTTATTGTAGCTGGTGGTCCTACAAATTGAACATGTTTGTTCAATAGGGGACCGCCAGAAAATAGATTAGTGTAAGGGTCAGTGACCATCTTTTTGGACACCACATTCGCCGTCGACGACGGAGGGTCTGTCCGATCAGTCGTCGAGGTGTCCATGTTATTTCCTTTGATGTGGAAGAACCCATCTCTTTCATCTAGAGTACTGAAGATCCTCTTTCCATGCAGTTGTCTTAGTAGGCTGTCTATACACAGAAGTGGGTAACTATCTTTAACTGTTTTTTGATTTAGTCGCCGATAGTCCACACAAAGATGTCTAGTTTCAGCCTTTTTTGACATCAAGACAGTGGCAAAAGCCCAATGAGATTTACAAGTTCGGACTATTCCTCTTTGGCAGAGTGATTTAACTTGTCTAATTTCTTCTTCATCTTCTCGACACATGGGTCTCCTTCGCTCCTTAATAGGGCAGTGATGGCCAGTGTTGATTTTGTGTTGTATTCCTTCTGTGTATTTCTCATGCTTTGGGGTTACTTTGAAGACATCGCCGTATCTCAAGATGATTTCTTTTAATTTTTCATCTTGTTCTGATCCAAGTTCAATGTCTTCTATTTTCAACTGCCTTGTATTTTTTGATGCATCCTCTTGGTACCCTGGTGCCTCAGTTGCTTCTTTTTGTAGAGACATCTTCAAGGTTTGGTGAGGCTCATTGCATTCTTTTGGCTTTGGTTGAGTAACCCTTGCATAATAGAAATCCGTGTGGTCATTCACAAAATTCAAAACAGCACTACCATTTAGGAAATCTTTTCCGAGCACAATTTCTCCTGGTGCATCCATATCTAACACTGCCTTGGCTTTGACATTATTTATGGACATTGGGATAGAGAGGAGGGATTCGTTACCATTGTCAAATTTGAAAGTTACATAGTTCAGGTCTGGCGTTGAGTTTTGTTGGTTCCCCAACGCCTGTCTTAGTTTCCCTGATCCGGAATTTGGTTTCTTTCAGGTGACCATCCACACCCACACACAGGCCAGTTGCCAGAACACTTTTTACATTTGGAAGTACATCCACAAGCAGGCCACTCCCCTTTGCACTTGAAACATATCTTGTGATTTGATTTTTTAGAAATGCCATGCATTTGTTGCAATTTTTCAACTTCATTACGTAAAGCTTTAAGTTCTTCCAAGATGAGTTTTGTCTCTTCTCTATCTTTGGAAGTCGCCATTGCATAAAGGCTTCTGTTTGCCTTTCTTTCTGTGGCCAAGGACTCCTCTGCTCTTTCGGCATATTTTAAAAGTTCTTTTAAAGTTCTTACTTCATTAATGGAGATAGATGACTGTATCCTGCTCTGGAGAGAAGCTGGTAGACGGTCGAACAAGTCCGGGACCATATCATCTTCACGTGAACCCGGATGCTGGATGAGGTACCAATGTTTGTAGTCGATGGCAAAATTCGAAATTCTGGTCTCCTCTGGGTCATATTGCATTTTCCGTAATTTTTCTCTGGCAATTTGTCGTTTTTCTTTGTCGACAAATTTTGCCAGAAAAGCAGTTTTAAAATCATCCCACACACTGTGTTCACTGAGTCCGGGTTCAATATCGTCTTCGAACCAATATTTAGGGGTTCGTTCAAAACAATATTTCACTTGTTTTAGTCTCTGTTCATCTGTGAGCATACGTGATTTTCTCTCAAAGGTTGATAGCCATTGGAATGGATCTTCATCAAAATCACCACTGAATAGTGGTAGATCTATGGACATCATTGCAAACATCTTTGCAAGTTCTTGGTTATCTTTAGCCATCCTGTCGACTGCGCCAAATGTGGAGATTTTTTCTTTTAGAAGCGTTTTCTTTCTTTTTATAAAAATCGCGACTTTTGTAGTTATTCTCCTTGTTCTTTGATGGTAAAGAAAAAACAAGAACGAGTTGAAGTGATGTTTTCTGCAGAGATACTTTTTTATTGTTTCACTTATTTTCGGATACAGTATTTCGTTTTTTAGAATAAATTTGTTACTAACTCAAAATACAAAAAATTGTCTCTTCTTATAGCCAGCTCAAACAATGGGCTGGCAGTCATTGGTAATTAGTTAAAGACAGGAATAAATGCATTTGTCAAAAAGATACAATGGTCACTGCATTTTTTCTAGGGCAGTGACCCAAGCAAGGATTAACCACAGGAAATTGAATATTTAAAGTAAAAGTCGGCCTCTAGATGGTTTGTGAATTAACACAATTTTTTGAAAAGAAAAAAGTATACCTAAACCAAAAGTTAAACAAAAAACTGCAATGAAAAAGAAAGAGTATAATAAACGCCGGTAAAATAAAAGAATTAAAATTAACGTGTATGAAATCTTTATTGTAGCTGGTGGTCCTACAAATTGAACATGTTTGTTCAATAGGGGACCGCCAGAAAATAGATTAGTGTAAGGGTCAGTGACCATCTTTTTGGACACCACACTCCATATCTCTCTCTATCCCTCTATCTGTCTCTTGTTTGCATTTTCTATACATTTGATGCCAGACTTTTAAAAAATAACTTTTAAAAAAAAAAAAAAGCCAGAATGATGAAAATTGACATTATTGCATTTTTCTTTTCTGTTTATTTTAGTCTTTATATTATAATAACAGGTAGGGCCTACTAATAATGGGCCCAGCCCCTTAATTTCATTTCCGTCTCACCCAACGGGTTTAACTCATTACTGTGGGGGTCATTTACAAAGTTACTCTCCCCCAACTTCTTCCCTTCTCTCACCCCCTTTCAATATAAACCCATTACAACAAGTAAACAAAAGATATGACTTCATGTATGACAATAATAATACATACAGTGTATCAGAACACAAAGAATTCATACGAATAATAGAGAGAGAGAAAACCAGGTGAACAAATATAATCGGTTTGGTGAAGGGAGGGAGGGAGGGGAAAAGGGGGGAGAAAAGACCCACCCCACCTTAGTACTCACCTGGTGGGATATACTTACTCTTTGTTTATTATTATTATTATTATACATTGTTGTGCGTTCACAGAAGCACGCGTTAAAACAAGTTTATATAAGAGTAATCCATTTTGCATAATATGCAAATGAAGGCGGAACAATAAAAATAAAACTAACTCTCTGGATTATTCTGCGTTTCAGAAAAGTAAAATTAAGATCAAACTGTTTTAGAAACTAGAAGAATAAACAAATTACTTTAATTAATATTTTCAAAATAATAATAATAATAATAATAATAATAATAATAATAATTATAATAATATATTTCAAAATAAACTAGATATGGCAATTTAAAATTCTACATTTTCAGGATTAATGTCTACTTTAAAACACTAACCGCAACAATTTTATTTTAAAAAATCTAAACATAAAAGCACCTTCTAGTTTCTAAAACACTTCCAATTTTTTTTTATAGTGTAATCAAATCACCTCTCGAACTTTTGATTATTCTGTCTTTCAGGTGAAAATGAACAGAAACATGAAAAGTGTTTTAGAAACTAGAAAGGTAGTTGTTGTTCAACGTTTCAAAATAAACTTTTTATGTCTATTTGAAAATGACCCAACTTGAAACAGAAGACATAAAAAATATCCTTTTAAAAGTTACTGAGGCCACCCTTTCTAGTTTCTAAAAAAAACATTTTCCAGTTTATTTTTCCTAAAAGACAGAATAAGAAAAGAGTTTAAAAATCAGCTTTTCATAAAACCATCTTAAATGATTCAGATATATTCTTCTAGTTTATAAAAAAAACACGTTCGAGTTATTTATTTTTTGTTAATCTTAACTTCTGAACAATACAGAAGAATATCATCCTTAAGAGAAACAGTTGTATAGACATTTTCACTTTTTAAAAAAGGGAAATTTCTTAGCAATTTCACATTTTTTGTTTTATAAAAGTGAAGAGAAAAAAAAATATGAACATTTCAGAAATTCTGAGTTAAAAATGATAGAAAAATAAGAAAGAAAAAACCGAAAAAAAGTAGAAACAGAGATGGAAAGAGAGGGTTTTTGGTGGGGGGAAATTGGGGGAAATAGAAAAAGAGAGAAGGGGGGGGGGGGGGGTAATGTGGGTAATTTTTACGATATCAAAGAGAGATAAAAGAGAGAGAGAGAGAGAGAGAGAGAGAGAGAGAGACACACACAAAAAATCAATCCGAGATTTTCTAATTGTGCCTTTGAAAAACATGAAAAGTGCTTCATCGTCGTCCCTCATTATGCATATCATGGAACCACTTGAGACGTTTTTACCCTCCCTCCCCTTTCTCCCTTATATTCTTTCTAAAGGGAGATCATCATCATCATCATCATAATATATAAGACAGTTGATGTTAAGAGCAAATTTTGTAATTTTTTCTTCTTTTTTTTCTCCGTGTTTTTCATTTTTTACCATTTTTTAAGCACAAAAAAGGTTATCATATATTATTATTATTATTATTATAGAATATATTCTCTCTCTCTCCCTCTCAGTCAGTCAGTCACTCGGTGGTAGTAGTAGTAGTGATATGGATGTCAGAATTTATAATTAATGTTCTCTTAGCCCCCCTTCTCTCTCTCTCTCTCTCTACATATATAACCTGGTGTATCTTCATTAATTTTTAGGCGACGCCGTTCACAAAAAAAAGCAGAAGAAGAGTAGAAAGAAGCTTTTTTGATGATAATTGCTGATGTCTCGCTAATGCTGTGATTAATATCGAAATCTACCCCCCCTAAACCCCCCCTTAACAAACCCCATTCTCATTTTGAACCATTTTCAGGGCTTCTATATAAATTCAATAAAATTCAATTTACATTACACAATGTTTCTTATTCACAAGAATAAAACAAGAATAGACCAATTAAGCATAATAATAATTATTATTATACTCGTATTTAAAAGATTGGTTTATTAGGAACATCTGATTTTTCAATTCTTTGGTTATTCTGTCTTTCAGGAGCCAATTTGAGAAGAATTTTAGAAACTAGAAGGGTAGCTAAGGGTGCACTTTGAATTACCTTTTTTTTTTTTCTTTTTTAAAAATAACGAATCAACCGAAACGAAAATTAAAAACACCATGTTATATGACTATACCAGGTATTGCATCATAACCTAATCTTAGTTATGCAGATCATCTATAAAGTTAATCTACTAGAAAGTTTATATTTTGACGCAAGGTGGCGCTAAACAAACTTGAATTCAAACATTTTCATCCCATTTTCTACCCAACAAAAAAAAAGATGTAAGGCTGTGATAAGTCTGACTTTTACGAAGTGTTTATAAAAGCGACCCAAAAGTGGAGCATCGTTTCTTGTACATACATACATACATATATATATATATATATATTATGAGAGAGAGAGAAAGATGTGAGGGTTGGTTGAGTTTGCGATAACTGTCAACTGGATTTGACAGCTCAAGAGAGAGAGAGAGAGAGAGAGAGAGAAAGGAATAAGGGTGGGTGAGGGGGAGGGGAAATGTGTGGAGGAGGGTTTAGACACTAAGGGAAAATACACTGAAATAAGGGGAGAAGAAGTGAGGGTGGGTCATACACGTCAGTGAAGCTAGCCACCCAACCCTCCCCCCCCCCCTTCCTTTACCAAAAAAAAATCTACTTTCCGCCATTTTTTGGCTTATCTTAACCAATGAACGTTGTATTTTTTACAACGGACAAAAAAAACTCAGAAACTTTTGAGCGGAAAAAGCAAAAATGGCAACAAAAAAAAAGCCCCAAAAAAAAAGATAACTGAGAAAAAGGGCCTTTCGTAAAAATGTCTGATGAAATTGAATGAATTTTCAAAGGTGTACTCTACACTAAAGTAATAGGATCTTATAAAGAAATAACACGAGTTTAACATTTAAACTATTCATTCCGAAAAGAGAAAGTCCCCTTGATGCCCCCCCCCCCTTAAATGAACATCTAATAAAAGATTCAGTTCCGAACACTCGAAAATAAAACTTTCAAACATTTTTTTCTCTTCTAGTATTTTGATTTCCAAAATCGATTTCCTTATCGTCAAAAAAACTCAAAAAGAGTTTACTTTTCATTCATTATTTCTTCTCTACTTCATTCTCTCTCTCACTCATTCACTTCTTCACTGGACGTAATCTGTAACAATTGCTGTGTGTGTTGTTATTCTAGTTTTTTGTGGCTCAATTTTCTCAATTTGTGTTAACTTTCTTCTTAGTTCAATGACTTGATATAACAGTAGGGGTGCATTCGGAAACAAAAACAAAAGCTGATTTTAAAGTGTAAATGGGGACCTCTAGCCCTCTATTGTCTGTCTTTCAATGAAAGGTACAAAATTAATAGGAAACTGAACTTGTTTTAATAACTTGACTGCCCCTTCTAGTTTTTAAGACACTTTCTAGTTTCTCTTAATTTTGCTCCTCAAAGTTCCGTCCATAAACAACATGTTGACGACGGAGCATCTGTAAAGAAAACGTGTCTGGAAACTATGCTTGACTTTACCTAACCTTTCTCAAGAAAGTAAGCACTTAATAGAATATGGCGACCTCTAGTTTAAAGATTGGAATATAAAGAATGTGTATAAAGAGAAGACATCGTTATTTTCAAAATGGCCTCCTCTTCTCAAATGAGGCCTTCTATTACCTCATGACAAAATCAAGCACATCCGGAAATTCTTGTCGTTTTAAAAAAATTGATTTGAAAGTGGGGCAAAATTACTCTTCTAGATTCTTTAGAAGAAAGTGCTTTGGCTTCAAATGACAGCAGCCATTATCGAATGGCATTAATCAATCAATCAATCAATCAATTCAAATAAAAACTTCAACTTAAAACAACATACTTGAAAAAAAAATAACGAGAAAAGAAATGTTGAAGAAAAAAAAACACAGTAGTTTTTCTCTACCTTTTGGAAAGTGTCCACTTCTGGGGCAGGAAAGAGGGTGATGTTGTTGAGGGTGGGGCTGTTGTCCCCATTTCACTTCCTGACCGTCTAGGGATGCAAGGGTTAAAAAAGAAACAAAACACAACAGGTCCAAATATTGCAAATAATAATTAATCATAATTAAAATGGGAAAAGGGGGAGGAGGGGACACACAAAAAGGGTAAAAGTGGGAGGCGGACAAAATAAATTCAAACCATGATTTATTTTAAAAAATAATAAAACTTTTTTTTCTCTAAATTTAAATTTAGTAAAAAAAATTGTATAAATTAATAAAAATTATTTCTTTTCAAAATTAAAGTGATTATCCAATCGTACTAGATTCAACTAACAAAATTAAGTAATTTAATTAATAAAATATTTATTATTTTTAAAAAAAAAAAAAACACGTAACTTAAATTTAAACAAACCCAAAAAAAAAACATTTCAATAACCCATTTATGCTGCGTTTATAGTTGACTCTATAAACACACTGACTTACTTTGTTTTGCTTAGTGTTATATAGTAGACATTGGGCATTATAAACTAATATGCCTATCCGCCATTTTGAAAACATGTTCATACTAATCAGACACTATCCGTTATTCTTCGATTTATTCAGCGGTCTCATATGTCACATCCAAATACACAGAATTTCAATGCACATGACGTCACACACAGCTGGATAAATCGAAAAATAACAGGAATGTGCAGAATACATTCTGAGTGATAGGCGCAAGCGCGCGCCCACATGCGCAGTTCAAAACTCCTACTTGTTTCTCTCACTCTCTAGACAGGCATCTGTAGACAGCTTCAGAATTTCTTTGGCTCCGACCAAATATCAACCAATTAGAAATTAAAAAGGGCGGGGCATGTGACATCAGACCCAGTGACAAACCAAGAAATTCTTAAGCTGTCTACAGATGCCTGTCTCTCTAGTTGTGCAATCCTCTCAGAGGCTTGCATTCAAATCAAGATATGAACGTGTGATTGGTAAAAACACCGACTATAAACGCAGCATTAAAAGCCTTAAAATTATTAAAATGTTAAAATCATAAAGTGAAGAAGGTAAGAAAATAAAAACCAAAATGAAAAGTTGCAAACAGAACAATAAATAAACCAAAAAAAAAAATACAAATCCCCCGAATCCTCCCACTGAACGACGTAACGAAAAATGTTAAAAGATGCGACTTTTTTCAATGCCTTTTTTATATGAGAAACAAGAGATTCCATTTCACATTTTATGACAACATTTTTATTAGATGTTTCTGTCTTTGATCTTCTTATGAGAGAGTGTCACAAGAATTAGGTTCAACTTTAATAAATGACCAAGTGACAAGTGAGAAAACTTGAAAGTTCAACTGGAACCCTCTGAGAGCAGGGTTCCAACTCCTCCTCTATCAAAGGGTACTTAATATTAATTATTAATAAGTCTTCATTGAGAATCGTTCTCTCAGAAAGAGAGAGAGAATTCAATAATTGAAGTTCAAATTTCTGATGACCATTTGTGGCCACCTTTTTCTTAAGAAATGGTGGTGGTGGTTCCTCCTAACAAACATCTTTTCTCTTCCCACACATAATTTATTATCACCAAAAGAATTATGTGTTTTACAATCAACGAGACTGTTTAGAGGCTAAAAATCTTACAATTAAAATATCCACGGATGGTAGAGATTAAGCAGGCGTTCAACTATTGCGATGAATCTCCTTAGTTTTCTAGCCTCTAAATCTAATTGATTGAAAAACGAACGCCTTCAGAAGAAAAATTAAAAAAAAAAAGACTAGAAAGTATTTTAGAAACTAGAAGAGTAGTTCAACCACTTTACGATTTTCATGTTGATATCGTTCAAAATAAACGTTGTATTGAGATAAAAATTTAAAAAAATGACATAACATGAAAATACTATTTTAAAATGATTGAGCTTGCCCTTCTAGTTTCTAAAACACTGTCTAGTTTCTCTTGATTATGCTTCTGAAAGACAGAAATAATCAAGAGTTTGGAAAGGCCCAGTTTACACTTTATATAAAAACCAATTACTAAAGAGAATTAAAAAAACCCTCACTGTTCTTTAATTGAATCCACTCGAAATCCAAATCACCCCAACAACCATTCTCCTTTTTTTTATTTAGAATAAAAATATTTCAAAATGCTAATTACCATTATTCAGCTCATAAAATATCAAAAAGGATTAAAGTGATTTATTTCAGGAGTTTCATTTTCACACAAGAAAAAAAGCCTCTCTCTCTCTCTCTCTCTCTCTCTCTCTCTCTCTCTCTCTCTCTCTCTCTTCCTCCTACAGTAAATACTAGGCCTATGGTTGGACATTCTTTTTTTAAATAATAAATACAAATATTTTGTCATCCAACAAAATAGCCCTAAATAGATGGACCTTCCTTTCTCTCTTATCTCTCTCTCTCTCTCCTCTTGGACCACCCCCCTCCCTCCACCCTAGAAAAATGTCCAATTTCCTCAACTGAGTTATTGGCAAAAATGGAACTTCCTTCTTTTTCTTTAGAAAATAACTTCTATGAAATAACATCTATGTAATCCCACGAATAAGAAGAAGAAGACAAATATTCCAACCACCCTTAATATTTTCTACAAAGGAACCACCCCCTCCACAACCAAATAAAACAAATTAGAATATTTCAGTCAAATCTACGAAAAACGTATCCATATATTTATTATAAAACTCCTTAGAAATAATTAGTACAAAAAAAAAATCTCACTAATAACTCCCCCACCCCAACCCAACCCCATATATTTAATTTTTTGTGTGTCTGCCCCCACATTACATCCACCTTTCCACCCCTTTTCACCCTAAAAATGACAATTTCACCTTTCCAACTTCTCTCTTTCTATCTATCTTTCTCTCCCTGTTTAATACTGAGAATTGTGGGGTTGGGGGTGGGAGGAGGAGAAGAGAGAGAGAAAAAAAAATCCTCCCTTCAAATAATAACTAAGCAGCCAAGTAGAATATCATTCATAAATGGCAAAGCACAAGGGCAAAGTGAGTTTGGGTTTTTGGACGAGCTGTCAGCCACCAAAGCCGTTGCTATGACAACGAGGTTGAGCGGATGCCATGGAGAGGCTTCAAAAAAGGGAAGGAAAGGGAAGAAGGGAGAAAAAGTATAGAGGAAAAACGGGGAGGGGTGTGGTGATGGTTTAGAAGGGAGGAGGAGGAGGAGGAGGGTTGAAGGAATGGCGGGTTCATTCGGCCGCATCTTAACACTCTTGAGGTATAAAAAGAGAGACTCATAACTCCCCCCTCCAACCACCGACCCCTTTTCAACCCCCAAAACCCTCCTATTTTCTAAAACTCTCTCCATCCATCCATCCCCATATTCCACTTGATACACATTTTCTATCTAACCTAACTCCCCCTAAACTTCTATTTCCCCCATCAAATCCCTCAACTATGACGTCAACTTAACTGGACAAGAGGAATTCGTTTCAAGTTTTAACCTAAAAAAAATCTCCTCACAAAGTGACAGTGGTGCTTACAAATATATAATATAAAATGTGTATAGAAACCTCCTCATCTTATAATGTTAAAGAAAAAACACACCGAGAGAGAGAACGAAAAAAAGGGATTAAAAACTAGACTAGAACAATGTCGAGACAAGAATGGAAAAGTTCATTTACTTGAACACAAAAATGGGTGAAAAATAAAACAGACTAGAAATGAAAAAAAAACCTGAAAATTTAACCTTTTAAATTCAAATCTAACTCAAGTCATACCTCTTTTAACGATAGAAGTGCGTTTCTCAAAAAGCATATCGTTAACTGAATCATCAAATGCAAAGGCGTTTCTATACAAAACTATAGTTTGTTCAAATGCATTATAAGAAGGAGGTATCGTTATAACGAGGTATCGTTTTCAAAGGTCACACGTACATAGTATGGGAAACCGCCTGAAAATAGGCAATCACTGCTAACATTGATGCTAGCAGTGATTGCCTGACATCAAGGGGCAACACCACACATTCAAAATTGAACGAAGAGGAGAATTTTTATAAAGAAAATATATTTCAACTTTGAACTACAGTAGATATATATTTCTTTTATTATTTGAGAAATGATGTGTTAATTAAAAGGGGAGTTTCCTAGGAATGAGAATTGGATTGGAGGAGGGAGGGGAGGGGAGGAGAGGGAAGGGGGAAAGATTAATTGTATCAAATAAGAGAACTATATTAACATCCCCTTAGAAAACATTTGCCTTCATTATTTTTCTCCTTCCTTAATTAACCCAAGGACAGCATATAAGGGGGGGTTGGGACGAACCCTAACCCCCCCTTTATAAACTACGTAAAGAATACACTTTCATAGGAACAAATTAATAAAGTGACCAAATGAAAAACTGAAAAAATGTTGCTGACCATTTGCATACAGATGACCAAAACATACTTCAACCCACCCCTTTAAACACAGCCTGAAAATCCCAGGGATTTGTTCTCCCCACTGAAGACGACGGAAGTCATTAAGACATTAATAAAGCTACAAAATTCGAGATTTTAAAAATAGTCAAATTCGGGATTCAAAATATGCTAAAACCGGGATGAAAACATCCTTTTCCCGAATTTCCCGAATAAAGTCTTTTTTTTTTTTTTTTTTTTTAGAAAAATCAGGATTTAAATTTTGAGTTCAATTAACTTAATTTATTAGCTAAAATTGTAATGCACTTTAATTTCCGCCTAACCTAACTGTCTCGGTCAAGTTCCCTAATTTCTCAACCCTGGTCATTAACCCTGAATTCCATTCCATTTCTTAAAACACAGAATAAATATAATTGCTACCTCTTTTTTTTTTTTCTTTCTTCAAATTGTTATAAAAAAAAGGGATGTGTTATTAAAGATGAAATCACATTTTCTTTTTTGTTTTAAACCACAAAGAATTGACGAGTAAATTATGTTGTTAACCACTTCTTTGTGTGTTTCTTTGAAACTAGAAGAGAATATTGTGGCAGCAAAAACAACAACAACATTAGAAATGGATGCTTTCTCTCCCCCGCCCCCCCCCCCTCCATTTGGCTCCATTTGAAAAAGAGAGAGAGAAAAACTGATCAATCAATTTATCAAACCATTACCTTGCAAATTGCTTTCATTTAAGATGAGAAACTCCCTTGCGAAAAACAACAACAACAACAACGCTGTTTCAAATTGAACCAAAAATAGGGGGCGCTGCTGCTCTTCATTAAATTTCCTATATTCATACTATTATATATTATTATTATGGTGTATCACAACAATATTATGAATAGATAGATAATAATAATAAAAAGAAAAAAAAAACATAAGCGATATTGTCGTCGTCATGTCGACATTATCCATTCATCATAACGACCAAATGAGAAAATGTGTTGAAAATCCAAATCTCGATTCCTAATTCCTAACTAACAACATTGGAAGGAAGCATCCGTCATTCATTCATTCTTACAGTATTTATTATAAAGGGGAGAGGGGGGGAGGTCATAAAAACTCAGTTTACACAACAATTACTTCTAATTATTTTCTAGTTTTTATATTCGAAAATATTTCTAACTATTTTGCGTAGAAGATACTTTTTTCTGTCTTTCAGAAGGGAAACTAGAAAGTCTTTTAGAAAACTAGAAGAGCTTAATGCTATTTTCATGTTGGTATCTTTCAAAATATTTTTAAAAAATGACCCAACTTTAAACAAAATCACCTGTTTACAATTCCTCATTCCTTACATTCCATCAATCCCTAAATATCGACTTCTTTTTAATGATATATAACAAGATCTAAGGAATGATTCCTTAATTCCAGAGAAATATAAACACAAAATAACAAACCTTAAAAAAATTTTCATTAAAACTCATGAAGAAGAAAAAGAAAAAAGGCCGAGATCCCTGAAAATTGATAAAATGCAATAAAAGAAACCTTTAGCAAATTAAGTGCAATTATAAAATATATAAAAGAAACGATGGAAAGAATGAAAAAAAAAAATAACGAAGAAGAAGAAGAAGAGTTCCCGATAAAACAACTTTCATATTTCATGAAAAGAAAAAGAGGATAAAAAATGAAATGCAAAATAACCCCTCAACCCCCCCCCCCCCCCCACATTTTTACGTCCCAATGAACCTGAATCCACTTTTTTTCTTTCATTTTATGAAAACCAAATCGACTAATTACAAGAATTCTACATTATAAGCAGTTCCTATCTATCTCTATCTCTATATAAAAACCCTACACTTTTCTCTCTTTTAGAAAAAAAAACCTCAAAAAGATTGCAGAAAAGTCTCTCCCTTTCATTCTATCTCTAATTCTCTCTCTCTCTCTCTCTCTCTCTCTCTCTCTCTCTCTCTCTTACAATCTCTCTCTTCTTATCTATATATCTCTCTTTTCACTCGTGTATTTTTCGTTGCGTTTACTGATAACGTTGCGAGCGAGTCCAATTTTCTAGAAGAAAACTTGAACATTGAACTTCAACTTGAATCCTCTGACATGTCTTAAAACATAGCTGAAGAAAAACCAAATTTAAAGTGGTTTTAAAGTGTAAACGGGGCCTCTCGAACTCAAAGTGCAAAATGAAAAGAAACTTCATTATGTTTTAAAAACTAGAAGGGTAGCAGCAGTCCACCGTGGCACATCGTTTAACAGTCGACTGTCGACGACACCCCTGCGGCCTTCAATTTCATTTTGTCGCCAAAAAATCTTTCAAAAGTCGCCTGTGTTCTAAAATATAAGAGAATTCATAGAACTTCAGAGGGTTCAAAAGTAGAAGTTCAAGTGCCAAGTTACTCCTTCTTGAATTTGAGCCTTAATAACATTATCCTGAACCCTCCAAACAGGGCTTAACCTTCATTTTACTGATTATATTTTCGTGAAAAGGGTTTTTCTACGATAAAACTTCTGTTCAGAATGTCTTAGTTCCCCACCCCTCCTCCTCCTCCTCCTCTTTATTCTATGACGTCACACAAAACCATAATTATACATTTTGTTTACCAGCAAATAATAAAAAGAGTAAATAAATAAAACAGTGGATCCAAACACCTGCCAATTAATTGCCCCCCCCCCCCTTCTCTACATTATAACACACACGTATTTCCCCCCCCCCTTTCCCCTTGGTCACAATCCCCCTGAAATACTCTCTCTCTCTCAAAAAAAAAACCCTCTACGCTCGTAATGAGAAAATATTTTTAATGAAAAAGAGAAAAAAGACAGCTGAGTGATAACACCCCTAACTTCCCCCCCCCCCCCTTCCCTCCTCCTCCTCCTCCTTAAGTCATAAGGGTCGTATTAGTACTACTACTACTGAAACATTTATATCTAAAAACTGACTAAGCAGAGCCTATGGCAGAGAGACAATTTAGTTCAGAAAATGCATAAGAAATGCATTGTCCAAAATAATCTATTAACACATAATATCGAATAATAACCTTAGGTACAAAATGACCAAATAAATATCATTCTATTTTCACAAAAAAATCACTTATTTTTTAGTATCTTATCTACATTAATTTTGATCTAAATGTATAGATATAAGACCACCAAATAAATAAAATTGACTTTATTACTTACATAATAGCTGAACTCAATACAGAAAGAAATATTAACTGAATAAATTGACAAATTGTTCGTCCTTAAGAGGGCTCCGTAGAGCATGTTTAATATTTAAATGCATTTAACGTGTTTAGGTGAGATCTTTGTACACACAAATGAGCTAAATGCATCCAAATTACATGTGTTTAGGTGAATTATACGGAATCCAGTTAAAGACATGAATATCAAAATAAAAACTGACTTTATTATTAATATTTTAAATTGAAATATTGCAATAAATCAATATATTATATTGAAGTATTAACTCAATATTTTGAGATTATTAACTGAATAAATTGAATTCGACGACATATTGTTTGTTTGCCCTTCACAGAGGGCTCTGTAGAACACGTTTATTATTTAAATGCATTTAAATTCTCAGGTGTGCATTAAAGTACAAGACTATTTATAAGGGTTAGTTAGGGGTAGTTAGTTTGCATTGGTCATGCACAAAAAATACTCATAAAAACCTTTAAAATCTTAAAAAAAAGTGCAAAATAAAACGGAAAAAATAAATGAAAATAAATAAACAAAAGTAGAAAAATATATTTTTATTAGAGAGACAAAATAATACAAAAAAAAAATTAAACAAAATTAAAGTAGGCTAGAAGAAGGCTAGAAGGCTAGAAAACAAAAAGATGCAAAATAAAAGAGCCGGAAGTGCGTTTAGAAGACCACAAAAAAAAAGATGCCATAACTCAATGCGCATGCTCAGTCCATTTCATGCAAGTTCATTCAGTCGGGTGCCTGCGTGCGTGTACGTGTGCATATGTGCGCATGCGCAAAAGTTCTTGAACGCAGGAGGGAAAAAACACAAAAAACGTGATGCTTCTTTCTAGTCTTCTTTTCTTTATCTTCTTCTTTTTTCTTGTTCTTTAGTTGCAATTCTAGTCATCTATTTTTTTCTGTTTACAGATCCCAAATGTTCAAAAGGAGATTGGGAAGGAAAAGTGGGGGGGGGGGGGATGGACGCAGAATAAATTAAATGCATCCACCACCATGAGACATTACGAGACGCGGTCTGTAGACAAGGTCTCTCACAGATCACATCTTGCCAACATGTTGGCCCAATGCATGACGAATTTATGTTGGCAGTTGTCAAAAACCCTTTAGGCCCAGCACTTGTTCCATATTTAATGTTGGCCCAAAAATCATAAGACCAGTCAACGATGACCAGGTTCAGCTTATTGTTCGGCCAACAATTACAGCCAATAGTGAGACCAACGGCCAAACCACACTGTTGGTCAGATCCATTTTAGGCCAACATTTTTACATAAACGCCAACGGTTGACATTACGTTGGTTCGTTGTTGGCGTGCTGACGGGTCTGTGAGACAGAAACACAGTTCCCTTTAATGACAGAGAGCGTCTCATAGTCTGCAGACCGCGTCTCATAGTATATATGGCTTGCTTTTAGAGCCCTTAAAACAGAAAGAAAATATAATAATTGTCCAAAAGATGGAGAGAAAGTAGAAGAAGCAAGAATAACCAATCGTAACTTACCACCCCCCCCCCCCACAAAACATACTGTGATTTTGTTAAGACCAGTGGCCATCGCCACCCCAATTATAACTGACCATCGCCAATCATCAAAATAATAACCTTCTTCCCCTCCCCCCCTTTTCCAATAATAACATCATATAACAGTAATAATAATAACAAATGATAAAAATGTGAAATGGAATTATTTTTCAAAGACACAATATTTCTCTTTTCTTTCTCCTTCTAACTTCATTTCTTATCTTTTCAGTTGAAGACGAAATTGTAGCAGAAAAAATATAAAAATTGCTCAAAATAAAGCATTTTTGTATGGGGAGAGGATCTGCATAAAAATTATCAAAGCAGCTTGAGCAGATTTTTAGCACAAAAAAAGTAAAGCTGCAAAGAAACATCATGCAACTTCCGTAAAAATATATATAGATATATACTGTATTTCAATATAAAGGCATTGTCACAAGTCAGCACCAAAAAAGCCAAAAAATCAAAATTATAAAAGAGAACAACCAAAATTGGGGGAAGGGGGAAAGGGGGGGGGGGGCAAAATGGGTATAGGAAAACGTCCTGCGCCACATCGCGCCAGACCATCATCGTCATGTTTTGATGCTTACCTGCCAGTCTAAGGGCAGACATCCTTTGAAACTCTGGTTCTTGAAGCCACTTCCACATTCGACGAAATGTTTCTCTGCCTGATTTCAGTTTGCTCCATGGTTTAGGGTTACGGAGCAGATCAGAAAGAGTACCCTGACTACGACACAGGACACGCTGAGCGAAAATGGCCTGAGGTATTGAGTAGCGCTTCAATTCGGCGCTAATCCTCTGAGCCAGTTCCTTAGTGTTAATTTCTTCAACTTCACCACCGCCACTGTTGCTGTTCCCACCACCACCACCTCCACAATTACCACCACCGATCCCAGGGACACTGTTCGTGGACCCATTCGAATTGCTGGAATTGATCACCTGTAGTACACTTCCCGCTGAACACCCGGTCAAACCAATAAGACCGGAACCCGCGTTCGTCACTTTGTGGCTACCACCTCCACAAGAAATGGCTGACGACGCCACAGTCACGTGGACGCCGACCGAAGGCGGTGGAGAAACTCCGGTTATAACCGAGCCAGCTACTGTCACTTGAACCGTCCCAGAAGGAGACGAAGATGATAGTCCATGGCTCACAAGACCAACTCCCGCCGAACTTCCGATAACGACAACTCCACCACCGCCTCCTCCTCCACCATCGCCACCACCTCCTCCCAAACTCCCATTGTTGTTGTTATTATTATTATTACCACTGCTGCACAAAATGCTTACCGGTGTGTTACCGGAACTGCTACTATTACTACTCGGAATGCTCGCCTCCCTCGTTGTGGGCGGTGTGCTGTGCCCGGACGGAGGCAAATGGGAAGGAGGTGTGTGTGGAGTATGAAGTCCATTTAGGCTTGGTATCGTTCCCAGGGATGTTGGTGTGAGGTGTAAAGAGACCGACATGAGAGGGCTTTGGGGTGCAGGTCCCAAACTCCGATGAGTGGTGTAAGGTGAATCGAACCCATTCGGAGAGAGGCTCTTGGTGGGCGAATGAAGTCCATTCTGAGAATATCCGCTATGTGGGCTCAGAGGGCTCGGTACCGACTGTTGTACAGAAAGACCAAGTCCCAGGCCGTTATTGGTGGTCACATAGTGAGGCGGCGGGCTCATACTCATTGGGTTACCACTCATGGAACCCAGTTTCTCGTACTGATAAGCGTTCATGCCCATACCAAGGCCGTTATTCTGCATCAGAGTGAAACTGCCGCTGACATTTCCCGTATGTCCGTAGTGGCTGAACTTATCGGACACGGTCGAAATGGGCGGCAGTGGTTGAAGCGGCGTCAAAGTGGCATAGCTTGTAGAGGTATAAGCGGGCGACATTCGCCCGTTTAACGTCTGGTACGTTGGTTCGGAAAGATGAGTACGGAAATCGCCGGCGTCGATCATATTGGCAATGCTCACAGCAACGGCCGCTCTTGAAATGCTGCTTGTGCTACTCGGCGAGAGCTCTTGAGGACTGATCAGATCCGACGACGAACCACCGACGGGTGAGTCTGTGATTTGCTGGTCGTGCAGTTCGCCCATATCCTCCATGATTTGCACATATCAGAGTCGATCAAACATCATCGATGTCCAGAAGAAGCCAGCCGATTATAATTTAAACTATCCGCCCGCCCCCTTCTTCTTCTCCTCCTCCTCCTCAATGTATTCCTGTATTCAAGTATATAGGTTGTTGTTGTTGGTGGTGGTGTTGGTCGATGAAGATGACGACGACGATGATGATGATGATTGTACTATACGAAGGGAGGGATGGGGGAGGGCACCGTGGCTGGCATACAGTGGGCCCTCTCTGTACGTTTACGTGAGGAAACTACTCTCTCCTCCCTATACCTCCCACGCGCGCGCGCACTAACACATATTCATGCAAAACAAACGCACGCACTCAAAAAAGACACGCACGCACGAGAGTGGTTTCGTGTTCTCTCCTTCTTCTCGGTGTACACACACAGATGTGACAAAGGCCAATCGGAATAGAAGGGCAGGTTTTAAAAACGGGGCAAATATGCCTTACGTGTGCCGCCTGGGAAACAACAATCCATAACAAGAAGAAGAAGAAGAAGATAGGAGGAACTCCATGTTTAGACAGCTGCTGTACTTCTCTTTCTACCTTTTTATCCCCTTGTTTTTTTGTTTTTTCTCTCCTTCTTTTTCCCTCTTGAATTCTATTGAAGGGGGAGTTGTGGGCCGGGTTCAGAAGGTGCAAAAGCTGCGCAGAAAGAAACAAAAAAAGCTCTTTCTTTTGTTTTAGGCCTACTCTCTTTGGATGATCCACGCCGATAATCCCCTTTTTTTTTCTTACCTAGCCCCCCTAAACGTAAAAAAATCCTACGATCGAACTCGCGGGCTGACTTCACCACATAACACGAATAAGGGCACGGGCGCCACAGGGATGAATGAGGGGCACCCACCGATCGAACATTAATAGAGAACAACAGAGAAAGAGAGAAAAGCACACAAAAATACGAAACGAATGTGGCGCCTTACAGCGTCCAGTGTAGAATTTCTCTATTGTAGTTCTTTATAACTTGGAGCTTATAAGCTAGTTTGACACTAGGGGGGCGTTGTAATGAGGAGAAAATGTATTACGATTTCATCTTGGGAGTGACATCTAACCAATGAGAGAACTCACTGTAAAGATACCTTCTCCAAATTCTAAGCTTCTGCCTTAAGCTTCTTCCTCTTCTTTCAGAGGACGACGATGATGATGGCGGCGGCGGCGGGTGATGTGTAATATGGCGCCCTCTTTGTCGTCGTCAACATTCTCCCTTTCCCCCTTCCTCCCTCCCTCCTCACTATAAAAACCACTCTTTCATTTCTCTCTCCCCCTAAACCATATTATTATAAAGAAGGGAGACTGAAATGGGGTTCGGGGGTAAAAACAATAAGAGGGGGAAGGGGAGGTGGAGTGGGCCACAAGCAAAATGAATCATTCGGACAAAACCAGAAGAACAAAAAATCCTCCGAAATTCAACTTTGATAAGGACTTTATTAACAGCTGATTTTCGAACTCTGGATTCCCCCGACTTTCAAAAGAGGAAAATTGAGAGAAACAAAAAAGTGTTTTAGAAACTAGAAAGGGGTACACACCTTCATCACTTATTCATTTTGAATATCTTTCAAAATAAACTTTTTATAGACAAACGTTATTTTAAAACTGACATAAAAAGTTTATTTTGAAAATATCTTTAATTGAATGAGCTACCCTTCTAGTTTCTAAAAACACATTCAAGTTTCTCTTCACTTTGCTCTTCTGAAAGCCATAATTATAGTTCGAGAAGCCCCGTTTACACCTTAAAAAGGACAATATTAAATAATATAGTCCGGTAATTTGATATTCAGTTGATAAATTTGTTGTTTTTTGCCACTTTTGTTGTGATGATGGGAAGATGAAGTGAAGCACTGAAAATTCTAATGTCACTCTAGATCCATTACCAGTTTGTCTTGACCAGTGAGTGGACACTGGATAAGAAACGTCCCTTCTCCACCCCTTTTTTAAAGGGGGGAAAAAACCCTTTTTCCATTGAATTAATGAAGCGTTTTTCTTTTCTTCTTCCAACCCACAAAGTAAACAAAATTCACCTCCATTCTTCAACATCCACCCCCTTAATATAAATGTATATAGGTTGAGAGGGGAAGGAAGAGGCTATATGCCATTGTTATACTGACCACCCCCACCCCCTAATCCACCTTATGCTTCAGTTGTTTTCTAAGAGCTTATTTGTGTCCACTCAATTCTTTTGCTTCCGGCAAAAAAAGAGACAGAAAAGAATTCTTTTAACTTTTTCATTTCTTTCTTCGATTCCTCATTTTTTTCTAAAAAAAACACACAGTTAAATAACTAAAAATGTTGCAAAAATTAAAAGATAGAATAATATGCCAAATAAATACATATATTTTCATCAATCAAAATTCAAAATTGTTCACATTGAATGCAATGAAGAAAGAAAAGAAAAAAACCCGCGAAAAACGCTTTTCATTAAAGCGCCGTTGAGTATTACCATTTAATACTACGACACTTGGAGGTAGCTCAACTTCCTTTTTTGAAGAAAAACCCCGTCTTCGGCGAGTGAGCTTTAATTGTATTGGCCTTTCAGATGTTCTATGAAATTAAGAACAAGTGATTTTCTAACTCTTGGTTATTCTGTCCTTCACGGCCTTCAGCAGAACAAAATTAAAGAGAAACTAGAAAGTGTTTTAGAAAACTAGAAGGATCACTTAATGATGTTTTCATGTTGACATCTTTCAAAATTAACTTTTTAATAAGAAAAAATAAAAAAAAATCCCGTCAGAGCTTTTAGTTGAACTACCTCTATCTTTGTTTAAGTTGCATTTCGTTTCCTTCCTGTCTTATTTGTTTAAAACTACAATAATAATTGTCATAGTAGTCGTCAACAAGAGAATTTTGGACAAAAGATCGCAATAATGAGCACTTATACATTATAGATAAAACTACGTGGCCAAAATGACAAAAATAAGAAAGAAAAAAAGCGCCAAAAAGACAAAAATAAGAAAAAAAAGCGCCAAAATGTGACCACAAGAGGACAGCACTTACCAAATACGTTAGGAAAAGAACCCCACGAAACCTACGCGACTTTAAAAGTATTTTCGAATGAACTTCGCGATATGTCATAAAACAACACTAACCACAACTTACGCATAAAAATACGATCACAAATGAGCCCGAAAAGACACAAATTAACTGCAAAAAATATTTCGCTGACAAGCGGCCACAAAAGCATGGCTACTATATCGATTTTACATCGATTGATAAACAATATCGTCAATTTCTTGCCTCTCTTTACAAAAAAAATTCAACTAGTGAAATGACGTCACTAGTTTGAAGCCAAACTGTCTGCATACGAGTACGAATGGGACGAGTTTTGGGTTGAACTGTAAACCGGTAAAGACGCCATACTGGTACACTTTCCGCAGTCTTTCACTTATGCTTCAGTATTTTACTACAATGAACATTACCTTGATGCTTCCCCAGCCGAACGCCATAGAATTTGTATTGACTTCTGATTCGTTAATTCATCGGGTGGCTAGAGTGTAGGCGGGACTTACACAATTACGTCATTTGAGCGGGATTTCTGAAAAATACTTTTGCTGATTTTATTTTTAAAATATGCTGCAAATGCAAACTGCGTAAACGGAAGTTTATGCAGTTCAGCATATAATAAATTATAATTAAAATAAAATCAATTTCTAAAGTTAAAAAATTTTCCTACAAAAATTCAGATCGAGACTTCGAAACGACTTCTGCCGGCGATCAGCAATCCAATTTTAATTTATAATTTCATATTTTAATTTTGTTTATTCCAATGCTGTGTATGTTTGACAAAAATAAAAGTCCAATCAATCCATAAATAATAACGATTTAATTAGTCGTATGAATCAATTAATTTTTTTTTCTCTCACTCTATTGGGTCCTTGCATTGTGTCGTTCTTTGTCCGTTCAAACACTCGCATATATTTGGCGCCACACAACGACCACCGTTAGAGCAGGGTGGATCACACAACGCTAAAGTTGAAAAAACAAAATAAATACTTGGCACGCTTATTTACATAAGAAGAAGAAAAAAGAGAGAGAAATTAGGAGAAACCAACGTGACATGCAAATAAATGCATTCATTTGCATCTCTCTCATGCAAGTGTCTCCATTTAATCGAAATCTAGTTAGTCTGCAGTTTCAGCAGCAATACTAAGGCCATTGGTACACAGACCACTTTTAAAGTGGTCAGTTTCAACTGCAAAATTATGTTGCAGGTGGTTGAAAATGTATTTTTAGGAGAAGATTTGAAGTGGTAGGTTTTGACAACAACCTGACTCCTTTTTGCAGTCGAAATCGACCACCAAAAGTAGTTAATTGTGTATTCCATTCCTAAGTTGTAATTAAAAGTGTATTAGAAACTATTGAATTTTTATGTTGATATCTTTCAAAATAAACTTTTATAGACAAAAATTAAAAAAAGTTGTGTCATTTTTACAAACCTACATAACAAGCTTATTTTGAAAGATATATCAAAAATGGAAATAGCCTTAAGTGATAAGAGATACTCGTCTAGTTTCTAAAACACATTCAAGTTTCTCTTCATTTTGCTTCTGAAAGGCAGAATAATCAGAGTTCGAGAGCCCCCCTCCCGGTTTACATTTTAAAACCACCTCTAAAAACAAACAATCATACAAAGTGCTTTTTATAAAAACAATAACAAAATTCACGAGAAAGTCAAAACCGTAGGATACCAAATGGATACCAAAATAGAAAACGAATCGAAGAGAAAAAGTGATTCTAATAAATAAATCATAAATTCTTACGGATTTGACATCTGGTTCCGACAAAGTTGAATTTACACAAACATTGATAAGGACGAACACAAGTCCCACCATTTAGACAAGGAAACAAACAAATTGCTGTACAACAAAAAAACACAAACACACGCTCACATTTGTAGACAAATTACGATTTTTAAACACAAAGAACCATAATGAAATTGTTACGATAATATTTATTACGAGATTGGCACTGGTCTCCAAAGAATCCCGTCGGACAGCGACATTTTCCATTTGGTAAACAAATTCCTCCATTCAAACAGGACTTTTGACACAAATCTGTAAAATTATCAAGTCCTCGAAAGTCTTTACAAACGATTTCATTATTCTAGAAATAACAACCACTACAACCTTTGCAATTCGGTTTGAGGTCCCAATTTCCATCTTCCTGACATCGAAGGATACCTGTTCCTATACGACTGAGTCCCGCTGGACACAAATAGGCAACGCGGTCTCCAGAATAGAATGATGTTCCAAGAATCACGGCACCATTGTTGGTAAGTGGCCGTCCACAACTGATCCGTTCCAAAGAAGACTCTTTAAATTATTCCAAGAATTTATTACATCTCCTTTCAAACGATTTCGGATAAAGACTTCCTTCACCTTGACATCTTCCATTAAGGTTGGTCCAGGTACCATTGACCTGGCACCTTACAATTAATTCCATTGTAGAAAAATACCCTGAAATGCAGGCGAAAGTGACACTTTCACCAAATTCATACGTATCCATAATAGGTGGAACAATCACTCCGTGAGATGGAGGCAAAGGACTCTCACAGGTCACAACTATAATACCGAGAACAATGATAAATCAATCATAAAAAGCTGATCGAACTCTAATTATTATGTCTTTCTGGTGCAATATAGAAAGATATCAAAATGAAAATAAACATTAAGTGATTGCGCCACCCTTCTAGTTTCTAAAACACTATCTAGTTTCTCTTAATTTTGCTCTTCTGAAAGAACACGGATGAAAATCACACCTGAGCACGCAGGAGTGGACATTGTCCATTTGTCATCTTCGCCACATTCAGTGCTGTTTTCTCCATTCAAAGCGTAACCCTCATCGCAAAAGAACCGTGCTACGTCACCCAGTTTGCGGTCATCCATCATTACATAACCATGAGTAGGAGGAAGAGGCTCTGTACACTGAACCACTGTAAACCACTTGTAAACCACTGTCATTAATCTGTGCCATAATATGGCAAAACCAAAGATAATTAAAAAACAGATCACCAACATTGGCACTGTGGAATGCTTCCGTTCCATTTTCCATCTTCGTCGCACATTCTCTCAGTCTCTCCCACAATACGATAACCATGACGACATTTGTAAGTAACCGTGATGCCAAAACGAAACTCTCCATCGTTTTCGATCGCACTATTAGATGGGATTTCTGGAGGTGGACATGTGACTGGATGGCACCTTGGAACACTCCCCTTCCACAGTCCATTTTCAGCACACACCATATCAGCAGTTCCACCCAAGAGCCGAAATCCAACGGGACAAGAGTAATGAGCCATGCTAGCATATCCGACACCCGTGAAACTCACTTTCCCATTGTGGATCTGAACTGGTTCGCCGCAGTTTACAGGAACACATTCGAATGATGATCTATAAGAAATCGTAGAATACAATTTCAGTTTAATAAAACACTCAGATAGAACTTACCCATTTTGGCCATCACGATCCCACTGTCCATTTCCTAGGCATTCTATGATGGACTTATTTTGCATGATGTAACCTTCCTGACAAGAATAAGTGGCCCGACTTAGACGTTCGTAGTTCTCCACTTTAACAGTAGCTCTTTCCAGTAACGGAGGAGAATCGCACATTAATTTCGAACATGTTGGTAAACGACCAAACCACTTTCCATCCTCTTCGCAAATCAAAGTGGAACTTCCACTCATTTCGTAACCCTCTCGACAAGAATAGACGACTGTGCTGCCATACGAGTATGGTGATTGGCCATCAGGAGTAACTACTTTAAGATTTGCTTCTGAAACTTGTAGAGTTGGTCCACAGTTAACCGGAACACATTGAGGAGTCCTTCCAACCCAATTGCCATCAGATGAACAACGAAGTTTCGAAGTGGGCACCTTCATTACGAAACCTTCTCGGCACACGTAATCAATCGTGCTGTTCACCTTGTAGTCGCCGTTATTATCTTTTAATATTGCTTCAGACACTGTTGGTGGCTGATTACAATTGAAACGAACACATTCAGGCACAGTTCCGTTCCAAGCTCCAGTGCCAAGACATTGTAACACTTGAGAGCCTTCTAGAGAGTACATTTGAGAACAGACGAATCGAAGTGTCGTGTTGTAACTGTAACGATTGTCCACTGATATGCCTAACTCGCTCAAAATCCGCCCGTGAACCGGATTTCCAACAGGTGGACATGTCACTACCTGACATGTGGGCGTCTTTCCACTCCACTGCCGATTCTCTTCACACTTTCGAGTATTATTTCCTATTAATGTATAGCCTTCATTACACGAATAGTGAGCTAGGTCGTTCAAATTCATCGTGTCCACCACCACCACCTTTCCGTTAGGCAATTGCATTGGTCGAAAGCAATTAATAATGGAACACGTTGGTGTCACACCACTCCATGAGCCATTTTCGATGCAGGTACGATACTGAACTCCAATCAACTCATAACCATAAACACACGAGTACTGAGCCTCCGAGCCAACCCTTTCTCCGTTTGTGGTTGTCACTTGGCCAGCAACAGGAGCGCCCAATTCTGGACAATTGATGGCTAAACATGTAGGCTCCTGCCCGCTCCATTTACCGTTTATCATGCAGGTTAACACAGGATCTCCGAGTAATTCATAACCAGAATAACAAACATAAGTGACTGTTCCACCTACAAGAGTACTGTCCAATTCCAGTGCGGCGTTCTCCACAGTAGCTGGAATTGAACATTTGACACGCTCGCAATATGTGTCGGCACCACTCCAATTACCATCTGCTAAACATGACCAAGTTGGTTGTCCGATTAGTTGAAAATCAGAAAAACACTCGAAAGAGATCACAGTCCCAAAGGTTCCATTACCCTGAATATAATCAACAGTGCCATGTGCCAGTGGTGGCACTTTGGAGCAGTAAATTATAGAACATTGTGGCTCCTCTTCCGACCACGTTCTACTTTCTGTACATTGTCGTCGTGTTGAACCACCACTCAAATTGTAACCATCATCACACACGTAATTTGCAAACGCTCCGAACACGAGAGAATCGTATTTAACTTTTCCATTTTGTGGCCTCGAAGGTGGATCACAAGATATAGGAAGACACGTTACAGGTCTACCGGTCCATTCACCATCTTCGCCACATCTTCTCATTCTCTCCAACTCCCGATCTGGATAGAAGCCCGTGTTGCAACTATAGGTCACCACAGATCCCCAAGGAAATGAGGCATTAGAGTCAATCACATCGGTCGTTGCATCAAAAGTACCATTAAGAATATCAGAGGGCGAAGAACAGAATATGGGATCACACGATGGAGGTGGAGAACTCCAACGACCTCCTTCCGAACAAAACAAAGTGGCTTCTCCGTGCAATGTGTAACCGGTCAGACATTCATAGGTCACATTATGACCATACGAGATGTTCTTTGTGCCCACGTAAGAAAAAATTCCGTTTGCAACTTGTATTGGTGATGGACATTTAACTTGCAAGCATTTCGGAATAATTCCATGCCATTTACCGTCTTTAGAACAAGTGTGATTGACGTCGCCACCGATCAACCTGTAACCCACATCACACGAATAAGACACTTTGGCTCCAACGTTAAATTCCTCGGCCGAGATCTTTCCGTGAAGTAACCGAAGTGGTGTCGGACACGAGGTGATAGCGCAAGTTGGAAATGGAGCATTCCATTTGTCAAATCCGATGCATTTCACCTGAGGTTCTCCGATCAATTTGTAGCCAGCAACACAGGCGAATTTCAGCTCACTGCCATATTCGATTACATCGTAAGGTTCAAATTGGCCCAGAACATGTCCGTGAGAAACACTCCATGGAATGTCACTCGAACAACGAATTCGATTACATTCTGGAGGATTACCATTCCATTCACCTGGATGAACACATTGCAAATAATCGTTTCCTTCTTTACGAAATCCTTCATCACAGCTGTAGTTGACCATGGCTCCAATTTTAAATTCCAAATCTGAAACACTGAAAGATCCATTAGATACGAATGGTGGCTCTGAACAAGTTATGCGTTTGCAGAATGGTGTTTCTAAAACACTCCACTGTTTATTTTTCAAACACTTCTGAACCGTATCTCCAATGAGGGAATATCCTTCGACGCAGTCGTATCGGATCAGACTACCGTACTCTCTGCCACCGTCGGTGATAACATGTCCATATTTTGGTGGTTTTGGTAACTCGCACTGAATCGGGTTACACTTTGGCTCCGATCCACTCCACATTCCATCGGACAAACAAACACGAACACCACTACCTACCAATTCATAACCATCAATGCAAAAGTACTGAATAGCATCTTTGTACACGTGTCCATTTCCATCTATAAAACCGTGTAAAGGTGACAGCAACGGCCAATGACACGATACAATAACGCAAATTGGAAAATCAGCGCTCCAAAGTTCGTTATCCATGCAAGTGAGGTTTTTTAGACCTTCCAGTTTGTAACCAACGTTACATTGAAATTGGATAATTGCATTCACTGTGACACTGTCGCCCAAAATGATGCCATTCAGAATTTCTCCAGGATTTGCACATTTGAGTGGTTGACAGGTGGGAACATCGTCACTCCAGGATCCGTCACTGAGGCACCCACGAACAGAAGAACCGACCAATTTGTAACCAACTGTGCACTCGTACTCTGCAAGTGAATCAAAAGAAAGTGATGTCGTCCGCACCGTTCCATAGATAGGTTGTTCGGGAACAGTGCAGTTTACAGGTAGGCACCGAGGAACCGAACCCCTCCACACTTGCTTCTTTCCTTCACAGATCCTTCTAGTATCTCCAACAAGAACATAACCGACTCGACACGAATATTCGGCCACGGCACCATTTAATATTTCATTAGGAACTGTCACTTCGCCATATTCGATTCCATCTGGAGGTGGACAGTGAGATGGACTGCAGTGAGGTTCGTGTTCCGTCCACGATCCATTGGACTGGCATGTACGAACATTCGGACCGATCAGTTCATAATCCAAATCGCACTGATAATGAACCTGAGAAAGGTACAGGAAAGACTTAAAGAGGACCTGACCATATTTCAGATTGTCCACGGAACCACACGAAACTATGTGGCACGAAGGTGCATCTCCGCTCCAAGTTCCATTCACGGCACACTCACGAGTGATATTTCCTTCCAACCAATAACCTTCATCACATCCGTACTGAACTACCGATCCAAAAGTGTAAGTCGCTCCAACACTGAAACCATTGGCAATTGGAGTCGGTACCGAACATTCCACGGCTATGCAAATAGGTGAATGATGTGACCAACGACCACTGTCCATGCACGTGCGCTGAGATGGTCCCTGCCGCTGATATCCCACATTGCATCTGTATTTAATTGTTGTGCCAACCACCCAAGGTTCTTTTCCATCTAATTCTCCATTGCTAATGGACTCAGGAGGATCGCATTTAACAGGCGAACATTTTGGCTGGTGGCCACTCCATTCGCCACTGAACAGACACTTCCGTTCTGACTCTCCAGAAAGTTCATAACCATCCATGCAGGAATAGGTGACCACACTATTCACCACAAGTGATGACATACTCATGTAACCATATGTTATTCCCTGAGGTAAAAGACATGTTAACGGAGAACACAGTGGTAAGCCTCCTTCCCATTGACCAGATTGATTACAACGAACATCGCTAAAGTTCTCGTTTATTTTGTATCCTTCGTAACACGAATAAGTGGCTACGTTGCCGAAAGTGGTATCATTCGTACGAACACTACCATTTGAAATTTGTTTCGAAGGACCACAATTGACAGGTATGCACCTTGGAACATCTCCTTCCCACCGACTTTCGGTGGTACAGTACAGTTCGGATTCATTTCCGTCTCGTTGAAATCCAAGATCGCATACAAAAGCCAACGTTTCACCTACAGCGTATTCGATCGTGTCACCAACGATATGACCGTGTTCTATAAGCGGTGGATTCTTGCAATACACTGGCTGACACACAGGTGGATCTTCGTCCCAAGTGCCATCCAACGTGCAAGTCAATGTAGCTGCCCCATCGATCCGATATCCAGGAGAACATTTAAATTGCACCTGCACCGATGAATGAAATCTGGTCGGCATTTTAGACATTTTGCCGTGTTTTAGACTGTTCAATGGTGGACAAAGTACCTCTTGAATCAGCAAAAATTAAATAAATTAATAACTGTGGTGGGGGAAACAAAGTTATTCGTTAGGTTTTCGCGTACCGACACACGAAGGTGTCCGACCTTTCCAGTTACCGGTGGCCAAACAGACTCGAGTATCATTTCCGGCCATACGAAATCCAACATTACATTCATATTTAATGACATCCATGAAGAAGTAGCCGTTAGAATGGATGTATCCATTAGCTAAATATCCAGGAAATCCACAACTTTTTCCTGTATTCAAATAAAATGTTTTGAAATTGTTTCTCACATGCATTAAGAGCAAAAACTTTCATACTTTCGCAGTGCGGTTCTTTTCCTTGCCAGTCACCGTCTACCATACATCGCCTATTTCCGTCTCCTTTCAATTTATAGCCCGGTAAACATCGATAACTGAGAACTGCCTCCATTCCGACACCTTTAACACTCACATCTCCATTTTCAAACACTTTTGGCACAGTGCAACCTAGCTTACAACACGAGCGAAACTAGTTAATGCATCAAATAATGCAACAAAGTCGGTAATCACCAGGAGTGACCTTCTGGAAAATACCTTTACAAAACGTAGAATCTTCCAATTTCACTCTTCCTTTCATTCCACCTAGAAAATCGGGCCAAGCTCTAACAGTTCCGTAATATGGATCACAAGTTGTGGTCAATCGAGAGATTTCTTCGGGTGTCAGAACGAGGTCCCAAAAGTCCAAACGTCCAATCTGACCGATAAAAGACTCAGCGTCACTGAATCCTCCCTTGAAACGATCCTGCTCTTGACCGACGACTAAATGCCCATCTCCTAATCGCAAATACCAAAATATCAACGATGGCATAAAAAGTGCTCCTTATGTACCAATGTGCACCTGGCCAGTACCAGAAACTGAGGTACCAGGTGCCAATCCACGTCCAGAATCCTTTAGAATTCCGTCCTTGTAGATCTTCCATAATCCTTTGACACTAGTCCAAGTCACGCAAATGAAGTGCCACATCCCATCGTTGGCCGTAACGTCCGTGATCACGTGTTTCTCATTCACGTACAAAGCGAACCTAAAACAAAAAATGATAACCAAATCAATCAGCTACATCAAACAACATGACGTCATCTAGTTACCCATTGTAATCGACCAAACTTAGTTGATTGTCAATTGTCTGATTAGCGTAAGACACCGGAGTTCCGTAATTCTCACGGTCACTGTTCTTTATCCAGAGGCAGAAGGAAACGTGTGTTAAATCTTTACCAAATCCGTCAGCCTGAGCATAATCCATCGTACCCGATGTTGGAAAATTCATCACGAAATCGGGTGATAATTCTGTAAACAACATTCGAATTTGAATGTTCGTGCAAAATGTTCACGTACAAAAATTCCTTACGTGTCTCACAAACTTCTCCAGAAAATGAAGGTGGACACACACAATGAAAAGAATCCACTCGATCAACGCAAGTGGCTCCATTCACGCAAGGTTTCGAAGCGCACTCATCCATATCGGTTTCGCACAAACTTCCCATAAATCCTCGTAAACATTTACACCTGAAAATAAAAACGCCACGATTTGATTTTGCTTGTCTCCAAGTTAAAACCAAACAAACAATCACATGAATCGTCCAGGTAAATCCACGCAAGTCGCTCCATTTTGACAATGTCCACTATCACATTCATCCTCATCAATCTCGCATTGTGTTCCGAGAAATCCTTGAAGACAATTACAACGGAACGAATCCACTTGGTCAGTGCAAGTGCCACCGTTGAGGCATGGCTCAGAAACACAATCGTCTCTGTTGGTTTCGCACAACCTCCCTTAAATAATTCATTTTCAAATGCCATCAATTCTTAAGTAAAATGAATAAATCTCTATTACTGATAGGCCACCTTCAAAGCCAACTGGACACCTGCAATGAAACCCGTTCAAGTCATCAATGCAGGTTCCGTTATTTACACATGGCATCGACAAACACTCATCGATTTCGACCTCACAGTCCGAACCTGAAAATTAATAAGACTTTTTCAGTTCATAAGACTTCGATGTGCAACACTTACGTTGCTCACTCTGTTTCTTTACCTTTGTAACCTGAAATGCAATAGCATTCGTAAACACCTTTGCCACCGAGGCAAGTGGCCCCATTTTGACATGGAAAACTGGCACATTCGTCCACTTCAGTTTCACAATGCGTCCCTTTTATTCATTATATATAAAAGAAAAATTCATATTTATAACAAGAAGATATAATGACACGCACTCACAGGGAACACACACCTGTGTATCCAGGTGCACAGTGGCAAATGTAAGCAAAAACAAGAGCTTCACATGTACCACCATTTAGACAAGGAATAGAGAAACAATCATTGACCAGAAGTTCTTCTGTAGGAGGAGCCTTAATTCCTGTGGCACCCATTTGGCCACTGACTGCCTCAGATTAATAAGCACAATTAGAAAATCATAACCGATAAAATTCATCGTTAATGTACCCAAGCATCTATCAGGGGACATTGAGGAATTCGAAGAGTGACCGCCGTCACAACGGTAACATGAACGCTGGCCACTTTCTAGTTGATAATAACCGTTAGGACAGGGATAACACGGTTCCAGTCCAATCTCAGAAACAAATCCAGGTGGACATAGTTCTGTGTACCATCGGATACAGACAAAAGAAATTCCCAGAAATCAATCGAAAGAATGATCATTTTTAAAGTATAACCTCGGCATTCGAGTTGTCGTCGTGATCCTCTGCGCCAGGTGGTCTTATTTTGAGGACAAGAGATGCAAGAGGTCTGCGCATATTGTGGTTGATAAAAACCCCTGTCACAAGTCTCGCAAATCTCCAAACCATCAACCGAGAAACTTCCTGGTAGACACTGAGCTGTAACGACAAGTTTGATTGATTTAGCTCCAAAAAAATAAAATTTCCATTGTCTATAACTATAAAAACACTTTTAAATTTAATGTTAGGACAAAATGCCTTTGCATTCTCTCGGGCTTTTTGAGTATCCTTGACTAGTCGAAGTATTGTCGGGACATATCAAACACGACAACTGGCCCTCGGCAAACTGATATGATCCTTTTTCACAAGCCTTGCAACCTTCACTGGTGACATTGTAAAATGTTCCAACTGGACACTTGACTTCAAAAACATACAAACAACAAATTATTTCTTTGTTTATATTTGTCAAATATACAAGTATGTATATACCGCATGAATTTCCTCTTAAAACACTGCCATCATCGCAGACAAACTGTGGAGTGTCGGTGGACCATCGTAGTCCTTTATAAGTCAGGTGACGTTGTCCCATTTGTAAATCAAGTTCTCCCATTGTGGCATCTAACCGCAGTTGGTACAGAGCATCTAAAAGTCCACTACTTACGGAACTACCATTCCACTGGTCACTCTCGTTCCATAAACCCACTTTACCTATTTTAGTGTGTTCGTAAAATGGTACCATAGTAGCAAACATTATCTGAGGGCCTTGGCATACAGACCATTATTGGTGGTCGATTTCGACAGCAAAATGAAGTCGAGTTGCTCTTTGTGTGCCAAAGTCCGGCTTCATTCCATAGCAATACATTGCAACCACAGCCAAGCCACCTGTGACAACATTTGCAGTCGAAATCGACCACCAAGAGTAGTCTGTGTGCCAAGGGCCCTATTTACACCAGCAATCTAAGGACCTTTCAATTGAAATTTAAGTGAAATCCTCTTTAATGCATCGGTTTTGGTTGCATCTTCCAATACGAAAACGACTTTGTTGTTTTTAGAAGCGACGTGTTTAAGAGGTAGGATCTCTGTCGGTTCGGATTGCGAACGCCGCCGTCTTTGAAAAACATAATTACTCTCCTCTTTAGCTTCTGCAAATGATAAATTTTAAACAATATGAACAAAAATTCAAATCGGCTTGAAGCTTGGTTGACTTGAAGCTTGTGACATCAGAGGAGTGAAAAAGCTTTAAAACAGTTGTAATGCAATTCACATGCTGCAATTGAACTTTTGTCCTCTGCCATATGCTTTCTTGATTGCTTTTTAACTTCAAATTCAAACAATAACGAAAGCAATTGAGAAACATTTTGTTTTAAACTGTTGAGAACATTTGCTATCATATAAAATGACATAAGCTTAACATTTTTGTTAACAACTTTGACGTCACAAGCTTCAAGTTACAGTGCGGCGACTGTAGAAAGTATATTGAGGAACTGAACCAGCTAGAAACTGTTCGCACTCTGCCGACACATGTACAACGTCACAATCCACCCCATCAGTACAATAATCTACCAACTAAAACCAAAATATAACAAACCAAATGTAAATCTTCGATGACAACATTATCACATATCTAAAAAAAATTACTTTGTTCGATAACTTTCTTTTCATTTTACTTTCGACTTGATGAATAAAGAAAAAGTCCTGGCAAGGGATATCTTCCGATTGTAAAGTTATAACTCCGTTTTGAAGAGCTTCGATCGGTTGAACAGTCACTTCAAATAGATAAATTTAAATAAAACGGTTTTTATTCTTATTCTAACTTAATGTTTAATGAGACAAGATTACGAAAATCTGTCATTTCTACCTGCACAGTCTGGAAAAGGAAGTTTATCCGAAGGTGACCACATGCCATCGTAAGCACAGAAGTACATATCGTGAGGTCTGATGGCAAATGCGTAACCTTCCTCACAAGTCAGAGAACAGAAAACGCCACTATTGTGTTCCGAGCAATTGCTGTGACCATTGATCGGATCCATTGGCAAAGCGCACGCGTGCTCTGAAATATTAATGACACTAAAATCACTTCAAAACCAAAATATATATTTAGTCGACTCACCCTGTACAGTGATGGTTATATTACACGTGCTGTTATTCTCAGCTTCATCCCATACCGTGTACGTGACTAAAGTATCCCCCAATGAGAAAATATCTCCTTGCTTTCGAGACTGAACCACCCTCAAAGGGCCTCCGGAGTTGTCGGAAAAGATCGGTTCATCCCACTCGATGGACACGGACTTATTTCGAGAAAGATACGTCGGTGGAGACGAACATTTGTCCACAGTTGGAGGTTCCACGTCTTAAAAAATAACATTTAATGAAATCTCCATATATGTATACAACGTAGCGAATAAATTAATTAATGTATTAAATTATACCCTGTACGGTAATTGTAAAATTACACTCGGCTCGATTTCCCAATCTATCCTCTGCCGTATAGTTAACCACAGAGCGACCGAGAGGGAACTTCATAGGCAATACGACGGCAGGAATGGATGTCAATATAGGCACTTCATTCGAATTGTCAACGGGAGACGGTGGATTCCAAGTCACAGTTGCAGAGTTCTCGTTTTCGTTCGTCGTGACTTTGATGTCATTTGGACAAACGAGATCGGGAGGTAACACATCTTCGAAGAACACCCCAAAAACAACCCTTATAATGTGTTATAATAAACTTTAAAGCTTATTTTAAAAGATATCAGCATGAAAATACCCTTAAATGACCTTATGGCCGTGTTCTAAAACGTTACTTAAGCCAAATTGAAACTTAAACAAAGTTAAACTTAAGAACTCCCCACAGACTCTCGTATAGAGTGTTTTCTATTGTGTCATGGCTTAATTAAGCTTAACTTTATTTTAAGTAACCTTTTTAATACGGGGGTTAATCTGAAAAAGAACACCTCAAATTTACCAACACATCTACTCTTCTTTTCTGCAGAAGTCCAGATTCCTTGCTGAGCACACTGACGTCTCGACGGTCCAATAAGGATGAATCCTTGCTTACAGGACAGATCACAATTATCGCCGTACTGAGATTTTTGAGTTGTGCACTTGGAAGGACTTATGATGCCATCTCGTATAAGTGGCAAAGGTGAACATACAACAGCTTTGATAAACAAACTATGGTAAATCTTTATTTTCTAGAAAGGTCAGAATGTAATTAGGTATGTCTTACGTCTGCAGTGACTGGACGAACCATCCCAGGTGACAGTGGCCAAGCAACTTCTCTTAGTCGATCCCACGAGTACAAAACCCAGTTCACAACTAAAGTTGCAATGCGTCTCAAAAGTAAAATTCAATGTGGAACACGACATATCTCCGTGTCGTGGAATTTTCAGCGGAGGACACGTTTTTGCTGTTAATAATATCACTCGTGAGGCTCAATTTATATAAATAAGAAACAATGTTTCACAAATACGATTTCGCATACCGATGCAACTTGCATTTTCACCACTCCACTTGCCATCCTCACCACAGACACGAACACTACTACCGCTTAGTGTATAACCGAGATTGCAGTGGACTGAACATGCCGAATTGTACTTGTGTCCACACGATGTCTTCACCAAATACCCATCTGATGGAGGCAACAATACAGGACATTCCACCACTGAAATAATCAGAACAAATACAATTGTCATTTCATAATCACTAAGGCCAAAGAAATACTTGGAAAGTATAAGTTTAATCCAAATGCAGAAAATGCAATATCAAAACGATTTGGTTTAACAAACACTTTGTAGAATTTTTTTCTGACTTAAAAAAGTGTTATTTTAAATAAGTGAAATTATACAACTTTATGCAAATTTCCCAAAATTATATAATTTGTGCATATTATGTATTTTTATATTTGGTAAAGATCTTTTATGAACAGGTGATTTTCAATCTGGTTATTCTTCTTAAAGTAGGTTCATTTTCTAACTGACATAAAAAGTTTATTAGAAAAAAATTATCAATATGAAAATACTCTTAAGTGATTAACCCAACCTTCTAGAAGCTTCACGGACGTTTTCTTATGTACAAGTGATTTTCATACCCACACAACTCAATTCCCCCTTTGTAGTAAAACCCTTTCTGCAAACGCAATCAGACACCGAAGTGCTTCCTGGATTTGATTGATGGTTCGAATCAGGACATTGTTTGCAGGAACTGATATCTGATGGACCCAAGCTGTTGGAATAAGTACCAGCAGGACAAACTGCAATAAAATTAAAGATTTAGGTACAGCCAACACAAAAAATGTTTTTTCAGTTTTATTTCGTTACGTTTGCAGTCTCCTCTAAGACCGGTGCCATAGTAGCCCTCGTCGCAAAGACACGCATAATGTCCAGTGTGAGTACCACAGGTACACTTTGCCCGTTCGTCGCAACATTCTTCGGCCTCTTCACAAAGGTTCGAACATAAATCTTGTTTCACTTCCTCGTAGTTGCCAACATGAAGATCTGCACTGAACATAGGGAAATGTTAAATTTTACTATTTGATTCTACAACATGTGAACACATTCTGACCTTCGTGAAGTGCTCGACGAGCAAGAGCCTCGAATTCCTCGAAGCTGTCTAGAATATAACTATGTTCCGGTTTCGGATCGGAAGCCATGTCGTACAGTTCACGAACATTTCCATTCTTTATGCCAAAAGTAAAAAGTTCCACTCCCGAATTTCTGACGTCTTTGGCCGCAGGACGTGGGTCCATACCGTTCGAGTAACCGTCAGTGATCAAGAAAAGGGCTTTGGATGCATTTGGACGGGCACTTTCAAAAACTTTCTTCAAAAAATGAATGAATTCAAATTAAACCTCGTAATATTACAGAATTAAGAATTTCTACTATGGATATGTCTACTGTTAGGCCTACCAATTAATAAAAATTAATGTTTATTCCGGAACAAAAACATAATTTTAAGACCTAAATTAAAAATTCTAGTAATTGACTTAAAGCTTTTTTTTTCTAAAAAAGTTTAATGAATAAATGATTTCCACACTTTCTGGTTTATTCTGCAATTTCAAAGATCAACATTAAGGAGAAATTTGAAAATGTTAGGAACTAGAACCTTAATAGTATTTTCATGTTAATATCTTTCAAAATAAAGATTTTAATAACAAAAATTTAAAAAATATTGTCTGTTTTAGGGTTGGGTCATTTTCAAACTGACATAAGAAGCTTAATTATTTTAAAAGACATCAACGTGAAAATAACCCTGAAGTGATTAAGCTACCCTTCTAGTTTCTAAAACACTTTCTAGTTTCTCTTAATTTTGCTCCTGACAAATAGAATAACCAGAATTCTAGCCTAGAGCGTTTACAATTATTTATTTAAAACTGCATATTGAAGTAATCAAGTGATTTCAATCTGAATGGTTAACAAAAATATTTGAACTAGATTACTTACTGTATCGTAATTAGTAGAATTGAACTTTTTAAGTTATTTCAAATTAATGAAACACAATCATCCAAATTACTATGTCAGGAGTAAGTAATCTGTGGCCACACTACTTAAATGACCCACTAAATATTATCTTATAATGATTTATTTAATGTTTAAAAAATTTGTCATATTTCAAATGACATATGTACCATAATTTTAGGTTAGATTTCTTAAGAAAAATCAAAGTGCACAATATATGACCTAATTTAATTTCTTCTAATTAATAATTAAACTTAAATAACTAGAACTTTTGTAATACGATACACACATAAGTTAATATTTATTAGTAAACATGAACCAAAATAAAAATATGTATTAAGGTCAGAAGTAGGACTAAAAGAAAAACAACATCAAGATTCGTTTTGCATTTTTGATGGCACGCTCACCTGAGCCTCGATAACAGCACCGTAAGTATAAGTTCCACCACCAGTGTAATTAACTTTCGGCAATTCGTCGTTGAGAAGCCGGCATTTATGATTTCTCGGCGTTGCTTCCGTCAGATGATCCACAAAACGTATGACCGAAGACCTAGACGAGAATGTGATGACAGCAACACGAGTGTAGTTAAATGCAACCGTAAAGTCGGCCAAAAGTTTCTTGACAAATTTCAATTCATTGTAATAATTGTCGATGCCGACACTGGCAGAACTGTCCACCAGAAAAACAAGTTCCACTTGTCGGTTGGACACTTTCCTTAAGGTTTCTACTCTCTTCTTGAGCACTTCGCCTAAAACATCCACTTTGGACTTGTGAATACTATTTTCTAGTTTGGCATCTTTGTGGCCAGTCTTTTGCAAACGGTTATGGTACTGACGACTGTGTTTCGACGGAGATCCCGTATTGAAAAACCATTCGTATTCCCCGGCTTCCAAGTCCTTCAGTTGAGAGTAAGTACCGTTGACCAGCAATAGTACCAACAAAGGTACTGCTAGCAATGTGGTTAAAGGCCACATCATGTCATCATAGTATGTGTGTTGCACATCACCTCGTTTCTTAACCAGTTACCAAAGAACAACTAAAATTATCTCTTTAGTTAAGAAAGATTTACGAACTAGACCTTCAAATGCCACAAATACTACAGTCGATATTTATGATAATCGTATTTAAAGCACAAAAGACGTCGCCATCAAAGTCCGACCAAACTAGAACCATGGCGCCATACAAAAGAGTTTCTGAAGCCGAGATGTGTGTGCATGGCTCCACGAGTATTAGATAAATACAACTTTCATCGCCTTTTAAAAAAAAGATGTCTATTCTGTCAAGCTATTCGCGTGTGTGTGGGTTTGAGAAGTAATTTCCAAATAAAAACTACAAGATCGAGATCTCGTAATAAAGCGATGACACTTCATTGAAAGATAACGACAAAACGTAATAAGACCACATGATTCACTTGTAAGCAACCACCACCAAATCAAAAACCTTTTTTCAGGTCATAGTCTAGAAAGTGTAAAATAAATTTAAACGCAAATAACAATCAACTTCTAAATAATTTGTAAAAGTGAGTGAAAGTGTCACCACATGAAACATGTTTTAATTTAAAAAAATAACGCATCATTATTTTTTTGTTAACCTTGGATCCAGCTCAAAGAAATGTTGGAGGCAGACGGTCGCAATACACAAATGGAAAGTGAATATGATGAGAGATTCCTTTCATTCAAGAAATGTGTTGCTAATACGGTTACGCTCTCACTCTCTCATACAACAACACAAGAGAACATTGTGTGTAATTAGTAATTGGTAGGAAAGAGAGAATGAAAGTGGAGACTGGAAGTGTGTCTATGAGCAATTGGGCAATGCACAAGGGCACTCATTGAGAAAAGGGACGGAATCCTCCTCCTACGTTTAAGTGTAATGAATGACTCTTAAGATATAAACACAGACAGGAAGATATATGCAAGGCCAGTGTAACAAACACTGACCAGTCAACTTATGTCAAGACGCTTTTCTTCTCCATTCTATCAATTTGTTTATGCGTTTTTTTTAATAAAATGTGTTCAACCCTTCTCGAAATTTTCAGAGGGTTTTTCTTTTATAATAAAAAGTAACAGAAATCAGTTCGTTCAATAAACATCTCGTAGAAAATCAAACAAAAAATAATTTACTCTAAAACATGATTTGACAAATTATTTGATTAAATTAAAACAAAAACGTAGAACACGGAAAAAAAGAAACGGCAAAAAAATTTAATGATTCACATGTCAAGGTTAACGAACAGAACGAAAAAGGACGACCTTTCTCAATCAGCTGGTATTTAAATTCTTGATTATTCTGCATTTCAGAATTTACACCCATTAGAGTTGCACGTGCTGTGTGAGACGTGGTCAAATGGCTCCAACAACCAAACGGCAGTTCGAAACATATCATAAAAATACTTCCGTTACCTGAAGAGCATATATAATACGAAATGCAGATTTTGATGTTCCTGAAGAACCAATTGTAGTTATCAAAATGGGGCATGTGTGAGAGGGTCAATGACCTTAAATATTGGACTAGCAAATTAGCATAATTCAAATGATCTTCAATAAAACCTGGTCTCAACATTCAAGAAGCGATTGAAAATTCAATTATTGTTCGAAACAATCACATTTCACTTCAAGTCACGTTTATAGTCCGTATTTGCTGATCACGTTTTCTCAGATTTTGTAGTAAAAATTTGAATTTAAAAAATACATACAAGTTCATTTTCATGCATATCTTTGTTAATGTTTAAGAAAATTAAAATTTGGTAATTTTCAAATTTTCATAACAAGATATTAGACATTAGAGTAGTTTAACGTGACACGCCTACAATTCTAGTTTCGAAAATGTTTTGAAACATTCCAACTCTGCAGTTTCAGAAAAGCAACACTAAAGAGAAATTGAAAGCGTGTTAGAAACTAGAAAACGGCTAGCTGAATCACTTAAGAGGATATTTTCATGCCGATATCTTTCAAAATAAACTGTTTATAGACGAAAAACATAAAATAAAATAGTCATAAAAAGTTCATTTTGAAATCAAACGTGAAACTACACCTTAAGTGATTGAGCTACCCTTCTAGTTTCTAAACCACTTTTCAAAGTTCTTTTCATTTTGATCTTCTGAAAGGCAGAATAATAAAAAACCAAGCGCACAATTTTATCAAAAACACAAATTTCATAAGAATAACGTATTCTAACTTGCGATAAAACCATCAGTTTTTCTTCTTTTTAACGGCCAATTCTAATCCTTTGATATATTTCCGCGGAACTTTATAATCCTCTGTTAAAAAGAAATTAGAAAAAAAAAACACAAATTATATAAATTATTATAAAGCTTTGTGTAATTAAAACCACACAATAAAAAAGACAAAAAGAAAACACTTTCCTAGTAAGAGTTTCGAAACAAATGCAACTTGATTTCCCTGGACGAGAACCTGAGATCCCTCTTTTCGATTTGGAGCCGGAGAGATACTTGTACTCGCAGCCACTCCAACTTGTATCGTGTGAGCGAATTCTGACGGATCGATTCCGAAAACCTCCAAATTAACCACCAAAGTTACCTTAAAAAACAACAACAACGACGGAGATGAAACCGAGTCAAAATTCAAAATAAAATTTACGACGCGAAAAAAGAACCCCAACCTTTTTGTTTGCAGCCCGTTTCGCAACTGAAAGTTCGATAGGTTCCAAGTTGCCACGTCGAATAATCGGAACCTTACCGGGAAATGTGATTTTACATCCGGGACTCATTTTATTTAGACATCTGATAGAAAAAAAAAATAATTTAAAATTTCAATCGGAACTGAACCGAAAACAAAATGTTTGTCTGTTAAACCTCGACAACATTTGTCCCCAATCGAGATGAGTGACGCTGTGATATTCTTGTTTTGATAGGAGAACGTCTGTTAAAATCGGATCCAGTGTTACCTGACTAGAAGAACAAAAAAAAAAACGAAATAAGCATAAAGACGTATTTCATTTTCATAATAAAGTTGATGATGATGAAAACCTCTGTTGATTCAGATTGTTATCTTTAACGTATTTTGTAAGAAGTTCCCTCACTTGTGGCGAACTCAACGGTGTCGATTTTCTAAAAGAATATGATCAAAATACAATCCGTCGTTAAGGCGGTTTTAATGTGTAAACGGCGCCGCTCCTCAAACTCTGGTTTTATTACTTGAAAGTGTTTTAGAAACTAGAAGGGTAGCTCAATCACTTAAGGAGTATTTTCATGTTGATATTTTTTAAAATAAGCATTTTGTGTCTTTTTCAATTTTCTTCCATATTAAAAGTTTATTTTGAAAGATATCAAACATTATCAACGTGACTGAGCCACCTTTCTAGTATCTAAGACACTTTCAAATTCTTCTGAAACTTCAGAATAACCACAAAGTTCGAAAATCAGCAGCTCCATAAACTATTTCGTGTGCATTCACAATCAAGCGACTTTTAGTGGCCGAGATAGACTGCATAAAGTGGTCGGCGTGTGGCCAAAATCAACCACTCGACGAGGTCGACCACTTTATGCAGTCCATTTCGACCACTAAATGACAATGAATGTCCTAACGGTTGCTGAATTTCTCACTGTCGAACACTTTACCCATGACCGAACAGTTTGAAGAGAGGTGCGACCGAAGCGGACACCAGAAACAGTTCTTCAATCTCCGGTTTTGTGTAACGTCTTCCGGAACCTCCTCCTCCTCCTCCTACTCCCGACGATTCTTCTTCTCCGTTTCCAACGTCCTCGTCGACCACTTCGAATCGTCTGATCTCCGGATGTTTCATGTTAACGGCTACGATACTCTCGACACCTTTCGTCAGTTCTTTCACCTCTATCATTCCCTTCTCTTGAACAAACTCTAGAAATTTTGTCAGTTTCTTGTACGATGTCTTTTTCAGTTCTAAACTGCGTCCGGATGGAACTCCGGGCAAAAGATGAGCTCCGTAAAAAGTAGACACTAAAATCGGATACTCGACATTCTTGGCGCTTCCTCTCAGTGCTTTTACGAAACAATAATACAAGAGTTCGTCCATCGAATCCAAGTTTGGCTTCAACGCCGACAGAACTTCGACGTTCTCTTCTTCTTTAGAAGGCGATTCGTCGATTGTGGCGACAGATTGTAACCGATCCGTTACGCCATCTAGACTGTGATTATCTTCCGAAGCGCTCCGATTCGTCCGTTCGTCTTTACAACCCCCACGAACGACAAACGGCGGCCCAAGATTAGGAATTGCCGTCCTGTCTCCCATCTCCCACAACTGATCTTCGTAAGTATGGAGTACGATGACTCCCTTACCCCTTTTTGCCGATTCGTACATCTCTCTACTGGAAAGAGCCGTCTTTCCGACGGCTACGGCCGCGTGATTATCGGTCAGATCGACGGCACACGGATCGCCTTTTGCTAGACGTCCGAATGAATTTATTCCGTAAGATGGTCCGTGCCGAAGAACAACACCCGGAAGCATCAGATCCGCTCCTCCTTTCAACTTCGAGAGGACCTGACGATGAGTTGTCATCGTAGGCAACATATCTGGATGTTTCCAGAGGGTGTACAATGTCGGATAGATTTCGCCTTCCACTTCGAAGAACACGGGATTCCCATGAAGGATGATCACGCTGACTAGAACTCCGCTGTGAGTGTGAAGTTTGGTCACAGAGACTTCGCCCTTCGAAGGCATCAAAGCGTTCACATCGTCCGAAGACAGCGATCGGAATCTCTCTTCCACCAGACCCTTCAATCTTTTCCTTTAAACGTACAAAATCGTTCCATTTTTAAGATAACTATATAGACTTGTAACAAAATCTCGTAATGTAACTCGGACGCGTAACAACGTACTCTGAAAGGAAAACGTTAGTGTTTACGGCAGGGGGTGCAACAACAATACATAACACTCTTGTTAGGCTTTGTGGATCGCCAAGCACCCCCACACAGGCATCCCAGGCGACACGCGGGCACCGCATGGAGAGTGGTTACGCCGGTGTTCTTCATTTATTTGACAGCAACATTCTAGCGTATCATAACATAATGTCCTAGTATGCGATGCGGTTACGTTACGCGAAAGTGTTACAAGTCTATAGAACTGCATTTTAGAAAGATATTTAAAGTTTCTTAAAAACTAGAAGAGTAAAAGAATATCACTTGAACATCATCTTTCAAAATAAACGACTTTTGGCTGGTCTAAAAACGACCTAATGGATGCATACTACGATAAAAATGTTTATTTTGAAAGATATCGTCGGGAGATCATGTTCAAGCGATTCCTTTACTCGTCTAGTCTCTAACAAACGGTGAATCTCTTTGTGATGGGTTGAAAATTGCAAGAGGCGGCGGTGCCCGGCCGACCTGCGCCTCCTGGGTGCTCACATATATTACGATATGCCAGAATATGGGACCGGAGTTACCTGTCCGATCCTTTGATGGCACTGCTCGACTTCACCTTAAATGCCTTCTGAAACATCTTATCTAAAGACTAGAAATAACAACAACAACAAAAATCACCTAAAAAATAACAAGATACACGAAATCTCAACACATGTCGATTTCGCCTTAAAATTTCAAGAGCGTTGCTTAAAATTTATAAAAGTGTCTACAGGATGGCAGCACCGATCCCACGAACCGCCTGAAAGACGTAACTATAAACGCGGCATTCACTCCCGTACATTCAAGATACATACATGCGAGTAGCTCAACTAAAAGCTTTGTCCTTATAATATGTAAATAAGAGGTAGCTCAACTCCATAAATGATAAAAAAGTCATAGGTGAGTGAGCTTTAATTATTTAGCTTTTCTTTAAGGTTCTTTATATTCTTCTCACATCCCCCTTTACTTTTTCGATTGTTTTTAATAAAGAAAATCTTTTGAAGAAACTATAAAAAATGTGTTTATTTTGTAATCATTGAGTTATAGTGCAATTGAAAAAATATTTTAGCTCTACAATAGTAGAGTTGCAACATCTATTGGTTATATTCAGATATAGCACTGACTTACTTCATAAGCAGAGTCCTAAGTAGAGTTACCTCTATGTATTTATCTTGACCTTTTATGCCACGGTCATGCCGTACTCCGTAGTCGACTGTCGGTAAAAAAAAGCTTTATGGCGTCAGAGGGGTTGAGGCCAAACAATTTACGATTGTGTCATAAATTCATAATTGTCATTTAATCCGATAGAAAAGGGATGATACCAAATGTTCTCAAAATTTTAAATAAAAGGGTTCCTGCAGTCTTCTGTTAATACTATTTTTTTATTACAAAAAAATATTGAAAATGACACAAGTCCTATTTTTTTCGGCAACCCCTCTGACGTCACGAGCTTCCTCTTACTATGGGGTATGGTACATCTTGCATATCTTGCACATTTAAAAAATGCACCAAAGAATAAACAATGGCCTTGTAAAGGAGATTCAAGGTTAATAAAGAAATATAAAAAGAAAAGGGCGTGGTAAGAGTACAAAAGAAAACCTCGAATTAAAGCTCGCTCACTCACTCAGACTGTTTTTAATTTAAACATGGAGTTGAAATACCGCCATGTATAGTTAAAACAGGTGTCCGCCACCTTTCCCCCCTACAATTGTGTTTTGTAACTTTTTTTGTGTGTGTTTCTCACCGTGACTGGCACTGACTGTTTTTCACTGACTGCCTGTCTGCTACCGTGAGAGAGGACTGAAAAAAGGAAGGGAGGAAAAAAGAAAAAGAGAAAGAGAAGCAGAGCGTGGCCACCGGACGTTTCTCCTGGGACACCGCCACCTCTTCTCCTCCTCCTCCTCCTTCTTTTTGATAATTACTGCCGTTTCCTCTTTTTGTAGTTCTGCTGCAACTACTTGAATGCCACTGACAAATATCATCATAATTATAATTGTTAACCAGTTTTGTAGCTTAAGGAAGTGAAGAAGAAACTTGTTTTGTCTCCTTTTTTTCACGTAATTATTCCTTTTTTTTAAACGTGGCCACATCTTACGTTGTTTTTAACTCTCAAAATCACTCTTATTTTTAGGACAATCTGCACACAAAAAAACCTGTCTTTTTGGGAGATGACACAAGAGGACAACATCAAACTGAGAGTTGTAGATGAGGAATCGAAATGTTGCAGTGGCCGCGTCGACAGTGGTGTCCGCGGTGGCGGTGAGAGCGACACCGACGTCGCCACAACAATTGCAATCAATGGACAACAAGAAGGAAAAAGTTTAGTTGAACTGGTAAAAGCGAACGGCGGCACCGCCACCGCCGCCATCGTCACAACGTCTGTGTCGTGTACGAGCACGAGGACCCACTCAGTGATCCATCCACCCGTTGATGCTCCTCTGTGCACCAATTGTAAACAGATCGATCTCGAATTCTTCGATCCTAGTTGTCCTGGATGCCGACAGATTCTTGTGGATCCGAACACAACGATAGCTCAGATCATGGCCTGCATGAGGCAATGGGTGCCACAGACTCAGAGAAACATCGATTTGCTCGTCGATCAGGTTCTTCGTAGAGGAGCTCATCCGAACGATAGAGACGGTCTTACAGATCTCACGCTTCTTCACTTCGCGTGTAGAGCGGGAGCCAGTGGTGTGGGCGACGGAAGTGCGGCTGCGAGGGCCGTCGTTACGCTTGTGTCTCTGGGTGCCGATGTGAATCTGAGTTGCAAATGGACTCATTTGTCTTCTCTTCACTATGCGGCTTATTTCGATGCTTCCCCCATCGTACACCTTCTTTTAGAAACGGCTCCACAGATCGGTTCGTTTATTCTTTTTCGATAATGGAACGAAATTCTCGGTCGCTAACTGTCGTTATTTTTCTTCTCGTTACAGACATCAACTCAATTTGTCCAGGATATGACTCTGGAACTGCTCTTCATATTGCAGCCAGTAATCTTTGTTTAGAGACGGCAAGGGTTCTTCTTCGGCACGGAGCTAAACTGACGATAAAGGATTCTCTCGGACGAACTCCGAAGGGTACATTTGAAAATGCCGACGAATTATCATATTTAAAAATGTTTTATGGAAAGCTGAGTTTTGAACGAGCAACACTATGGAGAAGTGAAAATTGTATTAGATACTAGAAGGGTAACTCAATCACTTGTCATTTTCAAACTAACTTAAAAAGCTTATTTTGAAAGATATCAACAAGAAAATACACTTAAATGACTGACCTTTCTAGTTTCTAAAACACTTTCAAGTTTCTATTAATTTTGCTCTTCTGAAACCATCAGGTTTTCCATCTTAATTTTAAAGGTGGTATTTTTTTGTTCATTTTTTTAGCGATCTGTGTTTATACAGATCTCAGTTGAACTGTTAGAAACTGATGTTTTTTACGAACAGATTGCGTTCCCGATGTGTCACACTTTGAAAACGTCCTTCACGTTCACGAGGTCATCAGCATGTTGAAGAGGTTACTGACGATGGGCGATGGAGGTGGAGGAGGAAGTGTGAGAGGAAAAAGCCGCACGATGGAACCGGTCTCCGGTCGAGCTCTTCTCCGTTCCATGGGACTATCCGTCGGAGGAAGGGTTCTAGTTGCCGGCATGAAGGTTAAATTAGCATCTATAGACAGAATCACTGTTCATTTTCGACTTATGTTCGTTTTTTCGTTAAGTCTGGTACCTTGAGATTCTGCGGTACGACAGAGTTTGCAGTCGGACTCTGGATCGGTGTCGAATTGGACACTCCAGACGGCAAGAACGACGGTTCGATTCACGGAGTCACCTACTTCAAGTGCAGACCAAATCATGGAATATTCGTTCCGATAAACAAGATCACCAAGATCGGAAGTCCGACTCTGGTTCGCAAATCTTCGGTTCGATTCAGCACTCCATCTCCACAGATCAGACAACACGTTAAGATCGATCTATCAAAAGTCACTTCAAAGATCGAAACGGGTTTTTATACAAATATTTACAAATTATTCTGAAAATTATATTTACCCTATTTTTTTCTTAATTTTATTCAAGGCCTCAGTCTAACGAAATGGACATCAAAATCTCCAGAAAACGAAACTCAATTCGGACTGTTTAAAATTGGAGATCGGGTTTTAGTCGGTGGCAAACGGAAAGCGACAGTCCGTTATTACGGACAAACAAAATTTGCTTCCGGTGATGAAATCTCCTCCAATACTAACTCCACTGTTGAGTTTCAAAGTGATTTGAAATTAATCGATGTGTGCTTTAAACAGGTTATTGGTACGGATTAGAACTGGACAAAGGAGGAGGCAAAAACGACGGATCGGTTCAAGGAGTTCGCTACTTCTCTTGTCCTCAGAACTGCGGCATTTTCTCGTCACCGTCGAGAGTCACGCACCTCCTAACGTCCAGCGAAGACTGTATATCGGAGATCGGTTCGTCCGGAGATGGACCGGGTAGTGGCGAAACTAGAACGCTTTCAAACAGTCCCGATCCTGATTTCAACGGACTAAGGACGACAATGAACGGCCACACTAAAAGGAGTCCCTTGAGGATGTCGTTTCGCATAAAATCACCAAACAAAAGGTACCACAATCACGAGCTTCATTCGAAAATGACCACTGTTTGGTTGAAATTAGCCTCAAATACGACCTGGCCTGGCCGGCCAGGATGAAGTACTGTATAGGAAGCTAATTTGTATGTATATGTTTCGTCCGTAGTCCCAGGACGGCCACCTTGAGATCTGTGATGAGTCCGAACACTTCCGCATCGTCTTCTCTTCAGAACGGAAGGATGGACAAATTTTACCTGAACGAAGGAGTCAACGTTCTAGTGAATAACGAACTAGGTAAAATAAAAACCCCAACTGATTAACAACATTTTCGTGTGACGTGAATGCGATTTCTTGTCGTTTTTGTTATTAAAAGGTATCGTTCGTTACGTTGGTCACGTCGAGTTCGGCGACGGTGTTTGGATCGGAGTTGAACTGAGATTACCTCACGGCAAAAACAATGGAACGGTTCAAGGGAAACAGTATTTCCAGTGTAAAACGAACCATGGGCTTCTGGTTCGTCCTAATAAAGTGACTGTCCACGGACTAAACGGAGCCTCTTTACTTCCGGAACACCTCTTGGATTCGAATGGAACGACGACGACAGCAAACGAAACGACCAAACTCTAATTTGACATTAATAAGGAGGAGCTCATAATTGTTATTGATATTCAATGTTCTATGATATTTAAATATTTGAGGGCGGATTCTAATAGAAATAAATGTATTCATAATAAACCAATGGGTCGCCGCTTTTAATTGTGGTCGAAATTACTAACTTATTATTTTTCTGTAAGTAATGAATCCATAATTAATAATTATGAATTTATGCATAATTAATTTTCTAATGTTATATTTATAAATATATATATAAATTACTGTCAGTATTAAATTAGCAAAAAAATATTTATATTTTTCTGAGTATAAAAATAAGAACTATGCAACAAAAAAATTGTTTGTGATTCCATTTTCAGAGTTTCTTTTTGTGATTTGGGTTTTTTTTTTCTGGTTGTGATTTAATGAGATGTATTTTTTCATAATTAATTAATAAAAATATTATTTAAAAAAAAATTAAAAGTAGTTTTTAAAGTGTAAACGGCACTTTTCGAACACTTGATTTATTCTATCTTTTAGGTGTGCAAAATGAAGAGAATCTTGAATGTGTTTTAGAAACTAGAAGGGTAGCGCGATCTAAATTTAAAAAAAAATCAAAATAAACGTTTTATGGACAAAAAAATAAAAATACCATCTGATTAATACTGGGTTATTTAGAAACTGGCATTAAAAGCATAATTTAAAAAATAACAACATAAGAAAAACCCACAAATGAATGAGTTACCCTTCTAGTTTCTAAAACACTGCCTAGTTTCTCTTAATTCTGCTTTTGAAAAGTTCGAAAATCAGCTGTTAATAAATAATTTTAATAAAATCCAAATGAAATTTTGAAGTTCCGTTTATAGTTGGAACTTTGTGATCACGTCTTCCATGCTATGTATATAATTATATTTATAACCTCCTGTGTTATATTACATTTACAGAAAGCTATTTTCTGAGTATAAACGCGGCATTAATTGCCTATTTGATTGTAGGCCAATTTAAAAGACAGTGTTGCCAGACTGTTCAGTTTACATTCGAGAATGAAAATGTCCAGCGAGAGAGAACAGGATCTCCCATTGATGGCGAATACTGGTGACATTCTCGTTGACCACTACATTCTACACTTGAAGGTGGACTTTGACAACAAGGTGTTCCATTCGAAAGCGTACATTTTCGCGACGCCCGTTCAACCGAACACCACGAACAATGCGGCCGACAACGTATCGAATGCGGTCATCATTTTAGATTGCAAGGATATACACGTGGACAACGTTCAAGAAGTGATTTTAGATCATGATTTATATGTGAATAATGATTCAAATGGAAATTTTACACCTTTGTTTGCACAAAATGATGATTTTTCAACAAGAGTGGCTAATATGACTCATCTGGCAACACTGGAGTATAGCGTTGATGATTGGTCAATTCGAATATGGAAGGCGGGAAATTCAAACTCATATCCTCGCGCGGTGTGCATAAATTATCGCAGTTCACCAATAGGAGCCTCCGTTTCATGGAGACGCGATCAAGACGGAAGGTAATGCAGCGACGAAGTGGCTTTCTTAATTAATCACATTCGCGCTACTTAACACGGCTAAAATAAAAGGCTTTAGGGTTTTCTTTTAGCATTTTTAGCTTGTTTTTAGCTTTAGACGGTTTAAGAGCCTAGGTACACCGCCATCTTGTTGTTTTGAGCAGACGACAACGAGACAAATGAGTGTTCTTATATAGTGTTACTAAAACTGCAAGAAATCGCCTCACAATCGCTCAATTAGAATACAGTAAAGTGCAAAATGCAATAAAAAGTATTGTTCTTCACGTGCTCGATTTATATAATTTTTGAAAAGGTCCTTCTATTTTTAAACAAGGTTCAAAATCGTTCGTTTTTTCAACCCCATGTTAAATCCCATAGGATCAAAAACCGTCCCACAAACATTTGAAAAACTCTCGTTAAAACTGATTTAGAACAATAACAAAATAATTAGCACATACATTCATGTATTGGCTTCACGATGTTTCCTTTTTATAAATTTTGAAAAGGTTCTTCTATTTTTTAATAACGTTTAAAATAGTACGTTTTTTAACTCCATGTTAAGTCCCATAGGAGCAAAACACCGTCCCACAAACGTTAGAAGAACTCCCATTAAAATGATTTAGAACAACCAAAAAAAATTAGCACGTACTTACACGTGTTTATTGCCTTCAGGATTATTCCTTTTTCTAAATTTTAAAAGGGCTTTCTATTTTTAAATAACATTTAAAATCTTACGTTTTTAACTCCATGTTAATTCCCATAGGACCAAAAAAACCGTCACCCAAACATTTGAAGAACTCCCGTTAAAACGACTTAGAACAATCACACAAAAATTAGCACGTACATTAATGTATTGGCTTCACCATGTTTTGTTTTCATAAGATTAGCACGCGAAATTATTTTTCTATTAATTATTATGTGACTTCGAACCGGGAGAAAAAACGTTAAAAAACCGTTTTTCAATCAACAACGATCGCAGCGCCTACATTCGGAGAAATTTCGAATTAAACGATGTATCTAGCCTCTTAATACAAAACGATTTTAAAAAGAATTTCAACATTTATTTGAAACTGAACGTGTAAAAGAATGAGATAAAAAAAGAACAGTAAAAAATAGACCCTACGCCCAAAATGTATAGAATTTATTGATTAGAAAATAAAATAGCAGTTTGAAAATAACAACAGTTTAGGTCTTTTTTTGCTTTTAAACCGTAAACGGTGCCTCAAATTCTGCTAATTTTGCATTTATGGAGGAAAATTTAGAAAAAGTTAAAAATAATTTAGAATGTATAAGGGTAGTTCAGTTACTTAAGAATGTTTTCATAATTTAAAATAAACTTTTTAAAAACAAAGAGGGTCATTTTCTGACGGATATAAAAAGCTTATTTAAAATGATCCCATTTTAAGCATTTTAATTTTTGTTTTTAAAAAGTTTACTTTGAAAGATATCAACATGAAAATAAAGTGATTGAGCTACCCTTCTAGTTTCTATCACACCGCCAATTTTTCCTTACCTCTCCTACCTATATTAGGCCCTATCGTTATCATAAATTCATCATATAAAAAATATCATTGTTACATTTCTTTATTTTTAAAGTTTGTAAAAAAAAAAAATCTTGAAATTCTTTTAAAAATTGCATCAAAAAGCGTTTTTTTTTTGCTGTAACATCTTTAAAAAAAATCTAAATGGATTTTCGTAAAACAAACGTTAAACCCACTAGAGAGTGTTGCTTTACACCGGGAGCATGGGTGAACAACCGAACCCTGTTTCCATGCCAAGAGCCTCCGATTGCCATGGCAACATGGACTGCACACATAGCGGTACCTTCAGGTGCATTTGTCATCACGAGTGCAGATGAACAACTCCAAACGAAGAAACTACACAACGACGATGGTCGTACCGATCGATTTCGAACCAACATTCAAATAAAAATAATCTCTCACATTCTTGTTTATATTTTTTGGGGGGATTCTTACCTGTGCAGGTGGAACAATTTACAGCTTTCGCACTCAAATGAAATTACCCATGTCCACTCTAGCACTGGCCATTGGCTATTGGACAGTGTTCGAGTTACAAGAGTCAAGTACATCATCGTGCAATAGCCTTCCATCGGAGAGTCTTGTACCGAGTGGTTCGAAGTCGGAGGTCGTGAAAGGCGGGCTCGAATATTTCTACCCTAGAGATGGAGTCGGTGCCACCGAAGTCAAGTGTCGAATCATCGCTCCACCTTCCATTATGGACAAAGCATCCAAAGTACAAGAACCTAAACTAAAGTCATTCGATTTAGATCGAAATCTAACTCGAAATAAATTTAATAAAATAATCGCCCGTAGGAACTGTCCACGTATCTTAAGAAAAGTTTGAATTCGGTCACTCAGCTCCTTGGATCCTATCCATTTCGTAGACTGGACTTACTCATTTTGCCTCGTTGCTTCGATAGTTTAGGATTGGCCAGGTGAGGATGAGTAAAGGCCCTTCGGGTCCGAATCTATTTGGAGAAATAAGAAAAATGCTAATTAGAGAAATTTGTGTATTTCAGTCCGAACGTGACATTCTTATCTCAAAGTGTGTTGTCAGGCGACGGAAGTATGTTGGTCCACGTTGGACACGAACTGAGCCATGCTTGGTTTGGACTCCTGATCGGAGCCAAGGACTGGACCGAAGAGTGGCTCAGTGAAGGGTTCGCCACTTTCATGGAGGATGAGATACACGTCAGAACAATGGAAGTAATTGAAACAACACCTAATTATAGAATAGATCTTAATCCTCATTAATAACGTATTATTTTGATTATCAAATATTTATCGAACGTCTGTTTATATTTAATTGTTTCTTAGTGGTCAGAAAGAGAAGCCGATGAATGGATTCAGATTCGAACTTATCTACGATATCGAATGTTAGTCGCCGAAATGGAGAACACTGAAAGTGAGCTGCAAACATTAAGGTAGATCTATACATGTGCAAACGTTGTTAATTAATAAAATAGTAATTAATATTGGTTTCTTTTGAACTGAATCTTCCGCCGCCGTCGTTTGATTATTAATGAGCCTCAGAAAAACCAAAAAAAGATTTTATTTCTTTAGACCAAATAAAGACACCGATGTTCCAAAGGATACGGACGAATCCTCGATCGTATATGTTAAAAATGGAATGAATCCCAACAAATCCTTCACTCAGGTTCATTATTTAAAGGTTAGGCAATTCTAAAACGTAACTTAATGAAGCTTAAACTTAAAACTTTCCAATCCGGTATATCGGGTTGAGATTCCACCAGGATTCAGGCACTTCTTTTAAAGAAAAAGAATTTCCGGATATGTTTAATTTTGCCATTTTTTTCTCAAATAGGAGGCCCATAGAATTAAGCCTTATTCAGAGGAGGCCATAGTGCAAACACAAACATACTGTATATTCTCACCCTTAACTTACTTTCTTGAAAAAAGTAGCCCACGCGTTCTTTCATGGCGCTAATTTTCTATTTTCTTCACAGAATAATAGCTTTTTTCTTTTGTTTTCGAATGCACCCAATGAGTCTAGCACATTTAAGGTTGGTTAGCACACAAGCCGCTTTTGGTGGTCGATTTCGACTACATAATGAAGACGGGTTGTCGCCAAAAACGAAAAATACATTGCAACTACAGTGCAACCACCTTCAAATTTATTTTGCATCTCAAAATCAATCACTAAAAGTTGTCTGTGTGCTAATTAGGCTCTACGATTAGCTTTTTTTAATGCAGCCACGTTTATAGTCTTTATTTAGCGATCATATCCACCATAATCTGTGGTACAATTAGAATACAATAATGAGAGGACAACCATCATGAAATATATCGTCTATAAACGCAGCATAAAATTAGCTTTGTCGAGTTTTACATTTTTAAACACTCATTTTAATTCTTTTCGATGTTTGAAACTTTTTAGGGATTTTTCTTGTTGAGACATCTGAGTGTTTTAGTTGGAAACAAAAAGTTCCTCTCGTTTCTTAAGAAATTTATCATCCGATATCATGGACAACTAATTCATTCTCAGGCAAATACTTCATTAATAATTAATCAAATATTTCATTTCAAGTATGTATACACTTCATGATTTATTTTTCCAATTTTCGTTTTTTTTTTTTAAATCAGGAATTTTTCAGTCTGTTTTTCGAAACATTTCCGGATGTCAAGTAATAGTAAAAAAATCTACTTTCCTTTATATTTTATATGAAAACTAAATTATAAATTTGTTGTTGTTGTTATTGATGAGGAGGAGTGAACCAAGTATAAATGTAACGTCACTATACACCAAATGGCTGGACTATCCTGGTGTTCCCATGGTACAAAATTAATTAAATTCCAAACATAAAACTTAAGAAACCAAAAAAAAAAAACCACCACCTCCAGCTTTTGTAATGTAATCACTCATTCTTTAATTTAGGCGCTTAGAAATGACGAACAAACCCCAACTAATAATAAACTCTACGTTGAAATATTAACTCAGGTACATATTAAATATGCAAATTCAATCTAATCCATTTAATTGTGATGGATTGCAATGAGGTCTTATATTTACATATATACGAACGAGTGCATGTCATCTCAATGTCTTTTTTATATATTATATTATATATATATTTTTCTTAATGAAGGTTAAATGGTGGCAAGAACATATTACGTATCATTTAATTAAAAACAAAAGACTAAGAAGCAAAAAATACAAGTGGGATTTCCAAGAATTAAAATCGGTATGAGAAAACTTAATTCCACTAAATAGTTGTTTTTCTAGTTTCATTTCGCATTAAATGTAGATTTTTTTTTCTTTCAAAAGTTAAAACATTCCGAACAATTGGTTATTTTACTCGAACTTCTATTAAATGCAACAAAAATTTCAAAAGAAACACTCACATGTGTTGGACATCATTACAACCTGGACACAAAAAATGCCAGCGTCAGTACACGGATTCCATTGTTTTCCTTAATTAAGAGCCTTGTCACACAAGACCACTTTTGGTGGTCGATTTTGAATGCAAATTGAAGTCGGGCTGTCGCCAAAACCGACCACTTCGAATCTATTCATAACATTATTGTATTTAGAGACATTCAAACACAGCACCAGCACTTGCAACTTCATTATGTAGTTGAAATCGAGTTGAATCGAGACCACCAAAAGTGGTCTTGTGTTCCAATATAACAAAAATTTTAAAAATAAAACAGAACTGTGGTTACTGCTTTTTTTTTTAGAACCGAGCTGGGTAGCTCAATACACATGTTGATATCTTTCAAAATAAACTTTTCATAATTCCTTAAAGTTGAGTCATTTTCAAACTGACACAAAACTTTATTTTGAAAGATATCAACATGAAAACACCCTTAAAAATAAACTTCTAGTTTCTAAAACATTTTTAATATTTACTTGGTATTATAGTCTACAATAATCACAGTTACATTTGTATATTTTTATTTATAAATTATGTTTAAATTAAAGATCATGTATTCTTAATGATTGCTAACTTTAACATAGTCAAAGCCATTGCCAATCATGAGCTTAGAAGTTGCTATTTTGACTATCTCTCAATTAGCAATTTCCAAAGGTTGAATTGTTAATGATTGCAAAGTCAAAGCTAATGCTAACTCATCACAAAGTAAACTTCATTTATTAGTTGATGAGGTTAGCCATTGCTTTGACTTTAAGAATATGATACGACACTTGAACTCATTCTAGGGCGTAATTAGAAAAATTTGAACTTTGCTTTACCACTTGAATCCTCTAAGCAGGGTTTCAATAAGAAACCCATTTTTCTTTGAGTACGCTTTGAGGCTTTAAGGTTTTTTTAGTGTTAAAACCCTGTTCAGTGAATTCAAATCGAGGTTCAAATTCAAATTGGCAAGTTTTCTTTCTTTATTTTGAATTTGGACTAAGTTTAATGTTTAAAACTCAAAAGGTTCGTCACAGATGGTGCGAACTCATCATTAAACACAACTACGAACCAGGACTGCCACTTGTTAGGAATTTCCTAACGGAAGACCAGGTAATCGAAAAGACGAACACATACAAAAAACGGAGGCCTCTTTTTCAAAACTAAACGTGCGAAATGTGTTTCGGTAATAATTGTAGGCAATGGGAATCTATCTGTATGGAGAGCTGCTGTTATCTACGAGAAAGTCACTCAAGAATTTGGCAATAAGTTGTTGGCAACTTCTTCGTGAAGAAATTGGAGCTTCTGCTCGTCAAGTTGTCCAAGAAATGCTGGACACACACGCAAAGTGACCACCAGACATGCAGATATCAAACATTTGTCGTGATAAATAATTAATTTGTATTCAATTCATTCAACTTTCCATATCTCATTTATTATTCAGCATGTGTTTTTTTTTTCTTATAAAAATCAAACAAATAGATTTTAATCAAATTATACTAAAACATAATTTAAAGAAGACATTTTTTCAATTACAAAATAATAGGCCCACATTAATAGTAAATTAAGATTTCAAAAACTAAATAGAAAAAGCAATGTATTATTCGATTTTCAAATTAAATTTGCGATTACTTGCCAATATGTGTGTTTGTATGTGCTAAATGTTGTTTTAGTTAAGATCATTGACGATGGCCAATAGGTCCTTGGAATCTTGAAAACAACGCAAGACGCAGTCATGATGCTGAAGCCGGCAACGTTGGCCGGTTGCTTCCGAATCGGCCAAACGAGTACAGGTGACAAAAGTGGACACACAATTATCCACATAACAAGCTATATACATATATATTGGGATTATTGGAAGGGGGGGGGGGCGGAGAGGGAGGGGCGAGAATACAAATATATACAGTTTATATTAATTGCAGTGTTGGGGAGTAATTTGTCAAAAGTAATCGAATTACTGCAAACAACTGCAATTAATTCACCTTTTTTAATTACATCACCGTAATTCGAACTAATTAATGCATGCGGTGTTCAAATTATTGAAATGTTCGGATTAACAAAAACCACGCACAGGCCACTTTTTGACCACTTTTCGTTGTCGTAAAAATCGAACGCCTTAGAAAATACATTGCAACCACAACCCAACCAACCGTCTTCGACTTCATTTTCTCCACTTTTGTCCTTAAACGTTATTTACAAATTATTATTGTTCATTTTTATCATCATTACATGATATTACTATTACAAATTATGATATATACACATGACTAGATATTTTTTTTTTAAAAAAATCACTAATTTTAGTTTGTTTCCCTTTTTGAACAATTATTTTTTCCTGAATTGTGTTCAGATTATTAGAAGTTGGTGAGTTCGAATTACCACGATCGCACTGTCATTAGTAATTCACCGTAATTACTTTTGAAAATTTACAATTTCTATATATTATAATTAACTTTTCTAATGAAAAATGCAATTACTTTTTAATTACTTTTGTTTTTGTGTTTTAAACTGTATTTGTTCTCAAACTACTCAAACTATTAATTATTCTCGGAGCATAAGCTATTCCTGATTACCAATAATCAATTAGACTGATCAATGTACATTTCAGTATCAATTTCTATTATTAATCATTTTGTAATTGTTGTTCTTTTTAAGAGTCAGTAATTGTAATTTGTAATTAATTGATATGAATCATATGATTAGCAATTGCAATGATATACTTTGAAAAGTAGTTTGTTATGATACACTGATTAATTAATTGGGTGTAAACTAAACACATTTAATTAACATACAGTACAACTTACCGACAGACATAGTTGTGTCCTGACACAGTGTTGACGAGGGAACTCCTAAAATTACAAACATTCCGATCAATGAAATGTGGTTTTTTTTTAGTATTTTAAATGTTACCACTGACAACAACGTCATCATCTGTAACGGATTTTTTACTCCACCATGCTAGAGAAAATATTGAAATATTATTAATTATTAATTAATAATTTTAACTGTTTTTTTTTTTTCAGAATTACTATTTCTCTTGGTGTTCACATACGATTTGTATTCTCTAAATGGAGATTGTACTGTAGCACAATCTAAATAAAGAGATTTTTTTTGAGAAAAAAAGTGTTATTTCTAGTATTTAGGGTCTTATTCTTAATGATTTTTAAGTCAAAGTTAGTGCTAAACTCATCAACTTTTGAATGAAACTTTCTATCTAAAGTTAATAAGTTTAGCACCAGCTTTTACTTAGCAATTATTAAGAATTCTTCTACCCTTAGCACTTGTCAGAATAGCGGAAAATGAACAAAAAAAAACACCCATTGTCTCACCTGAATTTATGAACAAAAAGGAAACAATGAAAAGTGATGCAAATGAAACAAACAGCAAACACTTCAAATAAGACATTATTTGTTTGATACTTTTTTAAATAATTGTTTGGTAAATTGATTAAACTTAATAAATTTAAAATTATATAAGTCAAAGGGGGGAAAAAACTTGAAATTTACTTTAAAAAGTTTGTTATTTTGGAACAACTTTTTAAAGGACCAGAAAGAGAGAGAATTAAGGTATGTTGCTCCAAGTAAGAATGAAATTTCAGTGAAATTTAGATTCTACTAACACACCAACACAAATGTTGGACTTATAGGAACCACCACACATTCGGCAAAAGAACCACGTGAGCTATGACGTCGTCAGATGTTGGCGGAAGAGGAGGAGGTGGACTTTGAAGTGGAAACACAACCTAAGAATGTTAACCGTGGGTTTTAAAGATTTACTTTAAAAAGACTTAAGAAGAGTTAAGTTCTCATCAATTGAAAAAGACATTTAATTTGAAATTACTTTTTTTTCTTTCAAATTTCAAAATAAGACACCGAACTTCTATGTAATGCACTGTCTTTGCTCCCCCCTTAAATATACACAATTCGGAGAAATAATTAATTAAATATATATATATATATATATATATATATATATGTATTTCTATAAATAAATTAAGAATCAAATTTCCATAAAAATGGTCTATGGACAACTGATTTTTGAAATCTGATTAGTCTGTCTTTCAGATGAGCAAAATGAAGAGAAACTAGACAGTGCAGTGTTTTAGAAACTAGAAGGGTGCACTGCAACTTAAACTGACATAAAAAGCTTATTTTCAAATATATTATGAAAATACCTTAAGTGATTGAGTTATCCTTCTAGTTTCTAAAACACTTTCTAGTTTCTCTTAATTGTGAATTTGAAAGACAGAATAATCAGTAATGACGGTTAACTTAATAGAGAGAGAGAGAGAGACTTTCTAAACATTCTGTATAGTGGTGTGTGTGGCCCATACTGAGAAAAGCTTGTCCACCTTTAACCTAGAACGGGCACTTGAACCAAAAGAAGGAGAAGGTGGAGGAGGAGGAGAAGGAGGAGAATCCTAATGAAAATGTCGAATCTTTTGAGGTTGATACCTTAATCACAGGACCACTTATCCTGTCGACTTAATTAAAATCCCTTGACAAAGAAGAAGAAGAAGAATTAATCGAAATGAATTGGGCTCAAACAGGCTCAGGACTCAAACTCTTATAATGTGACATGTTTACTAAATAAACTATTTTGATTTCTACATAAAAAGAAAAGTTTAAGAGACTAGAAAAATACAAATTGAGCGCTCCAAAACAACCACAAATGTCTTCAGAATTTATCACTAAATAAAAAAGACCACATATGTTGACCTGTATGGTGGGTGATTGCCACTGCCATTTTCAGTGATCATTTTTAAGTCCCAAGTGGTCCATATGATATAACAAACGACCAACCATTTTTTATTATTTTTTTATATCTAAGTGGTCCATTCTTATAGGTCTATTGGCCATAAAAGGAAGCCATCAATTGGGGGGGGGGGGAATGAAAACTAAAATTTGGACCAAGTCAGCGAGAACCAGTTCAATGTATTTTGATCAGTTGAACCCACTTAACAATTTTCCATTCATATTCTTACTAATTAGCAAAACACGCTTTTTCCTAAAGGGTATATATATATATATATATATATATATATATATATATATATATATATATATATATATATATATCCGCCTATCTCTATATTTCTTTTTATAAAGGGAATTTCAAGGCACAGGGGCTCACAGGCCACTTTCAGAAGTCCTTCAAAAATACAATGTGTTATACTATTATATGTATAGGGCACGTCTGGATCACCCTGTATACTAACACCAAATTAATGAAAAGTTGTAAAAAAAAATGTGTCAAATTTTAACATGGAAGTTCAAAATATTATTCTTTGACCTCTTAAATATTTCTTGAGCTAAAATCATAAATAACGCGTGAAAAATCTCCTTGATACCCGATAGTTTAAACTGAAATACAGTCTAAACATATTATGTCCACCAGGATCTCCTTAATAAAGTAACAAAGTGGAAGCAATAAAAAACTCACCTTGAATAATGAAATTTCAAAATACCCGATATATTTAAATTTAAATATAATTGCTAAAAACAATTAAAATACAGTATTAACTTGTAATTGCTAATTACATTTCAAAATAACTAAGGTACTAATTTCTTCCGCATGCATAGTTTTCATATGATAAATGAAAAAAAAAATATTATTCAAAATGAAAACAAGTTATTTGTGCGCCCATAACATGTTTTTTAAAAAAATATATCTAGTTCTATATAAACTAGAAAAAAAACAAATTTTGAAAAATCCTGAGAATTTAACATTCCGGTCAGAGGATTCGAATTTCAAAGTAGCATCCATTTCATTCATTGTGCAAAAAAAATGGAAGAAGACTATCGATCGGCATCAAATAATCATGATCCGTAACAAGGATTAGAAGGAATGATAAAATGTGCCCTAGTCAAATAAATACCCCCGCAAAAAAAAACATTTTCGAATTGCAACCATGACATAAAAAAGGCAAAAGATATATACAAGTAATCATCCTCCGTCTACTGAATTAATAAACAACTCTTAAATTTCTTTGATTAAATAAGATGGATTATTATTTTCAAAATAAAAAAGTTCTAAAAGGCTGACCTCAAGTTTACAAAAGAAATATTAAAAAACTTAAAATAATAATATAACTTGTTGCAAACTGAACTAGAACTCAAATTTATCCTCAGCCTAAACCAAAATCAGCAATTATATATATAATTATTATTATATATATATATAATATCCCAGGTCTGTGTGTGTGTGTGAGGGAACTAACGCTGTGTCGGAATTTATATAAATTTGAATAAATGAACTGCTTTTTTTTTTCTCAAGGTCAACTATATGTTGAACTCTTCCCATCCAAGAACCCCATGATATTAAAGTGGAGAGGGGGAAAAAGGTTGGAAAGTGTAGAGGGGGAGAGAAACGTGGAGGGGGGAAAGTGGGAGGGGGTGGCTGAAATTGAAATGAAAGGAGTGAAAAAAAACGACGCGCATGCGCACAATTGCCTGTGAATTTTGCTCCCGTCATTTATGACGGGTTACCCCACTAGTATTATAATGAAACCATGAATCTATATAAATATTATGCTTAGAAACAATAATTGGGGGGTAATACTGTGGACCTGGGGTGTCATTACCGAAAAGATAAATTGTCATAAATATGGTCATAACCTTTTGTCATATGGTATGTTCGTCTTAATTTTAAGACTTTTTCTGTAATGAGGCTACTTACATCCATCACTGAAAAATATTAGCATTAAGAAATATAGGAATACGGGTAGCTCAGCTCCATTTTAGAGAAAAAATATCGTGATAAAGTGAGCTTTAATTACATAACACCCCCTTCTCCACTAGGTTTTTTTTTCAGCCCTCTTACCTACTCTTATCTTTATATTATTCTTTTTATAATGAGAAACTAGAATCAATTTTATAAGGTGTTGCACTGTTTATGTAATCATAGAAAAGTAATGTAATGTAAGAAAGAATTTAGCTCTAAGTATAGGTGACGTCATCTATGGCCCACATTCAGCCAAATCTTAATCTTAATCAGAATTGCCTTCGAAAAGGCAAAAAGTGTCAAGTTGCAACAATGGTCGCAGTGACTTCAGTGACTTCACCCTAGGCCTTCATATGAAATGGACTATGGCAGTAACACTTGGAATACAAGCGTTATTGCACATATGTGACTAAATGGCAGAAAATATAAGTAAAATTTTGAAAAAAATCAATAATAAAACAAGATAAAATTCCGCCAGAGGGAAGCTGTTATCAACTTTGCCACTGAGGCACTGCCATTGCCATTTGCCATTAAATTCCAAACTGACACACTAGAAGAAGAAAAAAAAATATAAATTATGATTGCAAATTTAATAAGACCCCCCCCCCTCCTCCTCCTTTATAACTACGTATTCCTAAACAAATGCGCATAACAAAAATTCAATCGGTCGGGACTATAAGCGCGCCCCCAGGCTAATAAATTATTTTATACTAAATTATGGAAGGAAGGTTTATTTTATTATTATATTTGGTATCGAGTGGCCCTGTGTGTGTGTGTGTGTGTGCCCACCTCCCCACCATCACAACCCACCACCATTTTAATCATCAAGAAAGGCTGCATTTACAGCAAGCAGAACACAGCGACTCTTAGCGCCTGAAAATGGAAAGTAAAGGATGAGAAGAGAGACAGGCAGGCAATCAGGCAGGCAGTAGAAGAACCCGTGATTCAGGCATACAAGCAAAGAAGGCCATGATGGTTATCACATACAGATAAGATATCCAACAGAAAAGAACAGACAGGAGATTCAGGCATTGCGGCGGCGGCGGTGGTGAGTGAGAAGACAGATTGATGGATGGATGGATGGAGGTTCAAGAGAGAGAGAGAGAAAAAAAAGGGAACCATGGAGGTGCCCTTACATTTTGCCCCTTAAATCCACACCCTTTGATGTATCAAACACAATGGACAACAACAACAACAACAACATCTGTTGCATGATATCAACTATTATTTCAGGTAAGAGGCTTGTGTGCCTTTTTTTTTCAATTACTCTAATCACTGAAAACGGGCTACTTTTTCCAGTGGCACAAAATGATTTAAATGTTCATCCAACACTCCAATATAATAAAAAGGGGGAAAGGGGGGGGGGGGGAATATAAAACAGAATCTTCTATCCGCCTAAAATGATAGACTAAAAGCAATTAGGTAGATTCATTTTGGTCTCTTAATATATTATATTAAAAACCTAAATATATATAAAATGAAACAATGGACAGGTTAAATGTGATATATGGGTGCGCTTTGAAAACATTTCCCTCATTTTCATCAAACAACTCAATGAAACAGAAACAACAATTTCAATAAACCATATTAATTTGCCATTTTTTTTGTCTATATGAAATGAAATGGACGCCCTCTCTTCTTCCCCCCCCCCCCCCCCCCCTCTTTTTTGAGGTTATTTTTTTGGGCACATAATATGTCCACTTTCAAAGAGGTGCAATTCGAAACAAGAAGAAAGAGAAAAAAGATGTCCTACCGTTTACTACATTCAAGTTAACACTCTGTATTTTCTGAATAAATATGAAAAAGAATTTTAGGCAAATGTCTCCATATGAATTTAAACATATTAGAACTAAGATACAAAAAAAAAAATGCTCACACCAACACATAAAAATGACAAAATTTGACACATTTTTAAAGAAAAATGCGCATGTGTCATCCATTCTTTGTCATAGTGAATGTGTCCCATAATAATCTTCTTACATGCGTAAATAGAAAGCAGAAAAAAAATATATATTCTGAGCCTCCTCCTACTTTAAGGTTTTTTCAAAAGATAAAACACAAAAAGAGAGAAAAAAAAGTCCAGATTTAAAGTAATATGATGATAGTGAGAGGCTAATACTGTTCCTGAGCCCTTACATTCATTTTAAGCTTTTTTTTTTTGGGTGTGAATCTTTATATATAAAAAAAATCCACCCAAAAATGGGTTCTTAACTTGATATTTGAATTGATACATGGTTTGTTTTTTCTTCAGGTTGAAATATTTTCTCTCTCCACCCCCTCCCCTCTTACCCCCTTAAAACGTAATCTACTCTAAGGGCCTTGGCACACAAACCACTTTTGGTGGTCAATTTCGACTGCAAAATGAAGCTGCAGGTGGTTGCAACGTGATTCGAAGTAGTCTGTTTTGGCGTCAATCCGACTTTATTTTGCAGCAGCAGCAGCAGCAGTCGAAAAGGAGCACCAAATGTGGTCTGTGTATTTCAACCCTGAAAGAAAGAAGGGAGGAGGAGGAGGAGGAGGAGGAGGAGGAGGAGGAGGAGGAGGAGGAGGAGGAGAGAGGTGGGTCTTCCCCCCACCTTTCTCCTCAGTGTCCTGAGAGACCTGAGAGTCAAACCAATTGTCATGCATAGAAATCTGTGGTCGTACATACAGAATACCGAATTCTAAGCTCCAATAATAAATAATCCATTCCAATTTCCATATTCTTTATAAGGTAGGAAATGTTTCATTTCCCCTTAGACTCAAGACAAACACACCCTGTAATATGTGCATAACATTGGAACGAACCCTTGAGTAAGAAGTAGAGCTCGGATTTTTATGCAATATCAAACACAAATGTTTCTCAATTTGTGGCCCAAGTGCCAATTGTGAAGAACAACTGCAAATATGCTTTTTTAATCAAAAAGGCTGGTTAGAGGCTAGATGTCTGGTTACTATCAGTTGTCAACTAGAGTTCTAGCCTCTAACCACTTTTTTTTTATTGAAAAAAAACATTGTTGGTTGATCTAAACGCGGGATTTTTACTTCAAAATTGGCTCTAGGCACACAGAGTGAGAAACATTTGTTTGATATTGCATAAAAATCCGAGCCATAATTATAATCAATGAAAATAATAAGGAATATTAAAGCACACTTTAACCATTCCACACATTGTGTCCATTTTCGTTGCTTTTTATTCAGTCATTTCAAGCGTCAGGCGTATGTGTGTATTGCGGGCGAGTTTGATGATGCCAACTAAGGGGGAGTTTCTTACATTTTTATGCATTTCTCATTCGATAAAACGAACGAAGAGAGTTGATTAGATCCACATATTTATGAAAGTCAAATTAATATGCTGACTCTTTTTCATCTTCGATAAGAAATTTCATTAAATTGTCTTTTCTTCATCATCTCCATTTGAGATAGAGAGAGAGGGAGAGAGAGAGAGAGAGAGAGAGAGAGAGAGAAACCACCAAAATTAATTGAGATAAATAAAAAATGTCTAATAGAAAGAACAATGCAAAACGCTTATTATTTAGTTAGGATTTTTATTTTACAAGATTATAACCACCCCCTCCCCCTCTATGTCAATAAAGTTGCTGTAGGCATAAGGGGGGTATCACATGCAAGGGTGCATTTTTTGCTATAAATGTTTAAAATGAACCATTTTCTGCAATTATACAGAAAGGGTTCTTTTTTTTCTGCAGAAGAGAAAAGAGGAAATAATCAGAAAAGGGAAGATGATGCAATTATATTTCATCCCTCTTTTTTTTTCTCTCTCTCCCTCTCTCTCTCTCTCAGTGATGAACACACATAAAAACTAGAATACATATATATATATTTATTATTATTGTGGAAGCCATTTTGATTGTTACATCATCTGATTTTCTCGGCGGTTGAGACAATGAGTTTCCGACAAAGCATAAAAACAAATATTTGCTCAAATTATTGAGGATTTTGAATAGTCTTCTTCTATAGTTGGATTAGCCTGAAAAAGTTTCAATTCACCTAACCTACTAAATACACACACAAATATATCAAAGTATTACATTAAGTATTAAAAATAATTTCATGAGAATTCTGTTTCAAAATAAACGTTTAAAAATAGCCTACTAAATTAATTCTTCCGTTTTCCGAAATTCTCCCAAAAAATAGATTGGAGAAAAGAATTGCAAAATAAGTGTTTGTTTTGTAACAAACACTCATTGTTTACTCTTCTAGTGTTTATCTCTTGTAGTATTTATGAGGCGCCATTCAAGTACAATTTTATCTATAGATCACTTTTTGCATTTCATAACATTTTGAAATGAATGGCCTCTCATCCATACAATGTAACTAAATTAACGTTCCACAACAAGTAATATTACTTTCTATTTATGATAAATAAATTCAAAAACGTCTGTTAAAAACTAGAAGAGTAAAAGAAATTTCCCATTAAGTGCTTTTCCAATGTTTTTTTTACCCTCAAAATTCAACATGAGAAATAAAATATGTAACGAGGTCATTGATCACCTTATTTTGATATTTACTTATTCTCATTCGTTATTAAATTGAAATATTTTCTTAAAAATTACATCTTTTATTCTAGTTTCAAATTCGAGTCCCTCGAAATCCATTTATTTCTCCTTTTTTCCCTCTCCATGAGATCAATTTAATCTAAATTTGATCCGAACTGCAACACAGAAGAAGACAAGAGAGACACATAAAAATGCCAATCCACTAGACTCTTATTTCCCTCTCCCCCCCCCCCCACACTTCTCCCTTAACCCTACCCTTTTCCCCCTTGCCCCTCCATCCCTCCCTTCTATAAAAAAGTACTTTTATTCATGTTCTTTTCAGGCAATTTGGGCAAAATGACAAATGCAACATCACTCGGCCTCCCTGCCACTGCTTGCGTTCAATGGCAACTGACTGACTTTTTCTTTATTATTATTATTTCTCTCCCTTCAACACTCTCTCTCTCTCTCTCTTTTTCTCTCTCTCTTCAATGTACTTTTCTATAAAACTGCTAACATTCTTTCAAAATCTACTATACAAGTGCATACAAAGTGACCTTATTTCATTTGGTTTCTATTCTTTCTGAATAGGCCAATTCGACATATCTCTCTCTCTCCATAAAGAAATAGACTTCTATCTCTTTTCGCGCCTATTTTTCTATTCTAGTTCGCTTTTAATTCAATCTGTGCCTCCACTTGAAAACGTTCAAATTCGAAAAAAAGAAGTGAGTGAAAAGATGAGGAAAAAAAAAGTCTTAAGTAAAAAAAACACACACACTGAAATAGGGGAGGGGAACCCTTACATTACATTTTGTAGCACAGCTGTTCAATAGCTACACTACTACTGGTGTCTATGGAGAGAGGTCACTTCCTTAAAACTTAAAACGTATTTTTACTTATATGTACACACACGGTGGTGGTGGTGGTAGTGGTCACCACCCTCTATAAGTATGTAAACCTAAAATTCAGTGGTTCTCAAACTTGTTTTTTGCTGGGAAAAAATGCGGCACACCTCGCAAATCTCATGACACACTAATTGTACCGTCAGTTGAGCTGTGAAACTAAAAAATATTTTAGTTAACTACTAGTCGATGGGTAGTCAACTGAAATTTTAGTTGACTAAAAAATTCAGAAGACTAAAATCAAAAATTAGTCAACTAAACCAAAAACAACCTTTTAGTTTTAGTTATGCCTTACATATATAAGTATTAATGACGGATGGTCTAATATCATGTAAAATAGTGGCTCTCACACTTTATTTTAAAATTTATATTAAAATAACACGTTTGACTTTTTAAAGGAGGTGAGTACCGCCTTTACATTTATGCTCACGGCACACTAAGTGTGCCAGAGCCACACTCTTTAGAAACCACTGGGTTATTTAGCATACATCATTATTTAGCATACATCAAATAAGAAAATTTCGTTTATTTTACTTTTTCCAACAAAGAAAAAATCTTGAAAATATTAAATTATATTAAAAGATTAAAGATAACATTGAAAATTTTGCGGCACACTTGGAAAAACTCACGTTACACTCTTTGAGAACCACTGGTCTAGACAGAAAACTGAGAAAAGAGTCTGAGCGGACGCTTGACCACAACACAAACATAAACCTAACAAAGAGGAGAACAAGAAAAATACAATTTCTACTGAGTTCTTCAGTAAAATCGCTTAAAATGACACACCATAAGATAAAATTGTTCACTCTCTTTCTCTCTCTCTCTCTCTCTCTCTCTCTCTGGTCATTCTCTTTATTTTTTCAGAATATGGTCAAACTAAAAAAAAAGTATAAAAAATAGCCTCACACCAACTACCACCCCTTTTATTCTTCGTAAAATGGGGCGGTAACAAGTTGACCTAACAAGGAGAACAACAACAAAAACGGCGTTCATCATCTGAACCCATGTGACCAGAGTTTTCCAACTTGTGACTACATCTTAATTAAATTGGGCGTTGTTCGCAAATATTTCGATCCAACCCCGGTCAGAGTCGCTCCTACAGTACATACATATATATATATATATATATATATATATATATATATATATATATATATATATATATCGTCACAAATTAAGCAATAAAAGTGCCACAGAAACACCATATAAAAAAGTAAAGAGTGGTTTGTAGAAGGGGAGGAGGAGGAGGAGGTGGTTATTAGAACACTCCTCCTCCTAAAAACAACCTCACACTTTAATGGCAACTAGACACATCCTTTGCACTTTGAATAATGCAATTTTTATATTAAATATATTAAAAATAAACAATTTCCACTGAAGCAACAAAAAAAAACCTATGGAAGAAAATGTAATAACTTTTTTTAAGAGTTGTCCATGGTTTTAATAGAATGTGAGATGATCCAAATAGATAAAACCGTCTGTCTCCATATCAAGGCTCGCATTCAAGAATGGAAATTTCTCACTTACTTTCTCTGAACCTGAAATTCAATTAGAAATAACATTTTTAAAAAAAAATATTCAGAAAATCAGAAATTTTTCTACGTTAAAACCTTTGCTCAGAAGGTTCAAATTGCAGTTCAGATTTTAAGATTCTCTTCTTGAATTTTAACCTATGGTAACCCTTAGAGATGATTGTGAAAACTGACTCACAAATATTAGTAATATTAACAAGAATATTATATCATACATAATAACACAAGTGTAGCTCAATCATCCCACTTATTAATCGCACGTAATGTCGATTCGATATAATTAAATAATTTTTTGCATTGTGTCACTTTTTCCGCAAATGAGCGATATGTATTAATTCTAAAAAAAAAAAAATAACCGACAGCAATGATATTAAATTAATAACAATAATAATAATAATAAAAAATGAAATTTAGTTTTTTTTTCTGAACCTTTCTTTACTTTATTTTCTATAACATTTTAATGTATAAAAACACACAGAAACACAAATAAAAGCTAAACCTAAGCATTTATATCTCTCTATAGCTCAACGTTAGCCATAAAAGCGTTAGTAATAATAGTAATAGTAATAATAATAATAATAATAATAATAATAATAATAATGTGGTAGACAACGTGGCTTATATAGTTTTGACCATTAACACGCACGATAGGGGCAAGTGAGTGAGTGACCAGCGAGAAAAATACACATGCAATTAAGCGGTCAGAGAGTGACACGATGGCCACATGGTTATTATCATTATCATTATCATCCCTTCTCTTATTCCCCTTTTCCCCCTAAACCTCTAAAAAAACCATCCTCCCTTCTTTCTCTCTATCAATAATGGACTTTGTTTTAATACGGCTCCATCCGCACCCGGTCCCGTAACAAGGGGACGACAATGCCTGTGGTCCAAAATGTATGACAAGGGTCTCTCCTCCTCAGGGTCTTCTTTTCTACTCCTGATTTAAATGTCTTCACACTTTAAAAAATACATATAACACAACAAACAATATTACAAATTTCAATTGTTTGCGATGTTATAACATTTAGACTTGAAACTTCTAACTTTTAATGACTGGAAAATTATGTGACACAAAAATGGTTTAGAAAATTAATCTTAAATGTTACAATAAATTTTAAATTATAAAATGGTAAGCAACTAACTTCATTCATATATTTTTGTAAATTATTATGCTTGAGTATTGTATTTGTGTTCCCCTTAAAGAAAGGCTCTGGTCTGGAAGAAAAAAACTAAAACCCACAAAAACCTTCCCCCCCCCCCCCCAAATCATCTTTTTAAAGTGAATTTAATTTTTTTATTAAAAAAATATGTACATATTTCTATAAATTGATAAAATCCAACAGGTGGCACTGAATACAAAAAAATTAGAAACTATAAAGAGCTTGAGTGTAAATTGTTGTAAAAATGTGTTTGAAAAAACCTGTTTCTTTTGAGTGGTGATCAATATCTAAGGGGGTTGGGTTAAGATGATGACGATTATTTCTACTATAGACTAGATAGAAAAAGATATATACATTATATATCTATGTGTATTTAACAAGAAACTAGTGAACCCCATTCAAAGCAAACCCTCTTTTTTGTCACGTTTTCATCATTAAAACACCCACTATGGACGTGCCCTTTTCTTACATATCTTGTCTTAAGAATATCAGTTTCTTTTAAGCATTATTATTTCTATTTTCCTCTCTCTTTTTTCTGTTTTCCTCCCGAAATCCACTTTTTTTTTTCTCTCTTTCACTTTTTCCCTAAAAAAACTACACAAACATAAGAAAGAACCCCCTGAAGTGTGGCAATCACTGCTAGCACCTCCTTATATATACAGTATACTGTAGCAAGGCCTATATCATTGAAAATAATCCGAAATTGCTTTTGTTTTCATGACTTTTCAAAATGATTAAGATTGTAAATAATGACTATAACGAACAACACTCTTAGTCTAACAATTAGATCATATAATACTAAGTCCATATCCTGATTCCTGAATTGTTCACATATCAGATTCCCATTTAGAAAAAGAAAACTAAAAAAAAAAAACTTGATACATAGCTGTCAATAGAATGAGGCTGCAACTGAATAAAAGCTAATTAGAATAGGCGCCAATCGAAACAAATGCTAAACTGAATAAACCCAAGAAATTGGCGATTAATCAGTTCCGCGTTTGTTAAATTTGGCTCAATTTGAAGCTTAATCAGTGCCACCAAATAGAATTTCATTCAGATTTGTGATATAAAAAATGCCGAACACAAAAAAAATATCTAACAAAAATTAAGTTTAAATTTGAGTGCAAAATATCTGAATGAATATATCGATCCGATTCTATCTGAATTGTGATGAAAAAGTAAAGAGTTCTTTCTACTTTACAGTAGATATGTTACAGTAAATATCCAAAATAAAGAGAAATCAAGTTAAAAAACAATCAATTATGTTCAGTTAAAAATCTTTACCAGCATTTGATAAAACATTAAACTAATTTCTTATCTAACTTAACAACCATTAGCTAATTCCAGTTTCAAATCTCAAAAGTCACTAGAAGTCTCCACATGCTTCAGTTAAAAAAAAAAAACATTTGGAACTGATGAGGTTATTTTTCGTTTAAGGAGTAAAATTAAAGTGATTTTAAAGTGTAAACGGGGCCTTTCGAATTTTGGATTATTTTGTCTTTAAGGAGCAAAATAAAAAAAATTTTGAATGTTTTAGAAACTAGAAGGGTAGTCATTTTCATATTGATATCTTTCAAACTAAGCTTTTTATGTCAGTTTGGAATTGACCCAACTTTAAGCAAACAATATTTTTTTTTTTATTTTTGTCTATAAAATGCTTATTTTGAAAGATATCAACCATGAAAATACTCTCAAGTGATTGGGCTACCCTTCTAGTTTTTAACACACATTCACGTTTCTCTTGATTTTGATTCTTAAAATTAGAAGGGTCCGGAGTTCGAGAGATGTTTCTACTTTTATTATATAGTCTACCTACATATATTAAAACTTGTCTTCATTTATCCCGAATTTTGACTGTTTATAATGAAAGTGAGAAGATAAAAAAGGGTTAGATAAAGACTTAAATTAGAGGATTGACATTTTCAAACAAACTCAGAAAAGACCCATTTTTTTTTGTATCTCAAACGAAATTATTCGTTTTGTTTCAATCGAACGCCTGCTGTTTTTTTAAGTCGACATCCAAAAGCTTTTTTTCCAAAAAAAAATTCTTTCCTTTCTTTTTCTGTGATGATTACTACAACCGAACTACTTTCTGCTTTCAATACTGGAGGAGGATATATATATATCGATGATGATGTGTGTAACTTTCTATAGATATATGATATATATATATATATATATATATATATATATATATATATATATATATATATATATATATATATATATACATTTAAAATATAAAAAGAGAAAAAGTCGATATTTGCAACAGGTCATGCTGAAAACGCAACAAGTTGTTCCTTCAAATGTGAATTTACACACAGCTTGAACTCCAATTCTTTTCTCTCTTTTTTTTTTCTAGTATTTTTCTTCTTCTTCTTTCCTTTTCTAGAAATAAAAAAATAGAATATTCATTCTCAGAATTTAAAACTACAATGTCAGTCTCTCAATTATCCGACATTTCGGTTTTTAATCTGATATGACACAACCTACACACCAGTGGATTCCCAAAGGGTGTGCCGCGAAATTTTCCATGTTACAATGAATGTGTTAATAGAATTTCACATTTTCAATTAAATTTTAACTTTATTAGTAAAAAAAAGCAAAATAAACCAAAACCTTCCACTGGTTTCCAATGGATTTGCTGTATGACACCCTAGCGTGCCCTGAGTTTTGCTAGGTGTGCCATCATTCCTGAACGCCGTTGAGAACCACTGACCTACAATAATTGCACAAGATATATACAATGTTGAGAAACAATAAGGTTAATCTTTCATTTTTTTAAGATGGTTTATGAATAGCTGATTTTCGAATTTATGATTATTCTGGCTTTCAGAAGAGCAAAAACAAGAGATATTAAAAAGTGTTTTAGGAACTAGAAGGGCAACACAATGCCTTAGGGGTATTTTCATGCTTTATATCTTTCAAAATAAGCTTTTTATGTGAGTTTGAAAGTGGCCCAACTTTAAGCAGACAATATTATTTAATAAGATATCAACATGAAAATATTTTTAAGTTACTTGAGCTATTAGTCGATCTGTTTGCTTCTTCTCCAGTCATATTTCTGTATTATCGGAGTCCCTATCGAATCCCATTCTACTTTGATACTAAAAACTATGAAGGAAGAAGTATCTCTCGTGTAAAAATGTCATCACAAAATTAATAATCCTATCTGGCATTAGATATGCACAATAATATTTATCTTACAAAATTGCAACTGTGTAACATAAAAATAAAGATGAAAAATAAGACATGAGGTGGTCAAGTATCTAAGATATATAAATATTTTAACAGCCGACCGAAAAAAGTAAAAATTGTTGTTTATGCCTCAAGTAAAGAAAAACTCAGATCAATTCGTTGTTATTCTATTTTTTTTTTACAATATATACTACTGTATATCCCTATATAGCCCAACAGAGCATAAGAGTAGAAAAACATGTATTTCACTCTAACTCTAACTCTGAGATACATGCAAATTATTGAGTCATCCCTAGCCTACCCTCTCCTATCATTTCCACATTCACTCGAGGCCAACTTTTAAGTTTGTTTTGGCTGATGAACCTTTTCTTTCTTTCCCTTTTTTGGTTTCCGTTTTGGAGAGAGAGAGACAGAGAGAGATAAAGGGATAAGGGGAAGAAATGGGTAGAGATTAGGGCCAAAAATGAAAGAAATATCTTCACGACTCAACAAAAACGCAAAATTTACAATTTTTTCGGTTTGAGTAAGAAATTCAAGTTTGCGCTTCACTTGTAAACTTGTAAAAAAAAATTTTTTGAGAATTTGGAACAACAAAAATTTCGATCTCAAGTTTTATTTTTATGTCTCATCTTTTTTTTTAGTAGAATCTCGATTATCCGGACTAAATGGGACCGGAGCTTTTCCGGATTGTAATCCGGAAAATCACTTTTTTTCTACTTTAATTATCTCCTTCACAATTGGGAATTTAAAAGTCAAAAACACTGATATAGTAAAAACACATATTATAATAAAAAGTCTATCAGGATTACCCGGAAATGTGTATTACAGAGAACCGGATAATCGAGATTCTACTTTAATTTATAATTTATTCTAAAATCAAAATTCTCTTCTAAGTACAAAAATGACATAATAAGGACTGGACATTAGTTTCCAAAAGACCCGTACATTATTAACAAAAAAAACCCTATTGATAAGCAATTTTTTTAAAAAAAATATGGAACTGTTGTGAAGAATTTAAAGAAACATTTACTTTTCTGCAAATTCTAATCTCGTATTTAAGTCATATTTGCTTTTTTATAGCTATTTTCTTTGTTTACTTTTTCTGGTTTATGGTTTGCAACAAGAGATTTAATGCATTAAAAACCATCTTGTATGAGATTCATAGATTTTTCTGAAAATGCATAACTGATTTCAGCTGCAGAGGGGCATATTGAGATTTTGCCTATTTTTTTTAATATTTTCCGGTTTTGCCAAAGCATTTCGCGACTGTTCTCCCTCTGCCATAGGCCTTCATAGCTGCTTGCAAAGTAAATCAAATTCAAATTTAAAAAAAAACACACACATTAGATTCTTTTAATTTTCTGACAACGCATTTCGCATGCTGCAATTGGACTTTTGTCCTCCTGCCACAGGCCTTTTTGGTTGATTGCAGAATAGGTTTTTTTTAATTCAAATACTAACAGATGTTCTTTTTTATTTCCTTAAACCAATAATCCAACCTAACATTTTGAAAAATATACAAATGCAATTGTACATTTACGAGATAGGTTCACATTTCAAATCTAAAAAAACACCTGAACTTTGAATCCATATATTAAAGAGATAAGAGACCTAAATAAAGCTCATGGACCGAGCCTCATAGCCTGGAAGGCTTTTTCAAAAAGCACAGTTTCCTTTGCCCTTGTGGGCTTCTTGGGCCTGAAGGGCCCCATGTTCCTTGTGAGTTGGGTTTCTTATAACGTTTTATGAACTGAGGTGACGCCTCAATTTTATTTTACAAAATGTTAGGTCTCCAGTAAAAACAAAAAGCAAACGTTTAAGTCCATGACGAACCAACCATATGTTATAATTTGTACATTTTTTCATTATTTCTAAGCACGTTATATTTGTTTACACTTTGAAGTGTAGACAAATAGACTTTGCACACATAGCCTATATATATATATTTTTTTTTATCAAGTTAACAAAAAATTGGATTTCTCTCAGAAGTTCCAATTGAATGCAAAACGACAGACAGGTGTGAACAAAAAAAAATGCGTCATTGCCACTCAAATGATAACCGAAAAAAAAAGTCATATCAGGTTGGCAAAACATTTTTGATTAGAATATCAACTTTTTTTTCTCACAGAAATTATATGACCAATGAATATATATTGATTGATCGATTGATAAATAGCCTCAATTCACTTAAAGCTATAGCTTTAAGCTATAGCTTAAAGCCTTTTCATCAAGATTACGTCATTCTTCAAAATAAAAAAGGAGTGTGGTTTTTATAACAAACATAAATAATATATATATATATTTTCATAGCTCGGATAAAGAAAAAAGACATTGACGAAATCCCTATGGGAGAAAGGAGGACTTCTCTCTCCCATTTTTCCACCCTTGTTTCCAATCCCAATCCTTACTCCTCCTCATCGTTCATATTTATTTACCCTCCTCCTCCCTCCTTCTTACGTCAACGAAGATTTTTTTTATTTTATGACTATCAAGATATAATAAATCCCATATAAAATATATACAGAGTGGCGCAAAAGGATTCAACGCATTTGGAATATTTATAACTTTTGAACAGAACAACAAAATTACATTATAAAATTTGAAAACAAAAGTTTAATTCTTACATTTTTTCCACATTCACTTATGAAAAATAATGTCTAACAAATGACCGCCTAAGAAAAAAAATTGGGAACCTTCAAATCTGTGGCATCATCATTATAGAGAGGCAATAAGACTATGATATGATGGTAAATTGTTATATCTAGGTCATAAAACGAAAGCAAATTACAGACTAATACAATGACTAATGTGCAGAATAATACGACAGTCATAAAATAATAGCGCACAAGCAGTGACATCATAAGGTATGATTGTCACGATTTTTCTGTAATGAGATCCCTGTTGATCTTGGCGGCCATATTAAATTACCTAAATGGTAAATCGAAAAAAAGTAGCCATTTTATATTAGCTGCACTACAGTATTTGTGCGCGTTGACTGACGTACTGTGGTGTATCGGGCTCCTTCTCAACTTTTCAAGTTTATTACAAAAAAAAAAAGAAAAGATCCCAAAATAACAACGTCACCCTGTATCTACATGTATATAGAGATACATATTCCCTAAACTATTTCACTGTCTAATGGACTTACGTAATGTATAAGCAAAGTCTATCTTCTTCTTCTATAAAACTCAAAGTGGTCGGTAGAGAATTGCTCTTTTTTATGCCAATAGAAGACTTACTAATGTAGATTTTTTTTTTCGTAATTTACCTAAATTTTATACTCCAAAAAAAAAAAAAATACCTGACATCATTTCAATCAAGAAGAAGAAAAATATGATTTACAAAACAAAAAAAAAATCTTCAAAAAGTCCTCATTATGCAGATGTTAATTATGCATAAACTAATGGCTAAATTACATTTGTATCTAATTTCTATATTATAAACATGAGTTAATCATGTTAATATAGAAATTACACAAAAAGCAATTCATCTTGTTAGGTAGAGGTTACCCTACGTACTGTAGCTACCTGCCTGGTCTTTAACTAGGGGTACATTAAACATGTTTTACATTACATCCTAAAAGGTTAATGGGTTTCTTAACTCTTAACCACAAAAATGCAATGGCACCCGGGGTTTTTTGTTTTGTTTTTGTTTTGACTTCAACGACACAACATCAACATTACAACTCTTAATTGCATTATGATTTATTGTCCCATATAGTAAAACCCCATCATCCCTTTTCACTCTCATTCCATCCCTCATCATCATCATTATTGTATATATGTACACCGATAATGTCATTATAAATGTCATTTTCATTGCTCCAAACCATTAAAATATGAGGAGTCTACTTTTTTGTTTGCATCTGTTCACTGGCTTTTATTATTTCATCTTTCATTATTCACCATATATTCGAAAACATATTTAATGTAGAAAAAGAAAACCCACATTCTAGTTCTTCGGTAAATCAACTCTTAAAATTACCATGATGGCCACTAAACAATAAACACGATTTAAGCACTCATAATTTACATACATACAAAGATATTACATTGTGTCAACATCTAACAATGTTCCATTATTTCTAGAATCAGAATTTTTGCAAACAACACAAGAATTATGGAGTTTGAATCATTTTTTTTTTTTTTGGAATGGACGGACCATCACTAACCTACAAATAATATAAGCACATTTGTCTAGGTACAGTAGGTAGGGACAGGTGGGGCTTTACACCCCCATTTCAAATGACGACGAGTGTTAGAGGTGGAGGCTAGCTATTAGAGTACCGGAGACCAAATTACCATCCTCCACACCAAGCTCCCGGGCACAGAACGCCTCTAACCACATTAATTGAAAGCATTGCTAGCCTCCACCTCCAACTCCCAGCAACGTTCGAGATGGAACACATCCGGGCAGGCCCCTATAAAAATCTAACCATAATAAACTGATGATAATGAAAAGTTAACACCAAACAGATCTCCCCCCTCCCACCTCCCTCTAGTTCAATACAGAATAAATAAATGCAATGTTAAAATTCATCATCACCCACCCGCCCACCACCATTTTCATTTTAACATGATGGTTATTATTAAAAGTTGACTTAAGAATACCAAGAGTTATTTCTATTGCACTCAATGATAAAGTAACACCACCTGCTCTCAAAACTGATTTGAAAACAACGGCAACATTATATGAGTCCCCCCCCCTTTTAGAATGACAGTGGTGTAAGTCAATTTTATCTCATCTCTTGAGTAATATCTGGTATTCAACAAAAAATGAAATCAGTGAATACTAAAAACCTCGGAGAGAGTGAAATCAACGAAAGAAACGTGGTCTTTTTTGGGAATAATAATAGAAATATTTAAAAAATTACAAAATGGCATAAATGAGATTTTTCATTTTTGTTGACTTACACCATTCTTATTCTAGGAAGCTCATATACTGTGATTGACATTGTTTGAAAAAGAGCAACAATGGCTAAAGAGAAATAGGCCTATATATCTATATGCCTTGTAAGAAATGGAATCTAATTTGCATCCCGCCAATGAGAACCAAAAAAAAAAAAAATGGCCCCACATCTTGCTCCATAGAAATTCCAGCAAAGCGAGTTATAATATCCAAAATTGAAACAGACAAACCATAAGTCTAAATATGTATATATCTCTATACACAAAAGAGACATAATTCAATTAAAGACTAGAAGGAGACCAAAAGAGAAAGAAGTGTGTGTCATTTGACACAAACAACAAGCCCCTATTTCTACTATACTCTTGTGTTCTAATATCTCTGTTACCAGAGACAGTTAAATGACACAAAACACATAATGGTGGACATCATTAAATATACTGAGAATCTTCCCTCCAACTAGAAAACTAACAAATGTTATCTAAAAATATATATGGATAATAACAATGCAAATGAATAATGGGTAGGAGGTGGCGACCAACATAAATGCTGCAATTCGATGACACCAAACGGCCGTTATGAACCTCTCTTGCTCACTTCCTTTCGAACAAAAAATAAGACCCCGAAAAATTGATCCCCATGTAATTCCAGTGGAATTAAGACTGAAGAAGTTCCTAATTTAAAAGCTGCTACTACTCGAGGAGGAGGAGGAGGAGGAGGAGGTATAAATGCTAATAATGAAAATACGCACTGGGGCCTTATACATATATAAATATAATATAAAACAAAAACATCCCATTTTCAACTAGTTGCCCTTAAAAGAAATAAATTATTTCCATAATAGTGTCTATTGCCATAATTAAACAGGTCGCAGCTGACACAACAGACGAAAACATTAATAATAAACAATAGACCTCAAAAATCCCTCTTATCTCTCTCTCTCTCTCTCTCTCTCAAAAAAGAATCCACCCTTACACCCTCTGTCCCCTTATTCTTTCTCTACTTTAACTATTTTCACACAAAAAATAATGCTATAAATAAGATATAAATAATCTATAAATCAAAGGTGTCACTATGTGAATAATTAAGAAATTTGTATAAACAGCTGTTAAAATATGCAAATGAAAGCAGAACGATGCAATATAGTCAAGGCAACCAGAACAATGCGGTTTTTAAATCAAATAACTTGTTTAGAGACTAGATTTCTCGTCTGAACAAGTCTAGTCTTTTAGATTGGCAAGCCTCACACAATTCTAGTCTCTAGAATGAGATTCATTGATTGAAAAACACATTTTTTGGTTGACTAAAATATTGTACTCTCGAGTACAACAACAACGAATTTAACAGATTTTGCATTTCAAAAGCAACTCAGTAAGAAGAAATTTAAAATATTTTAAAAACTAGAAGATTTTCACGTTGCTATTATTTCAAAATAAACTTGGTATGACAAACGTTCAAAAATTATGTCATTTTCAAACTGCTATAAAAAGTTTATTTTAAAAGATATCAACATGAGAAGAGTCTTACGTGATTCATCTACTCTTCTAGTTGCTCCTGAAATCCCCCGAATTTCAGAAATATTTGCACTTCAAAGTGTCCTTAGATCTGTATGATAAAAAAGTTTACAAACGAAGAACGGTCCTTAATGAAAAATATCTTAATTTTGCCAATTATATAGAAAATTCAATTGAAAATTAGAAAGAAAAATTTCCAAATAAACTTAAGATTACAACAGAGAAAAAAAATGATAAATAACATTTTTCAAGTCTTAGAATTCTACATTTTGAAAACTGAAATATTGTAACCAATGAAATTACTAATAAGAACCACAATTGACACATTTGGAAATTCGACTGAGTGAATGACCCCCGATGACATAAGAACAACGTCGAAAAGCCAAAACAGAAATAGCATTAACAGGTATCCTTAAAAAAAAGCACACCTGTTGAGTGTGCGTGCGCCTTTCCCTCTCTCTCTCTCTCTCCCTACCAAACACCATCATCCGCCGCCACCAACCACCATCCTTCACCGCCACGAAAACTAAGAAAACGGTGGCGAATTCAAGACACCTGTTGATTCCATCTTTAAATGCTGATGTTTTTAGCTGTGTATGAACAATATATCAGACATATAGAAAACAATATTAGATCAAGTGAAACAAATAAGCTGTTTTTCTTAGTGATGATTGCATTTTAATGTGTCGAGAGAAAAATACAATAAAATTCATGCAAAAAAAAAAAAAAGAATGACCACCACCAGGAAAATCATCATCAGCACAACAATAACGAAGACGCCGATTTCGATGCAAAAGAAATCATGCTGCAATTGAGGCTGACAAAAAGAGAAAACTCGAAAGTCCCTTGATACCACCACGACCACGACCACCACCACCACCACCACCACGGTCGATATCTAGTCTTCTCCCTTTCTCAAACCAAGACAAAACTTTAAAAGGATTCAGATAGAATGATGATGACATATCAATATATATATATATATATATATATATATATATATATATATATATATATATAAATGGAGAGAAAGAGATTAATGGGGAATGCTAGCGACCAAGCATTTTATTATTACTACTATATACTGTGTGTGTGTGTATATATAAAGGATAAGATCTCTAATATCTAATATATCCATCTAATATTTTATCCTTTTCAACAACAAAAAAGGCCAAATGACGATGATGATGATGATGATGGTGAAGACACCACCACCAACCACAATGTTGTAAACTAGAACGAGCAAAACACACACACACACACACACAGAGATCTACATATACAATGAAATACTGTATAATAGAAGGATTGCAACTTTATCTCTCTAGGTGTGTGTATATATATATATATATATATATATATATATATATAAAGTTATAAAAGGGGGATAAAATTAAGGTAGGAAAAAAAAAAGTGAGGGAGGAGAAAATTGTATGCATAACTCGTATTACACCCGGATGCACAACTTTCATCTTATTGGAGTTGGCAAGGGTGACGCCCCCTCCCTCCATCCCTCCTGCATACTATGAAGCCACATGTGGAGATGAGACTAGATGAGCCAGAATGATGCAGAGAGTACGAGGGAGACTATTCTTACGAAAAGAGCCACCAAACGACACCAAAGCCACACACACACACACATACACACATTTGAGGAGGGAATCGACAGACACACAAGTCAGCCACCGTTCTATCAAAACAAGGATAGATTTTTCTCCATCTTCTCTTTTCTCGGCTGACGGATTAATCGACTTCGTCATCATCATCATCATCATCAAATATACTGTAGATTCAAAGTCCCTTTTAAGCAAAAACAGAATCTTGTCTTTTGCCTCCAAAACACATTTTCTCAATTCTAGTTTATTGCAATTTTTTTAAAAGCAAAAGAAAAGTTCTAAGAAGTGACAAAAAAGCTTATATATATTTTTTTTATATCCAAACCATCTAAGTTGTTCCACTTGAATGGAATACAAAACTGTACCTATGAATACAGGCGCCTTAAGGCGGCCTCAAATATACCATCTAACTGTAAAGTGTTTCACATCCAGAAAAAAAAGACAAAAAAGGACGAATTTTATCATCGGAGTCGTCTTTTAAGTGTGTCTTGGTGTCGCCGAAAACACCAACTGCTGCAGCCATCATCTCTCGACACCATATAAAATAGTCAATGTAAGAAAAAAACCGCAATGATTAATTATTCCAAATGTGACTTTTAAAAAGAGTGAAACTGAAAATGAAAAAAAAAAAATACAATCAGGAAAAGAAAAAAGAGACCAAATGTTTCGTTAATGTTGATCAATTGTTTCTTTCATACAGGAAGTGTGGTGGTGGCGGCGGCCTCAAGGAAGCTGAAGACCCTACACGCCACCAATATAACGACCTCCTCATCCGCCAAATAAAAAAGTATGGGAACGAATTGTGTGTATATTTGTGTGCGTGTTTGGCCAGACTTGCAAGCAAACGGAAACTATAAAAGATTCCTCCTGAAGAAGAAGAAGAAGAAAAAATCCACCTTCTGAGAATGACCATTGACTGACCAGCAGTCACTCTTAACAAATCAAACAGAAGAAGGGCAAACAAGGCTGGACACAACTGTAAAGGTAAAAATGAAGAACAAGAAAAAGAAATTACGTTCACCTCTAGTTTTCTTCATTCTTTGTCTATTTTCTTCCCGCAAAATCTCTACTGAACCTTTTATAGAAAAGCTCCTCCAAAGGAGACTTTCACTGCATGGCATCCTTACCCACTAAAAACCACTCACTAGTTTTCCATGGGGATTGTTCCCACCCATATTCGAGAAGAAAAAACTTGACACTTGAACTTCCAACTTCAACCCTCTGAGAGTAGAGTTGTAACGTAGAATAACCCCATTTGACGGTACTCCTTAAAACATAGTTGTTGTGTGTTAGAACCCTGTTCTGAGAGTTCAAATGATCTAAGTTTCCATCTTGAATTTAAGCCTAAGATACAGTATGTGTGGCACTACACGCAACAAGTAAATTAATTCATTAAATATTTTTAGAAAAATTCAAAAATTGTTAGAAAATCACTTTAAAAGAAATTTCACCACTCGATGGGTGCATTCGGTTACACGGCTTTTTAGATACAGCTTGTATGAAGCACCATTTGTGTAAAAAAATACGAGCGGAAATTCATTGCAATAATTTAATTTTCGCTTTTAGTAGTTGTTAGTTAGTTAGTTGTACAACGGCCCTTTAAAAATCGCAAAATTGGCTTAAAACATCTAGTTACTGAACGCATCCAATATATTTCAAAGTGGACGTTTTTACAAAACGTTTATTTTGTAAGAATTTGTAGACAACGAGTCACAAAATTAAGCACTAATACCGCTACCATTCGTATGCTGCGTTTATAGTAAACTTTTCGAATCTTAAGCACAATGTGAATACAAATCTAAAAGGACATCATCTGCAAAGTGTCAAACTATAAATGTGGCATTATAAATTATGAATTTCTTTTAGGTCCTTCTTTGAAAAATAAACACGCACAAAAAAGTGTGCAAAAAGAGCACCAATGACAGTCAAAAACAAATTTCTCCGTTTAGCAAATTCCTTTTCTTGAAACCTCACAACCTTTTTTCTTTTTTTAGAAAATAACACACACATTGAAAACCATTATTGAATAGGGTTTTAATTACAGACAAAGAAGAATGAATGGAGTTCATTCTGTGTGCCATAGATAATAAGGCACCACCGAGCAACAACAACAACAACAAATAGGAACTTCAGATAAATTTTAGGGTTAAGAAAAAAAAAACAATCTTTATGGATTGTTGCACCCGCAATGTATTAACACTACATGTATATGGTGGGTTTAAGGGGGGGGGGGTGAATTTTATTGTCTTTGTTAGTATAGAGAGATAGATAGGAAATACGTAAATACGGTATAAGGTACGGGTAATGGTACGGTTTAAGATATACTTTTGATTCGCCTCATTACTCTAGTAACATCAACAAACTCCCCGATTTCAATACAACGCCAGAAAATAGAATCAGAATTCAGCCATCCTGAATTGCACAAGTTGAGTACTTGAGTTGAGTCACTTTATATAAAGTGTATATTTCAGTACCAAGTACTCAGTACTTAGCCCTTGGTACACAGACCACTTTTCGACTGCAAAATGAAGTAGGGTTGTTTCCAAAGCCGACCACCTTCAGTCTTTCCATAGAAAATACATTGCAACCACATTTTGCAGTCGAAAAGTGGTCTGTATATTCCAACCGTTATTATAAAAAAAATTGTTGTACTTGTTTAAAATTGAATGAATATCTCAGAGACAATAGAAAGCTTAACACAATTAACAATTAAAAAGTTAATGTAGTTATTAAAAAATATCAAAATGTAGTTATACAAAAAGTGAAATATACCGATACAGAATTTAAAAAAAAAGGTTTCGGTAGTTTTAAAGTGTAAACGCCTCGCATAAAACATCATTAACTGATTCAATTACTCTTCTAGTCTCTAAAACACTTTCATTTCTGCATATATGCCATACCATAATGCAGAATAATTAGTTTGATTATTAAGATGTTTTATGAACTCTTGATTATTTCTGTCTTTCAGAAAAGCAAAATTAGAAGAAACTTGAAGGGTAGCTTTATTAATTTAAAATTAGTTTCATTTTTGTCTGTATAAAAAATCATTTTGAAAGGAACCACTCTAGTTTCTAACACACTTTCAATTTCTGATTAGTGTGGTGCTTAATGAAACCCGCCAGATTTCCAAAATCACCTGTTCATTTCAAAAAAATATTTCATTCTTTGTAGGACTTTATTTTAAAATGTTGCTAACAATCAATCAACACATGTTTTAAATGCGGATCATTTGTATAATTTCCTGAAATAGTTAATTCTAAACGATTTAGCTCTAGACTTTTTTTTTTGGTAACAGATTAGAAGAGGCTAAAACATACTGTATTTGGATAATGGTATAAGGAATCTACAGTAAATTCTGCCATTATTCCAATGTCAAGTAAAGCAACAACAAAAATATAAACTGAAAAAATGTAGAAGAAAATCATTGATCTGAATTTTTTTTTTATAAAAATATATATGTTTGTAAGGAGGAGGGTTTGTGAGGGGGTAAAATGGGGTGCAGATGAGGTGGAATGGGGGAAAAAATGTTATTGTTTGAAAATTTACCTCCTCCTTTTTGTATTTATTTCTATAAACTAAAACACAACAATGTGGGGATATTTTTCTGTCTCTATTCCAGATGATGAGTTTTCGTTTGGTTCATATAAGATTTTATTGTACTTTTGTGATGCTGTTTTTCTTTTTTTCGAGATTTTTTTCTCCCTACTAAACGGTAAGTAAACGATGAGATGATTTTCAAAAACCACCAAAACCACCACCAATAACCGAAGAAAAAAAATATTGCCTGAAACTAACACATGAGAATAAGAATAAATGTAACAGATGTAGGACTGTGTGTAACCATCAAAGGCATATTTATATATATATTTAGAAAGATCGAATCCGATTTGAGCTCTTTATTTCTCTCTCTCTCTCTCTCTCTCTCCATCTATCTCTCCATCAGTGTCTACTGTCATCATCAGTCAGTCAGACCATCCTCCCTCAAAAATGATGCTCTTCAAAGAATCAAACTCAACACAAACATACAGAAAATAGGTGCCCACTTAAGAATTGAAGAAAATTCAATGGTCCATATGACTAACAAACAATATGTTTTACATGCGTAATATGTCAATAGCTAAATCTCGGTTAAGAGTTTACCTTTTTTTTTACCGATCTATACTCATCTAGAGCAGTGGTCTCCAAGCATTTTTTTTGGTCGTGCACCCATACTTTTTTTTTTAAAAAAAACCAGGGTTACTTGACAGCCGCCATTTTCATGTGTCTAGTGCACTCTCTCGTACAAACGAGATTTTATGTAAAATTCGCGCCATTGGTATGTTATTTTGCTGTTTTTTCATAAATTACCTATCTCACGATATTGTTATCAATATGATTGAATAAATATCAATTGATTGCAGACCTCGCTGCGCTCACCCGTCTTTAAAGACCACTGTGCACCAGAGAGGGTCATTTTCGCGGCTATTTTCGTAATCCCGAGATTCGAGAAATATATTGGACCATGTCCAATATATATCACGAGTAATTTTAATATAGAAGTGAAATCTTAAATGAAACAACAGTTCAAGCTTCACTGAATATGAATGATCTCGTGTACTTCGGTCTATCGCGACGAACAATTTATTGTTGGGTTTCATTAAAAATTGACGAAATGCATGAAGAATCATGAATTGCATGGGACTTTCTTCAAACCGTTGTGTCAATTATCAATTGTTTGTTCTTTCGGTGATTCTTTTATTTTTCATTCCTTTTCAAATTCCCCAGGAAACAAATGAGCTCATTCTTGGGACTCAAGAAATCCAAAAGTGAGCGATTTCCCGGGAATTACTCTTTAATACTCATCAAATACGAGGTTAATTCTCCTCCTCCTCCTCCTCCTTTTACCACTAAACATCTTTTTTCCAAAAAAAGACTCACTAGAGACGTTGAAATGAAAATTCCATGCAGAAAAAAAATGCCATGAGTCCAATTTCCAATTGGATTTTTTGTTGTTGTTATTGTTGTTGTGTGCTATTCGATCTTTGCCTTTTTTTTTTCCTTTATCCAAATTCAGTAAAAAAAATCTGAACAAAGAACAGAACAAATCCAGAAGTTGATGATATGCCTACAGAAGATGATTAAGAATTTAGAGCAATCATATAATAATTTACTGAACCCACGTGGAACTGGTTTTGCAACAACTCAACAGCAAGCAACTTGTTTAGTACGCGTATTCTTAGGTTTAATAACACTAATATTTAAGCTGTTATTGCTTGAGAATACACGTACTCGGCAAGTATTCGAAACATCGTTGGACATCTTGGCAGTATTATTGGTTATGCAACTGCAACATCCGGAAAATCATAGCAGCAGCCAAAGAGCAATCTTTGCCAATTCGAGATTACTGGTTAAATAGTTGAAATGTTCGTTCATTTTCTGATTCGAAGTGCTTCAGCTTCGTTTTCCTATTCCACAGCTTATTTATTATAAGTCCTCTAACACTACTGAAAACATGCATGCATGGATGCAAGCAAGCATATGGCACCTGTGGTAACCCCACCCCAGTTTTGCATGCGAGAAAAATCAGAATGAGAATATGTACCTAAAGACGTTTTTCCACTTGTTGTTTCACACTGTGCAATGTAATGCATAATTGTTGCCCTTAAGGTACTATTTTTGTAAGTTCCCCATTTAATTGACATGTGTGTGTGTCTTATATGACAGCACTTCCGGTGATCGGAAATTGCATTTTATTTTAATCAGGAATGTATATTCAAAATTAATTTCACTCTAAACGAAAACAACTTTCTTATTTTTTTTTCTTTCAAGACCCACCACACAATTATTAAAGAGAGAGAGAGAGAGAGAGAGAGTATACAGAAGAAATTTGTTAAATACGATCAATATGCAATTATTTCTTCCCCTTAACTTTCAAACGCCCTCAATTCTAAAGTATTCAGCTTCCATGATAACTTCTCTTGTCTATTTTAGCTTCTTCAATGTGTCCGCATATTTTAACTTGTATGCAAATGAGGTAGGTGGACGCAAAAAAAAAACCCCCCATCAGAAATATTTTTTAAAACAAAGAAAAACAAAATCTCGACCTCAATTTCGATTTCATTCTGCACCACATATATAAAAATCGAATTCTTTGCAATTTTTTTTTCAGTTTCACATATTTGTTTTCAAATTTTTTTTAAAAAAAAAACAACGGATTATTTCACAATAACCGTTTTTTTATTGCGGAGGAAAAAAAATACGAAGAAATGTGAAACGCAAGAATCTGAAAAACACAAAAAAAAAGAATGAGAAAAAATCACAAAGACAAAATGAAAAGATTCTTTTGTCCAAAAAAGAAAGTAAGAGAGAGAGAGAGAGAGAGAGAGAGAGAGAAAATGCATCACCCAAATGACCAATTGTTGCTTAGAAACCATTTTGATCCATTTCTGTACAATTATAATACAAGTAGATTGATGAAAACAGTTGTTAAGATGAAATCATCCAAACATGACCTATGAACGTTGATCAGAGTGACTAATCTTTAAGCTTGGTCCCCACAAACACATACAAGAGGCGACATGAAGACCTTCAACAAGTATTCGAAACAAAGTTACCACTGTACTATTACATGTAGTTGATATACATTATGTTGCAAGACGTTTATAAAGGCGATCACAGTCACACTGGCTATTTTTATTGCAAGAAACATGCAAAATATTGCTGTAAATCATGTAGAATTTCATGCAAAAAAAAACGAAGATAAGACTGTTTTCTAGAAGAAATGTGTTCAGGAAACCACATCTCATACTGCAGACATAGAATATTTATATTGTCATTCATTATACATGTCGTCTTGTAAATTTAAAACAAAAACGATTATATAAACATAAAAAATAAATTTCATCTTAAAATGTTTTCACCTGTTTTTTCAATTTTTACTTCTACCGTTTTAGAAAAGAAGAAAATCTCAAAGGATGAAAACAAAACGTGGTTTTCAGGGTTTCTTCTCTTCATACACTTTTAATTTGTCCTAAAAAATAAGACAAACCTCCCCCCTCCCAGAATAAAAGAGGTTTCATTGAAAATTTGTTCTATTTTTAGTCTTACTGTTTTCTTCGTTTCCATTAATTTCAATACTATTCAATGAATAATAATAATAATAATAATAATACAATTGTAGAGAGGAAGAAGAAGAAGAAGGAGAAACGCAAATGTAATATGCAACACACACACAAGGATCGACTTCCATTTATTAAAACAATAGACTCCATATACTTTATACAGATATACCTACAACAACCAATATCGACAGGTTCCATTCAGTTTCTCCTCCCCTAACAAACACACACACACATTGGGTTTATCTACTGACACAATTGTTATAGGATGAAATCTTTTCAATTTCAAACAAGGACCCACAGAGAACAAATCCTGAAGTAAATAAATATTTAGACAGAAATAACACCCAATCTCACACTCCTCCTTCCCTATCCCATCCCCTTATTTTTCAGCAACTTTCACATTTAGGATTTTATATATACATGTATATGACACTATTGTATCCAAAAAGTGTGAAAATCTCACTATCTGTGTGTATGTATGTATGTATGTATATTGAGTAGAAATGAAATAAAAGGGGGAGACTAGAAAAAAGAGTTTGGAAAACCTAAATGGTTATTGCCTCTTCTATACACCAAATATATGCAGTAGTATATGCCTACAAAACGAAGAGAGAGAGAGAGAGAGAAAAACTGAGCCAAAATGAGAACCAGGGTTTTACAGCCAAGGTGATTAGATAATGTCACCTACACTCTCATCTATTTATTTATAGATGTATACTGTATATGCTAGAATGACAGATGAAGCTAATTTAGATTCACTCCCCCCCCCTTCTATCTGTTCACTCTTCCATCTATCCCATTCAACACAGTCAGTGATATAATCAGTGATAATTATGTCTAAGATGAGAGAGAAAGATTGGCTTCAAATTCTACAAGTTTTCTCTTTCTCTCTACCTTTCTCACCATTTTACCCTACCCCAAACACAAGGAAAATGTGCAACAGTTTGCAAAATTCAAATTTACTTCTTCCCCCCTTTTTCTATTGCATCACACATGCTGCTTTTTGTATAAAAGAAACACTTCGATTTAAGATGATTTGAATGTGCAAAACGAATCTCGAATTCTTTGATTATTCTGTCTTTTCAGATGCAAAATGAAGAGAAACATTAACGTGTTTTAGAAACTAAAAGAGTGAATTAATTACTTAAGGCTATTTTAATGTTGCTATTTTTTTTTAAATAAGCTGTTTATGTAAGTTTGAAAACGACCCAAATTTAAGCGGCTATTTTTCTCGCAAGATTCTGTGCAGGAAATAAGTGAAATATTGCTGTGGATCTTGCAAATAAAACTACTGTAAGATCAGCGTTTCCCGTAAGACGATGACACACACAGGTCACTTTCGGTGGCCGATTTCGACTGAAAAATGTTGTCGCAGGTGACGACTGCAGGTATAACTCGACTTCATTTTGTAGTGAAAATCGACCACCAAAAGTGGTCTGTGTGTGACAAGGGCCTCAATATTGCTTGCATGAAAAAATAGGCATTGTGAACGCCACATTAAACTACTATTTGAGATACGGATTTATGTAAAGAAGACACATAACAACTACTTGGACGTAACAAAGTGTAAATGTATCAACAACAACCGCGGTAGACACACATTTAATCAGATAAGATCAATGAAACCATCTCATATCTTTCTTAAACTATGGAAACCTGTTAATCAGACGTAACCATGGGAAACAAATGTTTATAACAATAATTTCAGAGGTATTCTGCTACATCAAGCAAAAAAACACAACTCCATATATGGGAGTTACACTCTGTTCTAATATTAATCCTACCACTACTACAGTACTACTACAAAACAAATGACCTAAATAAGTAGTAGCCACTCGCCGCTATCTATACACAGTATAAAACTCAATCGATCACAGATTAGATATTTTTCATTATAAAAACGTCTCAACGTTTTGTTACAAAACTAAAAACAATACAATTATGTTTTCATGTTTTTGTTTTCTGTATATTCTCAAGAAATTTGTACAAAATTAGAAATATCTATTAAAAAAAATAATTGAATGAAACGTGAATCTCAAATTTCACAAACGAAAAAATTCTTTTCATGTTTTCTTTGTTAATTCTGTGATCGCACTTCTATTTATGTATCATCAAAGGACTCACAAAAAGAATTTTTTTTTAAAAAAAACTGAATAATAATCTTAGCGGTAAACAAAAGTTACATTTAAAAATGTTTAAAATTAAGTATTTTTTTCATAATTAAATTTTGAAAAGAATTATTAAATGCAAGAGGAGGAAGGGGGTTGTGCAAGTGGGGCATCATTTTTATTTCAAGTGTTGAAATTCAGTCAGAATAAAGAGTAAATGACAGGAGGTGGGGCAGCAAGCACGATTGACAATAAAAAGGAAACGCTTCATAATCGTAGATTATGAACGATCGAAACACACAAAAAAAAGATATGAAAGATGAACTGGGAGAAAGATTATAGAATGTATATTTCTATATACACATATATAAAAGTTGGGAAATGTGAAAGCAGTTTTGAAGCTTTTTTGTTGAGTCGAGTTGAGAGAGAGAAAGAGAGAGAAAGAGAGATGGAGAAAGATCATCTTATGCGGCGGTCGCATTCCGCACATTCCGGACATACCGACCGTCAGGCACCTCACCCAATATCCATCCAGTCCCAGCTCTACTTATTTTCGATTCCTCCCCCCTCCCAGCCATCAAAGGAAGAAAAAACCTCATCTTTTTTCATCGAAATATATTTTTTGTCAATTTTCTCTCTCTCCCTCCCTCATATCCATCCTTTCAGTCTGTTTCATTCAGCTGTATCATTGAAAAATACCAACTAACATTAGCTTCAAGCCAAAAAAAAAACCTCATATGCATGCAAAATTTAAAACTAGGTGCCACCATAACAATTTCCCATTTCTTAATTTTATATTAAGAGGAAAACCGTTTAACACGAAAAATCAGATTAAAAAGAAGCTTCTTATACATTTGAGCACGAACGCGAACGAAGAATGCTTTAATGTGTACATCGTCAATCCGAACGGTCTCAGATCATGCGAATTCGCCGAAAAAAAGGAAGTTGTTCGGCGGACGTTCAGCCTGAACAAATGGTTCGGCATATTCACCCTTCCTAATTCGCGTGCAAATGTATACAACGCTTAACACGAAATATATTTTCGGTCTCTCGTCCCTCAGTATAAAGTTTTCCGTGTATTTTAATTCGTTTATAACTTTGCATACATTTGCGCATGGTCGCGACTGCGAACGAGAAACGATGACGACACACGAATGCTTCCTTCCGAATGATTCAACGAACGAGACAGCACGAGGCGCCGTTCCATTTGTTCAGAAAGCCTCTTTGATCAAAACTGTCATTACGCCGAATGATTTTTCTTTTCACGAACCGACACTTGAGTGGCTCGGATTTGCAGCGAATCCACATGACCCAAGACCGTTTCGATTGCCTCTCGGATCGACGCATACACTAAAGCATCCGTGTGTCCTCGTTTGCGTTTGTGATCAAAAAGACGAAAGGAATGGCACGAAAATATCGGTTAACACGAAAAAAGTTTTCCGTTGAAACAGTTCAAATTTGGACAGTTTTAAGAATATTTACTAAAAATATTTGTCTTTGGGTGTCCAACGAGCGACGACAATGTGGAAAATCAGTCATTCTGCATATTCAGTCAGGAATGTCACAGTTGGTGTCGTAGGGACAGTGATAAAAGCTATAATTAAAAATAGTGACTACATTGGGCAGAAAATAAGTCTCAATTACACCCATGTTTGGCCACCTATTCATAAATTTCATATTCTTCCACGGCTAACGTTCTGAAATAAATATCAATTTTCTTTTTCACTGAGTTATCCAGGGTGAAATCACACTGTAATTCAGTGGAACTGTATAATGTAGCACAGGACCTTTTTCAAGCTTTGGAATACATGAAAGCCTTTCCACTTGAAACTGCTCACACTTTTATTTTAATTTCAAATATAAAAATTATATAATTATACAAATTTGTAGAATTTCAAAAACAACAAGCCATGTAGAAATGATATAAAAAAAACGTGACGAACTGTGCAAATTTCGAAAAACCGAACTGGTTATACTGCACATTGGTTAGTGAATCTTTAAAATGACTAACTTTTCACTTTGCCTCTTTTCAAAGCAGATACGAATCATTAGTTTTCCTAGATGAATGAATCGTTGAAATAATTAATGAATGAATGAATAGAGATCAAAAGTTGTAAATTACAAGAAAATAAACAACAACCCCGGTGTTCCACGCCACGACTTCCATATAAGACCCGAGTAGGATGATTGTGTCACCAGTCAGTCAGTCTATGTTTGAAATGAAGAACCTCGAGGGTATTATTAGGTCTTGGATTATTTACGCCTACATATGAATTAAAAATTGTAGACCAACAAAAATGAAGAAGAAAAGAGATTTGCGAACAACAACAAGAACAACCAAGAGAAATATCCTATAGAAAACCAAAATAGACATAAAAACCTATAAATAAATACATGAGCTTATAATACACAACTGAGATACAGAATAAAGTGATTTTTTTTCAATAGATTTTTCAAAAAGGGACAGTGTGGAAAAAAAAGACCCACACATGTACATTGTACAACAAGTAGCCTATTCAGGTAACACATTCTAAAAGAAAAATGCATCATGTCTGAAATGTGATAGAAGAACAAAGAAAAAAGGCGGAGGATGAAACGAGCATTTACAATTATAACAACAAATTACATGTAGTACAGTATGTAGGAGACTGGCAAGATTTTGGAAAAATCGAAAATGGTCCAATATTTTAAAAAAATCAAAAATATTTAAAATAGGAATTCAAATCTTTCAAATCCTAACCTTAAAAAACTGTTAAAAATGTTGGTAAAACTAGTTTTAACTCCATTGACGTCTAATAGAACAGTTCACTAACAAAAAACGGCGATTGTTGCAATTTCGGTTGCAATTCCGGATTACCAATATCACCTTGTGGCGACCCTGAGTGCCATAGTTTTCTTTGTTATTATTAATAATATAATATTTAATACTAGTGGGGTAACCCGTCATAAATGACGGGAGCAAAATTCACAGGCAATTGTGCGCATGAGCGTCGTTTGTTCCTTTTTTTACTCTTTTCATTTCAATTTCAACCACCCCCTCCCACTTTTTTCAACCCTTCACGTTTCTCTCCCCCTTCTACACTTTCCAACCTTTTCCCCCTCTCCCCTTCTACACTTTCCAACCTTTTCCCCTCTCCCCCTTCTACACTTTCCAACCTTTTCCCCTCTCCCCTTCTACACTTTCCAACCTTTTCCCCTCTCCAATTTAATATCATGGGGTTCTTGGATGGGAAGGATGCAACATATAGTTGACCTTGAGAAAAAAAGCTGTTCATTTCTTCATTTATTTAAATTTATATAAATTCCGACGTGCTTCAATGGTTTTGTACAGTTACTCCACACACACACACAGACCTGGGATATTATATATATAATTATTTCATTTATTTGCATCTTCTTAATGAAGGATTGAAGGATTCAAGAGATTCGAGAACCTTTTAGGATTCGTATTTGAGAAAATCTAGGATTCGTCCCACCTCTAATTTAAAATATCAGCTCATAAAAAAATCGAAAGATTGCAAATATCGTCGAATTTTGCATATTTTTTTATTTTTAGATATTTTCGATTTTTCGCTCGCTATATCGCGTAGTCCTAAGGTGTAGGCGAAAGTTTTGCCAGTCCTAACAATTGCATCCATGCAAGATGAAATTCAAGAATGGAAAGTTGGCACTTGAACTTCAAACTTGAACCCTCTGAGTAGGGTCTCAACATAGAAAATATACCTGTTCAAGAGTACTCAATAAAACAGGATTTTCTTTCTGTGTTAAATCCCTCTTCTTGAAGAGTTCAAAAGTTTGAAGTTCTAGTGCCAAGGTTCCATTCTTGAATTTCGACCATCGTCGCTTCAAAGAAAACAAGAAAATATTATGGAAATATAGACGAGGAGGAGGAGGAGGAGGAGGCCATGTCAACCATATAAACACTGTGGCAAAAGCCGTCGCTAGGAAACCAAATAAACGCCTGAAACCTACAACTATCTCTTCAGGTTCCAATTAAATTAAAACAGAAATAGAAATAGAATAGGAGTAGTAAACCTTATAGAAAATGATGCCTATTTTATTTCTTTATAGTATTACACACATAACGTATGCTGCTAATATATATATATATATAGCACCTAATATTATATTTGTTTCCACAGTTCATAAAATATACTCTTCTCTTTCCCCCTACAGATAAGCTTAATGCATAACATAACATAACAACAAAACTAAGGATAAAAGTTGAAAAAAATATCGTAAATAAAACACACAAAAGAAAATTTGAAATATGCGTCAAATTCTATTTGGAAGAATCAAGTGTGAGTAGTGTCTTTTAAACTTAACCATTTTATGAAGAAACGTCAAGTAAATGAAAATATCAAAAGATGTGGTGTGGTAGTGATGGCGGCGGCGGCCAATTGGTCAATTGGAATTGACACAATCATCACGAGATAAAACATAATTTACAATATTTATGATTTTGCAATAAAAAACTAAAATATTTTCATATTTTCATTTATGAAGACATATCATTTTAAACTCAGTTAAAGTCAAGCGTTTACCATTTAATTGTAAGTGGAAAAACGTTCCTAGATGCACTTTTGAAGCAACATTAAGAACTTGAAAGTTTTAAATAACTAGAAGAGTAACTGACTGAATCGTATAAGGAGATTCATTCGCCTATCATCTCTTAAAATAAGCTTTTTATTGTAGTTTTGGCCCAACTTGCAGTGAAAAATGAAAATGAAGAATTAGAAATTGCCATAAATCTATAAAATTATCAAAAATGAAAATATGGTTCTTCAGTTATTCATTTACTATGCTAGATTGTAAAAGATTTCCAATTTCTTCTTAATATTTGCTTGTGAATCGCAGAATAATCGAATAATCCACAAAACTAACTTTTAATTTGTATTAATATTGCAGAATCTGAAGGAACCACTGACTTGACCATTCTGCAAGACACAAGAAGTGGAGACACAAGAAAAGTGCCTTTTTTGCATATATTTTGGAATGTTACGTGTTTGTGTGTTTATCGTCGTCATTCGTCCTCATCATAGGCAAGAATATACCGTACAAAAACCATCTCTTTGAACAATGAAAGCACATCCACATGAATCTAAGGCTCTCTTCACGTAGAGAGTAGAAGGACCTTTCTATTCTAAGAGCCAAAAGCTCCGAGGGAAATTAACAGATGGCGACTTCATTCCCTAGTGTAACCAGAGATGGATCGTGGTCCATCCTTTTAATTTCATTAAAAACCAGTAGAACTCTTGTCACAAAACATGGAGATATTATAAATCTAGAGGGGATAGCCTCCTCCCTATGTGCCTCACCCATATAGAAAAAAAACCCTATTATTACTTTTGTTGCATGTTTTGTTTTTCTAGTCCATTTTGAGTAACAGAAAATGATAAGATGCCACAAAATGCACCCGAAGGCTATCAACCATAGATATAAAAAAAATACAGTCCAACTCGGTTCTGGCGTCATTCAAAGAACCGATCGGGTGTTTCGTGACGTTGTATTCGAGGTTGCCTATTTTCCGCCACTTAAATACAGATTATTAGTAAAAAAAAAAATATATAAAAATAAAAATATATATATATATATATATATATATATATATATATATATATATATATATATATTTTATTGTCAATTTTATTTTATACACGTCCGGTTTGGCATTTCTCCTTTAGTTCTTTTAATATTGCGTTTCAAACTGTTTGAATCGTTGAGTTCGGTAAACTTAAATTCGCGACAAACTTCCAATTTTATCTTACCATTTTCAATGAAAACCAGTAAAATTCATAGAAATTTTGTCGTTATAGCCGAGGGAAAGTGACGTTATAACTGAGAGAAAAAAAATTAACATTATTTATATAAAACCCTTTTTAATTATTAGCAAAGTTGTCGTAATAACCGAGTTTGACTATTTTTTTGTTGCAGGAACAAAAGAATAATTAATTTTTCAGAGAGATGACGATGATTTTTTTTGCCCCTCAACAATTGCAATCACTGCTAACTTCTTTTAATATTAAAAACTAAACCTTCAACGTAACTCAGTAAAAATAAGTGAGCAATATTATTATATAGGCCGCTAACAAAAGGAACAAGAATCTCAAGACGTAATAAAAAAAACATTGGATTGTCTCATATTTTTGTTTTCTTGTGTGTTTTTTGTGTATCAAATAAATAAATAAATGTTATTATAAATATTTTCTGCAACTGTTTGTTTCGTTTCACTTATTATTTAAGAGAGAAAGAAAGACTCGGCGGCGGAATCAGTTATCAACAACTAATCCACCTTCAACATACAAAAAAAAAAACAACAACAACCCTCAAACTGAAAACAATCACAATCCTAAGTTCCAAACCCAAACCTCCTTCTCCTCCTCCTAAAACTTCCACCCTCGTCCTAGCCTCACCTTAATACACAGTCACATACACACACACACACACAGTGAGTGGCTCAGGTGGACGCAACAGTTACCATGACAATCACTGAAGAGAAGAAGACTTGCCTTCGAGCTCAAGTTTGAAACAGAAAACGTCTAACTATAACGTTATTGGTCGTCATAGTTACTTACTAATAGAAAATATGCCTGTGCTGTTTTTTTTTTTAAATCCAAGGGTCAAGATATATATTAAGGCTGGTCCACACAGATGCAACAAGTGTGGAGACATTCAGAACTTCAACAGGTTTCAATAACAAAATGTCTCCACTCTTAAGATGTTTGTGTTGCTAGTCTCTTAAATGTTGCTCCTCTTGTTGTGTGATTTCCATTTTGAGTAGTAAACATCAGTGGAAAAAAATGGCAACCAGTGAGAACTTTTGGCGAATGTTTCTCTAGTGTGGACGGTGCTCACTAGTTTTGTCCTGTTGACTGTTTCACTTATATATTTGCCTTGAAGCAGAAGATCGACGTATGTTGCCAATATGTGGACACTAGGTTCGACACACATAAAGCAACTTAGTTACTGGACACTTTTATGCAAGCAACATGTTTTTTACAAATGTGAATATAACATTTCCGTGTGTTGCACATCTATGAAAACATCTGGCGACATAAATGTTTCCACATGTTGCATCTTTCAACGTAGAAAATCAGACAATCTATAAATTTACTAGTAAAATTTGCAACAATGACTAGCATTATAGAGAAATGTATAAATAACGACAACGTACAATCAAATGTTTTTAAGGCATTTACTATAAATATACAGTCAAGTTCTCGATTTACACGGATTCGAGTTACGCGGTATCGGAACTTCCTCTTACATTTGCAACACCACGTATATATCAATTGGCTCTGTAAACGCAATAAAAAATGCACAGTACTTAATGGCATTTGACTTACGAGGAAACCTCCGAAACGAATTAACCACGCAAAGTTGTGAACTTACTGAATTGAGCTGGTTATGTACAAGTAAACGTGTAGATTGACTTCATAATTGAAGGATTTTTACAAACTGACTAGTCATTTTTGCGAAAATCACTGAGTTTCCAATTTGTCGATAACATTATTATGTTATACTATCTTCTTAACTTGTAAAAAGTTAAAACCCTATTTTGTAACAATGTTAAAAATATAAACTAAATTAATGATAACAGATATTGGGAGTTCTATTAGAAATAGTGACGTCACTGACTGAAGTGGCGATTTGTTTAACATTCAGGTTGCGAACATCGAAGAGATTTGAGAAGGAAAGAGAGAAGAAAAGCTATTTTCGAAAGCAGTAAGTAGGCCTACCTACACCTTATTACGAGAAAGTGAGAGAGAGGAAGTTGCAAATGTTAATCAAATTCCTCTTTCTCAATCTCTCCATTCTCATTTACATTTTAATGGAGTGACAGATGTGGTTGATATGGACGATTTTGTGCATATCTATATGTATATTTAGAATTCGAGTACATACTCACTACTACTACTACTACTACTACTGCAACTGGATATATACGAACGAGTTTTACCTCTCTCTCTCTCTCTCGATCATTCTTTCTCTCTCTCTTGTATTTACTGGTACTTTCTTCTTTGTTCCACAAATCTACTTCTTCTTCTTCTTCTTTGGGCACGAACACCACATTTTTGGCTCGAAGGTCCCTCGAGATTCCACCATTAACTTGCAAAATCAGAATCTCCCTCTTCTTGTAACTCAACTCACTTTTCAAAGATATTTTACTCTCTCTCTCTCTCTCTCTCTCTCTGAACAAAAACAGTGCAAAAGATTTCCAGTGCAATCAAAACTATAACGAAGACATGTGTTACATTTTCTTCTTACCTGCATATTTATTCCAAATGTATTAGAAACTTTTAAAAAAGTTGCCGAAAGTAATTTGGATGTCGTCATCATCATCATCATATTCATCAGTGTGTTTTAAGGTTTTTTGTTTTGTTTTTAATCTGTGTGAGCGTAAAGAAATAAAAATAATAATCAAACGAAAATAAAACAAAAATTATAAAAATATGTTGTAATTTTTTTTTCAGAATTTTTAACTTAATTCTATTTGAAGACGAAGAAAGTTGATAATTATTAAGGGTCATTCAACCTCAGCAACAAGAAAACAAAATATGAATTAAAAACGCCTCCCGAACTCTGATTATTCCATCTTTCAGAACAGCAAAATTAAGATAAATTTGAAAGTGCTTTAGAAACTAGAAGGGTAGCTCAATCGCTTAAGGGGGCATTTTCATGTTAATATCTTTTAAAAAAATATCAATATGTAAATACCCTCTTAAGTGACTGAGCTACCCCCTTCTAGTTTCTAAAACACTTGGAGGTTCTTCTCAAGGTAGTTTTTAAGTGTAAACTCCCCCCCCCCCCCGAATTCTAATTATTCTGGAAGGGTAGCTCCATCACTTAAGGATATTTCTAAATTGATATTTTTTATAATAAACTTTTTATAAATAAAAATTAAGACATGAATATGAAAATACTATTGAAGTTATTAATCTTCACTTCTAGTTTCTAACAGACTTTCAATTTCTCCTTCTGAAATTACAAAATAACCACAAAGTTAGAAAATCAGCTGTTCATTAAAACAACTAAAGTAAAATTTTTTAAAAAAAGTAATAGTTAATAATAAATATGTATAAGACATTATCTGAAAATCCAAATTAAACTAATAAAGATATGTTTATATTTATGTTAGCAATTTTTATTTTCAACTCTTGATAAAATTTACAAGTTACTTATAATTAAATTCTCTTCTCTCTCCGTATTTTTCATCGTGTATTTTCCACTTTAGGATTTCGTTTTTGGGGAGTGGGGGAGGGTGATAATATATGTACACATGTATACATTTAAGTAACATCGTATGTATATTATTACCCTAACACTTATTTAAATTAAACCCATCCCCCACCATCCATTTAAGGATGGGAGAAGAAATACAAACAAAATCAACTATTTGCAGAATTGAACAACTTTCACACTTTCTTTTATAGAAACTGTGAACATGAGAAAATGCAAACGACAAAATAAAATTAAAGAAAAAAATTAAAACGAAAAGATTGTTTTTCTTTCTTCTTTTTCTTAATTTATTTAGGTCCGTGGAACACAGGCCTCTTTTTGACCATTTTTCGACTGCAAAAAATTATATCGGGTTGTCAAAACTGACCACCTTGACTTTCCATAGAAAATACATTGCAACCACAGCCCAACCACCATCGAGTGGTCAAAAAGTCGTCTGTGTATTTCAACCCAACAAATAGGGGTTAAAATGGATGTAAAGGGGGGGGGATGCAATCACAAGGTATCAAAACCCCCTTTGAAGATTTATATCGATAAATTTGGAGAAAAAGAGGCAAGGAGTAATTCCAACAAACAAGTGTTAAAAACAAGAACACGTGCAATGTAATTAGTTTTGCAGGAAAATCACAGAATCATCGGTGGTCGCCACCGGCCGCTGTCGTCGTCGTTGTCGTCCAAGACGAATTCGACATTAAATCGTGATCAGGAGTGTGAGTCTCAAAAATTGAATTTGATTCGCGCTCATTACTACTTAATGATTCACTAACATCATCATCTATGTGGACATAACCACTAAGTCGCCGCGTCTCACCTTCAGAAATTCCGTCCTCTTCTAAATCCTCTTCCTGTACAACAGAAACCACGTCTTCTTCTTCACTACCTACCACCACATCCGGTTCATTATTTCCGCCCATTACATTGCCACTACTCGCTGCCAAAGCAGCTTCTAACACGGCTTCAACTCCATCAACAACATCATCACCACCTCTGTATTCCTCCACCGTGGCAGCGCCGGCCCCTCCTGCTCCACCTCCTCCTCCTCCTCCTCCTCCTAGATCGGCTCCGGGATTACGTAGAAGCAACTGCTGCAAAGCAGCCTGTTGAAGTATCACCGGCAATTCGTAATGATGGAAAAAGTAAATCATTGAATGCTAAAAAAAGAACAACATATTAACAATTAATAGTTTACCCTACAAGAAAGTAGAATAAATTACAACTGCAAGAATTTTGGTTTGTCCATCAACATGGTGTAACATAATAGATGAAACACTTTCGAGGCAACTTTCAAAAGAATTTCACGATTTTAATTTTAATTTGATAAATTACTCTGGCAGGAGCCAAGAAAGGCCCGTGGCAGAGACAAAAGTGCAATGCGAAACGCATTGTCAAAACCCCAAAATGACAATTACAATGTGTTGCAGCTCAGAATATTTACAAGCTTATTTTCATGCATAAAATCCCCGAGATGTAAGAGGGTTCCTACAAGTGTCTTACCATCCAAAGAACAACTCACCAGTAATATGAATTTGTCCGCGCGCAAATTTCTCTCATTTTGTTAGAATAGTTAGGAACTTGTTTGTAAGTCTCTGATCTACTTTTTTCGAAGTAAAAACGCCGGAAGTTGAATGTTCTGTTATCAAAAAGTTTGAGCAAAATGTTCCAGGTTTTTTTTTTACAAGGACATTTCGATTACTTATGAATTCCTTTCACAGCAATTTCCACACTTTTTTCACCAAAACCTTAGAAATCAAAATGTAATTTCTATCTAAACTATATCTTTCAAAACTTCTGCCAGAATAAAAAAAAACCCACCATTTTATCTCCTACAATTTCACAATACCATAAGATGTCCTCTTATTTACAAGACATCTAGCAAGAATAATTTATTATTACTATTGCATAAGATTTCTTTCTTAGTTTCAAAGAAATATTGAAATTTCTTTTTAAAACTTTTAAAGAAAACATTCTTACTGGTAGTTAATTAAGAAGGGGTTTAAAAAAAACGTCACTTAGGAACTTAAAATAATGTAATCCAACGTAAAACGGTTTCCAAAGGGATTTCGAATAAATATTGAAGATAAGTTTATATAAATACTCCTCAAAGATGTATTTCATTACACAACGACAACGAGGATTGGAACTTGGAGGCTAGCAATGCTTCTCGTTAACGGAATAGACGCTTGTTAAGTTAATCTCAGGCACACTTAGTACATTTACTCTAACGTAATCTCCTAATAGTTAGCCTCCACCTCCGACCATCGAGAAACAATCTTGTAATATGGGTTACAGCCACCTCAAATTGTAGTGTGATGTTTCTATGGAAACTTCTTGAGAAAGAATTGAAATTTGGAGAGAGAAAAGAAAAACTGGTCAATTTCATTTTCGTCTTAAACAACAATTTTCATAAAAGACTCAAAACAGAAAAGTAGAAAAAAGCGGAAATGGAAAAATATGTGATGCATTTGACAAACTTAATTTCCAAACAGGAATTTTTTTGTTGAGGGGATAATAAATATTTCGATTCAAAAGATACAAAAATACCATCTGAAAATGACGCAAAAGGTTAAAATGAATTTTACTTCTCACTCTGACACACCACCTACAACTCTCCTTTTATCAATATACTGGATGTAGGCCTATATATATATATATATATATATATATATAGTCACCTGAAGTTGTAAACTTTAATTAAAAACCAACAAGAAACTCATTTACTCCAACAGAGAGAGAGAGGTGTGCCATTAAAAAACATAGCTGAAATATGGGATAAAAGAAGGTCCTAAATAGAAGTGAGAGAGAGAGAGACAAAAACAACAACACAAAAAAAGAGCACAAGGAAAATATGACAGGACCAGATGAAAACCCACCCCACCTTCATTTCAATATTCAATCCTTAAGGCTGTCAAACCGAATTACAGCCACCATATCTCAATTCCATATGACACAAGAAGAAAAAGAACCATTTCTTCCAATACTTATTATTAGGGCTCGGATGTCTATGCAATATCAAGAAAATGTTTCTCATTCTGTGGCCCAAGTGCCAAGTATAAATCATCGCTACAGCAACTGCAGTTATGCTTTTTCTAATTAAAAAAAGCTGGCTAGAGGCTAAAACTCTAACTAAGACGTATAGCCTCTAACCAGCCTTTTTGATTAGAAAAAGCATAATTGCAGTTGCTCTAATGATGATAATGATGATTACTTCACAATTGGCACTTGAGCCACAAATTGAGAAACATTCGCTTGATATTGCATAAAAATCCGAGCTCCACTTATTATATATATATAACAAATCTTAAGAAACATACCTGTTACCACAGCAACAACTCTCTCCACCCCCTAAAAAAGCCCTTACTTAGGTTTTTTTTTCCAAACTAAAATTAGTTGTGTATGTGGCTTTCAGTTCAGATTTGAAAAAAAAAAGGAAAATACAAGTAGGTCTATTGTTCACTTCCCTTGTATTTTGTAGGTGACTAATGTATTTTCTACTTTCCCCTTTGATAAAATAAAAACCCCTTTCTCAATATTGTATTTGTAGATTAACTTAAATCTACCCTTTTTCTGACACACACAAATTTTTCTCTCACTTTTCTCAAGAAGAAATTCTGAAAACTTTTGCAAAAAGTCACTCCAAATTAAATAAGATGCTCTTTACAAAATGAATAATAATAATAAAAAAAAAATAGTAGGAATAATAATTGGGCCCATCATTATCATTTTACAAAGTATGTATACCAGAAAACTACAAAATGATACTGATGACATTGGACACAGGATAAAAAGGAAGTCTTCCATTTCCGGACAAAACAGGAGTCCTTTTTTGGCGTATTCCCCCCTCCCACCCTATAGTTGGAATATAATTTAAACGGACAACGCCTAAATCCACTAAACATATATAGATTGATAATATATTTGTGAATTCTTCGGAGATTCCCTCCCCCTACCCCTGAGTAAACCACCTCACATCCCCCCTAAGGACCTATTAGGTTGGATGAGCAATATGACAACAGCAATTTAATGACTTCCATTGGCATCAAGCAAAAAGACTGATGATGAAACACACAAATATAACCAGTAACATAACTGAGTTGAGCCCTGGGATAGTTTACTAGAGGGTGAGGGCCTGGGCCCCCCTCACCCCCACCCTTTGTCTCTCCCTTTTTCCACTATCCGTTAATGGCTTCCTGACTAATTAGATTTGGCGACATTCTATGAGACTGGCTAATAAAGAGAAATGTGGAAAAATCAGCATCGATTTCATTCCACCTAAATATAAAATTATTTCGCTATGGTCACTCTCACAGGACACTGAGAATTGCCATAATGGTTCACAATTAGCCAACTAAATTGTTTTAGAAATGAGAGTTTTTCATGTGTTTTTCATGAATATATTTAGAACATACTTGTTTAGGCAGAACTTCAAGAAAGACAATTCAAACCCTTTTAAAAGGGGTTTCAAAATTGAAAATAACACCTTTTTAATTGAATACTCGCGAACAACTTTTTTTTTCTATGTTGAAACCCTTTTCGGAGTCTTTCATCTTGAAGTTAGGCCTATTAGTGATCGGTGAGACTCTGAGAGCCCAAAATGGACTTTCAAGCTGCGATCACACGGGCAACATTCATTGCAAATGAGTCCTTCAATCAATTGCAATTCAAAACATGATGACTTCTTGCAAGACCTAGCTGCAATGAGAAAATGTAAAAAAAATACCATTGCTCCTATGCAAATGATTCGAATATGAGCATGTGCTCATAATGTGCTTATAATGAAAGAACAAATGCTTAGATCCTTTTTCATCAGAGTCCGTTAGTACAGGTTATTAATATCCTATGTACATTGTACTTCCTATTGAACATTTTCATAAATTTTTAGGTTTTTGTTCAATGCTGTGTCACCAACTCATCACCCCAAGTCCTATTACAAAAATGTTTCAAGATTAAATTTTGAAAATTTGTAATGTACTTTTATTAGCACCTTGCAAAACACCCAATAGCAAATTTGAAGATTTTTGTTTTATGATTTCACTAGAAAAACTGAGTCGCCTCCTGTCCAGATTCAATTTTTGAGAGTAAGTGCTCCAAATATTAAGCACTTTATTAATAACGATAATTCAAAAATTGAGCAAATGCTCAGTTACTGAAACAAATCCTCATATTGTAACCATTGGGCTTGGAAGCATTAGCATTAGCTGTAAGCTCATGCTCAGAAGCAAATGCTCTCTTTGTATTAAGACAGATCAGTGACTCGAAGATAAGTGCTGGACTTCCATTTTTTTGCTAGAAAATTGTGCAAAGAATGACAATAACATTTGACTCATTTTTTTTTCAGTAAATATTATTTAGACGGAAAAATAGCCAACTGGTGTAATCACCGTTTTACAGTTTAAGGGGTGTTCGGACACCTAAACTGGTATAGTACGTGGTTTTGCATAAATGAATGCATTTTTGATCATTTCCTCATTAGTATGCATTAGTTGTCCCAAATTTAACCTCTCTGCTACCCCACATCTAATAAACCCAATATGAATAACCAACCGGAGTATAGTCTTACTTTTAAAGACAGACGATCACGGATATTATTTTTTAAAAGTTAAATCCAAAACGTCAAAGTAACTAAAAACATGAGAAAACACAGGGGAGGAAGGAGGTGGGAGGACATTTTTATGTTTTCAACAACAAAAAAAAAAGATTTAAGCTACCTCACATTGTGAAAATACTAATTTCAAAGGTGGGCGAGAAGAAGAAGGTGGCTCAGAAGGTCGATTCTAGTATATAATAGTATATACATACATAAACACATATTTCCTAAATTAGAATGGACGACGAAAGATATTTTTTTCCCTCCTAACATGAGCAAGCAGCATTAAGGAAGGATTTAAACTTCAATATATTTTGTAAAAGCTAATAAAACAAATGGCTGACTGAGGCCTAACTTGTGTTTAAGGTTGAGGGAACCTAAAGGAAAGAGAGAAAGAGGGGTTAAGGGAGAGCTTACCGTACTTTTACTATGAGACATAATCATCATCATCATCATCATCAAAAACAAAACCGGTACAAAATCAAAACACGTTCATTAATATGTCTAAAACATAAAACATGACAAATTTTGAAAAATGAAGAAAAATGATAAAACTAAAAGCAAACTTAAAGGAGTGGGGGGGGGGGGGATTTTGAAGGAGAAATAAGGTGGTTGGGGAGTGATTTACAGTCACATATATTAAAGAAAGAAAAGCCAATTTCATTATTACTATTATAATTATTAATATAAAAATGTATTTGACTTTGAAACACACACAAAATCATCATATTTTCAAAACAGAAATTGGAAAGTAATCATAGGGTAGAATACATAACAAATCATCATTCAGATTGGCGTGTTGGGAATAAATTGGGTTCAGTCTCTCTCTTTTTTGCTTTACCTTTTTTTTTCCCCATTAATTTCCCCCTTCTTCTTTTAACCCCCTCACAAACTGTAGGTTTTTTTTTTTCGATACTCCCGGTATTAAACTTTGGAAATTAGAGAGTAATACAAACGAAATTTGTTCTTTTTTCCTCCTCCTCCTCCTTCTCCCTTCAAAATATAAATATATATATCATACTTGTACTGAATACCAAATGAAGTACAACAACAACAACAAGACTTTACCTTACTTTACCTAGTAATGTATATCGAATATAACGTTCACATTAAATAACAGATCTAAGCTTAGACCTATCCCTTCTTAGCCTATCAAAGTGAAAACCAATTTTTGCCATACAGTATTATAATACACGTGTATAATATATATACAGTGTGTCCATAAAGTTCTTGTTGCACTTTCAATTTGTAATAACTACAACTGAACATGCTGCAGAATCACCTTTCAATTTGAAAAATTACTCTGCAAGCAGCCAAGAAGACCTGTGACAGAGAGACAAAAAGTCCAATTGCAACATGCAAAAGATGCATTGTCAAAATTCAAACATATAAATCCCAATAACAAGTGGAATGTGTTGTGGTGTATCTGAAACAATTGCATTGTCAGAAAATACAAATTTATTTTCATGCATAATAGCACCTCTGTAAAAAAAAATTGAAACGGCAATGGGTTCTTTATAGACACCCTGTATATATGTAACTCGAGCTCCAAATACGGAAAGTGTTTTTTGTCGTCGTTATAATATGCATAAATACATATATTCATTGTATAATGTTCTTGTAAGTTTTCTTAAAAACGTCGCACAAAAAAAGTTGTTGCATGTGAAGGTGAACACATGTTATTTATGTGGTTTGAAACATGTTTTTGAAAAGTAACTTCCATCAAGCAGAGAGAGAGAGAGAGAGAGAGAGAGAGAAGAAAAAGAAACTCACGTGTCGTTAGATTTACAAACTTAAGTTTATCATTCTCAGATAAAAGGCTGCGTCCGGAAACTAAAAAAAACAAACTATTTTCTGCAAAGAAATCAGAAAATTAGCTTCCAGAATAGCTTCACCCACCCACTCTTTTTCAAGAAATAGCGTATCTACGTATCAGCCGCGTAATTCGAGAACTTACCATTACTTGCTTTCGCTGTGTAAACGTCGCATCCATTTGATATAATAATTGTCCATTACATGAACTGTATTTCCATTTCGCGTTTTTGCATCTCAGACATTTCGTGTAAAATGGACAAACATTTCGTGTAAAATGGACAATTAGACCAAATTGGATGCGACATATGCATGTAGACGTCGTTTGCAAAATGGCTTCCTACTATTGAAATTTTAATTGCTAACAAAATGGCAGAAAATGAAGCAAATTTGATAATTTTCTTTTAAAGACTTGTGTCTTGGAGATGGAGTAATGACACACTTTTCTAGATTTTTTACAGCAGTATAAATAAATTGACTTCAGTTTCTGGACACAGCCACAAATATTCTGCACAAAATGCATATAAACACATTATATTAATAATGTGGTCAATCTTTTGACTCCCTTCCTCCACCCCTAGTCCACTCAAATGTTCCACCTCCTCCTCCACATCCTTCCTATTTATTCAAAATCCACTTAACCCTCTGTTGAAAACATCAAAATATCAAAAAATAGAAAAAATGGATTTCAAAACAAGCATTTTTTAAAAGCCAATCATTTCATCTTGTATAAATTGCACCTGAGATAGACAGATAGGATAGAGAGACAGAGAGAGAGAGAGAGAGAGAGAATGGTCAAATTGTTTTAAAAAATATTGTGATATAAATTAAGCAAAAACAAACACAAATGCATTGTTTGTGTTATGGACCAGACGGACACACACTTTGAAATTAATAGTAAACGAAAAAGAAGAAAATAAAACAAAGGAGTATATTTTCCTATTAAAATGAATGAATGAATGAATGATTGATCTCTCACCTGTGTAAACAGCCATGATGTGATAAGAGCCAACCCACTGTGCTGTCCTTTGAATCGATAGTGATAGGCATAAAAGGTAAAGTGGTACAAATAGAAAAACCTACAACAAAAAACACATCAATCAAAATACAAAAAATAGTTAACAACGACTTCAACACAAACAAAACAAAATTGAAGTTGGTTACAAACTAGAATAGTACACTTTTTCCTTTTCTTTTTTTAATAGAAACACATCAACTATCATCTGTTCAACAACTTTTCTCAAATGGCATTCTTTTTTAAAAAAAGTTTATTTTGAAAGATTTCATATCATGATGAGAAGTTATTAGCGCATATTCAACTCAAGATTCATTATTCAAAGACCTCACATTTACAGAAACAAAAAAATAAAGACTGTCATACCATAGGAAATTATCATATCTAGCTCATAACCATCTAAAAGTCACAAAAGTAACTTATTAAATAATAATATGACAATAATAGTTGTCATATTACTTCCATTGAGTAAGTGTACAGCATAAAAATAATAACTCATAAGAAGTAATATCATAAAGTATAAATGTCACAATTTGTTCACTTTTTCTGTATTTTTTTTTTAATTTGTCTTCTTAAAAGATTATTTTTGAACTGAAAAAAATAGTTAAAAATATAAATTATGCGAGTTTCTGCAAATCATTTGCGGATTTACACTAAACCACACACCTTTAACTATATAGTTAGCTAACTAAAAAAATAATCTATAAGGTGAATTCCATTTTATATACTGTATATGTATAGATCTAATCGCGACTTTCTATAATTTTCACACATTTAGAATTATATTATATATTCGGGGGGTTAAGTTATGAAAACATAAACTAAATCGACTTGAACAAAATGGTTTTTCACACACCGTTTATTTTAATAATAATAATAACAGCCAACACAAATACCCTTCAAACCCTCTTTCAAACCGTAACAGACACATAGGCAGAAAAGGCATATTATACATGGCTACATGTATATTCCCCCCACCCCACACGACGAACCCCTTCTTTTTTTGTGTCTGTCTGTTACTACTGCCTATAAATACACACAAGTAACATGGGTTCCATTACAAAGTTTATGCATTAGCTTAAAAGCAATATTTATATATTGTAGCTAAAACTAACTGTAACGTTTCTTCTCTTAACCCCCTCCCTCCCCCCACACACAACCCCCTACAATCTAATACTCAAGTCTATACATTCCCCCACCCCCTTTTTTTACTTCATGCAAAAAAATCCCCTTTAAATGTGCGCTTGAAAGAGAGTTGTAGTGGGGAAAAGTGTCCCATAGAGTGAAAAAAAGTGTCACATACTGAGGAGGAGGAGGAGGAGGAGGAGGAGGAGGAGGGTCTTATTTTGCACTCTGCAAGGCGCCAAGTGCACTGTTAATGTCAATCCATCTTCTAAATAACATAATATCACTGAATGCCTGAATGATGGAGAGAGAGAGACACCCTGACGTCATTAAGTCCCTTTTTAATATAATATGTGTAAACGACATTCACACAATTGCTAATTTTATATTTTTAAAGTAAACAGAAACAAAAAACCTTCAAGACATTTTTTGTTTTTGGAAAATTTAAAAAAAAAACACACATTCCCCCCAATTTTCCTAAAAAATAATAATTTCGTTAAATGAGTGATAAACTGGCAAAATGAGAAGATAACCACATTACCAGATCGACCCCCGCCTCCCCCCCCCCCCCTCTCTCTCCCCACACACACACACTGTGTTACACTTCCCCACCCCTTTTCAAAATATTATCGTTATGGCATCTGGCATAACAATAAACATGGATGACATCTTTTCCATTGAATTGCTCATTAAATATAAAATTTACTTTCGAATAAAATCCGTTATTTTATATCAGGAAAAGCAACCTATTTTTCTATGAAGACGACCGCCATTTTCTATCAGGGATAGTCTGTTACTTTTCAGTTTTTCAGTTCAAGTTTTAAGTTAGCAGAATAGTTAACCAATTAGTAAGGCAATCAGTCAGGTTAGTTCTATTTAGATGCTAACCTTTGTAAGCTATTTTTCTTAAGAGGCTATCCGCATCACCGAGGAAAGTATGATGCAATACCTGGTATAGTCTTTTAACATAGTGTGTTTTTGTTTACATTCTCTCTTTTCGAGCAAATAGTTATTTTTGAAACATAATTTAACGTACAATTAGCACTCAAGTATAATGTGAATCCACTGATACTTTTGCAAAAACTAGTTACGGTTCTTTCTATTTTTAAAATGATTTTAAAAATAGCCTACATGCTAATTTCCATAGACAAAAAGTGGATCACTAAAAAAAAGGAAAAATTGTTTAATTTCGCCAACAAAAAAACATTAAACAAAAGTTAGTTCTTTTTAGAAAAATCTCAGTGAATTTCTTACGATATTTTATATTTTACGTTTTAAAACTCCTTTCACTGATTCCCGTATTCACTGCAAAAAATATTACAATGAATGTGGGCCGTAACAAACAAATATGAATATAATTATGTAAAATGTTAAAATTATGTTTGGAGAGTAGAAAAACAAAGAAAAAGATGAAAACGATGGCACAAAAGGCAGAATAATGTAGGAGAAGCAGTAGTTAGTAGGAGTGAGTCAGGAGGGGGAGGTGGTCCTTATAAACCCCCATTCAACCCAGCACACATGGAGAAATAACTACACAATTTAATAATAGAGCTTAATTAGGAGGCAAACGGAAAAAATGAACTATATGATTAGAAAGACGAAAATATATATATATATACAGTCATCATCATCAGTAAAGTTTTTATTGGGTGGGTACTGAAAGTATAAAGGCCCCCCCCCCTCTTTCCCTCTATTAACCCGAAAACCCCATCCCCATCCATAGTCACCATATGCCCACTCTCCCCAAAAACTAGTGGCCGTCAACTACAATTAACACAGCAGGGTTATATCATTGAAAGCATGTGGCGGCCCCCCTAGTTAATAAGCCATGGGTTGGTTCATATTGTGTCCCCAGAATAAACGACACACACTCATAATGGAGAGAAAGAGAGAGAAAATGTTCTCTATGATTGTATACTGTATATATATATATATATATATATATATATATATATATATATATATATATATATATATATATATATATATATATATATATATATATATAAAGTGGAGTGCGTTTGTATGGTGGAAAGGGGGGGGGCATGAGGGAGATGATGGGGGGAAAAAAGAAGAGAGAAATTGCAACATTGATGTATTTGTGTGTGACTTTGTCATTTGATGTCTTGGGGAGCAATTCAGACAGAAGACGCCATTAAATTATACTTAATAAACTCAATATGTTTACTCAAAAAAAAAGTAGAAGAAAAAGATGCAATTAGAGGGGGTTGAGCCGGAAGTAAATCAATGTGATTGGAGCACACACACACACACACAGGGTTCTTTCTTTCTAGTATTTTACTCAAAACACAAACAAGTTAGTTAAGAAGAAATAATAATTTTCATCTTATTGGAGTTGGAAAAAAAATAACGTAGAAGACAATTGAAGAAGGCACCCTCCCCCCCTTTCCCCTTAATACAAAGAAGAGATTGTTCAAAATATAAAAGCTAAAAATGATGTTTTCTAAAACATATATTACCAATGTTATAAAATCAAGCAAGTCTTATGCTTGAAGTTTATAGTAAAAAGCATTTCACGATGACGTCATTCTCCTCTGAGATTTACAATTCAAATACACCGACTATAACCACAGCAATGTCCTAAAGGTTTGTAGTTCTAGTGAATTTTAGGGAAAAAAACTAACATAAGGTGTTTTTTAACAAATGAAAAGAAAAAAAAATCTTGAATGTGTTTTAGAAACTAGAAGGGTAGCAAGCTCAATCACTTATATAGATATTATCAAGTTGATATCTTTTAAAATAATACCGTAAGCTTTTGATGTCAGTTTGAAATATATTCCAACTTTAAGTAGATGATATTTTTAATTTTTTTTTTTGCAATTTGCAAAGTTTATTTTGAATAATATCAACATAAAGATATTTATCATGTGATTCAGCTACCCTTCTACTTTCTAAAACACATCCACAATTTTCTCTTTATCATAACATCGTTAAGAACATAAAAAGAAATCCGTATAAAATTTCAAAAAAAATATTAATTGTATAAAATAAACTATTCATCCAATCCGCCGACGCTCTCCAAAATTGAGCTTAATGAACAGAAATTGACTGACATAATTAAATAGAAATTCACATACCGGAAAAAAAATCATCTTTATAGATATTATCAGGGCTCGGATTTTTATGCAATTATCAAGCAAGTGTTTCTCAATCTGTGGCCCAAGTGTCAATTGTGAAGTAATAACATTACGGAAAATTGTGACAGTCATGCCTTATGACATGCACTATTATTTTATGACTATCAGTTTGTGCTATACACTATGACAATATTTTTTTTGATTAATCATAATAATGTTTTCTAATTTGCTTTTGCGACTGTTACTAGGTTATAAGCGAGATATGACAATTTACTGGCATATTTACTGTACTGTAGCCCTAAAGTTCTAGCCTCTAATCAGTGTTTTTGATTCGAAAAAAAAACATTGTTGGTTGATCTAAACGGGGGATTGTTACTTCACAATTGGCACTTGGGCCACAAATTGAGAAACGTTTGCTTTGATATTGCATAAAAAAGACTTTATTTTTACACGATAAGGTAAAAAAATCCACGAAATTAATTGTGACGCGAAAAAAGCTTTAACTCTTCAGAATTAAGTGGAGTTCAGAACAAAAAAGAAGAAAATTCCTAGTAAAAGTAAAAGGGTCACAGACAAATAAAGAGAGACTTGTCCTGAAGTCACACGAGAGTGAAAAGAGAGAAGAAAAAAAGCGCCCTAAAATCACGTATCAATACTCAGGGAAAAAAAATCTCAGGTATTAAGGAAACCATCGAACTCCAGGGAACAGAAAGAGAAAAAAAAATCTCAGGCAAATAATCCGTCCTCCTCCTCCTCCCTTTTTTCTCTTTTTTGCCGCCAAACTCCCTTACAAAAGAGCAAAGATAGTAAAGTAATTAAAGATCGTAGAGAGACTCTCTTATTTTCTTATAACAATCATATATATATCCTCCTATATTCAATTTGGAAAAGTGTTCGGGAATAGGATATAGATAAAAATATATATATAATGTAAAGGTTTTTATATACAGAGTGTCCCATAAGTCCGGAAACCATACTCGTAACAAAATTCTACCTTATATATCTTGTGTATACACATGAGCTAAATGAATGCAAGTTAAGTGTTCAGTTAAACTCGCTCATAAATTCGCACTCACTCGAAAACTGGGATTCATTCGAAAACCGGAACTATTTGCAAACTGCGAATCGCTCGGAAACTGTAGAACATGTTTAATATTTAAATGCATTTAACTTGTTAAGTGTAGACAAAGGTATTATATATTTTTGAAAGTGTGTGTTTGTCCTCTACTTTTACTTTGCCTTAGTATCTTCCCTTATAATGCTAGACTTATGAGACACCGTGTATAATAAATACCCCTCAGAAACGTAGTTGCTTTTGTTTTGTTCTAACCGAACTCAAACGTACAAAATGAAATCCCAAGTAACAAAGATTCAAAAAAAAAAAAATTAAAACATCAAATTGGAACAAATATATTTTGTGCAATTAAACAAATCGATCTTTTAAGTAAACTTTATATAGAAAAACGAACTTAACCACATTTGAAAATTAATAAATAACTTACAAAAGTCTAGACTCGGTTCTAGTTTAAGACCTGTGTTTTATTAGCAGCCAAATTGCAAAAAAAAAATATGCAAATGAAGAAGAACAATAGAAATAAAAGCTCTGCTGGTTCATTTTAATTTAAAGATTAATTTCGAATAATTCTAAGTTAAAATAAAAATGATTATTAAGACATTCCTGACACGAACGAACGTCTTGCGAAAATAAAAACCCATTGGCACTTAACTCAGTTACTTGTCAAACAATTTCAACACAAACTGTTGTTACTTTCTTCTTCTTCCTAATACTTGAATTCACTTGTCAAGAAATTTTATTCGCTGACCACCACCATCATCCATAACATATCATCATATGGTCACCGGTCAAGAATATCAATGACCATTGGTACATGATGACCAAAAAAAAATAAGTGCTAACACAAGAAGAGTATTAAGAGGACGATGGACGATGATGCCATTTCCTAAATACGAGTGCCGACTATAAATAATCTATTTTTTGTCTCACAAACAACACACAAAATAACACACTAACAACACACACACACACACACACAGACTGAAATAAAACACAAAACATACAAACACAAATAATAAATACACACATCCACGAATAACACACTCACAAACACAAACAAAATCCAAATAACACACAAATAACACGAACACACTACGAATGACACAGCAGTCAGAAAGAAAGAAAAAAACACAGAAGAAAAAAAAACCATGAAAGAAATCCATTAATTAATTCTATGAACCCAAATCCAATTCAATTAAGAAACTAATCTGAAAATGAACCTTTTTTTTCTCTCTCTCTCTCTTTCTTTCTTTCTTTCCATGTCGAACCTAAGTGATAATGATAACTTGATAAGTAGTAATCTAAACATCTATTTTTTATGAATTACATATTTGTCACACACATTAACATTAATATTTATGAGCCCTTTTAAAAGGTTATAGTGGTGTAAGTCTTTTTTTTTTGTAAAAATGTGAATTAATAATACAAGTAAATATTGATATTTGTGTCCTCACTAGAAGGAGCCACAAATATTCTCGGATATATAAACGACTTACACCACTTTGTCTTGAAAGATCAATATAATCACTCATAAAATTGAAATAAAAATTAAAACTACGCGTTTACAACTTAAAACACAACAATCTATTTGTGAATAAGCAAATATTTGCAGTGATTGCCTGCGTGCAGGGGGTGAAAATTCAAACAAAGTTCCGAAATAAACCTTTAAAAAGCCATTTATTTAAGGTGGTTTTTAAAGTGTAAACATCCCTCTCCTCGGTAACTCCAGACGCCTAATCTATCTTTCAGCTGCAAAACGAAGAGACACATAATTGATGTTTTAGATTATTTTTACGGTGATATCTTTTAAAATAAACTTTTTAATGTGAGTTTGAAAATAACTTAACTTTAAGTGCAGACGATTTTTTTTTAAATGTTAGGTGTTCAAAAATGAATCATAATACACCACAAACACCTAACATTAATTTATACATATACACAAAAAACAGAATTTAAAATAAATACAAACATAAAAAGGAAAAAATAAAAAGAGGAATAGAAATAATAATAATAATAGTAATAATAATTATAATAATGTTAATAATAATAATGTTAATGTTTAAAAGAACTTGTGAATGAAAACAGGTGTTAAACTAAAAAGGTGTAATGTGACACCTGAGAAAGAATAGACGATAGAGAAGAAAGTTTAAAATGTAAACAAGTGTCATAACAGGTGTGTCGTATGTAAAAGCTAAAAGGTGTAATATAACACCTTAAGTGAATAGAAAGAAGAAAAGTTAAAAGGTGTAATATAACACCTTAAGTGAAACAATGAGAATGAAACCTAAAAACAATCACCTACAATAGAGAGACAACACAACATATTAAAAATATCATACGGTAACTATGATGGGGTGGGAAAAAAATAATAAAACACTTAAAAGGTAACCTTTTATAACAAAGGTCAAAATTGTATTATAATTTATGAGATTTGCTGTCACAATAAGAGGAAACGTTAAAATGGCCTGTCAATCATAATAAGATATAATATTATTCTATCGTTACTTTTAAAGCAAACTAACACTTAAAATTAACCTTTTCTAAGAAAGGTCACACCTGTGTTTACATTTAATGTAACTTTTGACAACACCTGATATCATGTTAGTCTTTCCTGTCAATCACAATACTTTCACTTGTCAATCATAAGGTTGACCAATTAAATGATTGAATAATCAACTTAAGTTAACCAATGAGAGACTAGAATGGACTAAAATCTTCAATTTTAGTCAGTTCATTTTAGATTTTAGACCAGAGTGTGGCAGACTCTCAAGGAGGAGAGGTGTTGGGCTCTCGTCGTGAAGAGATGTAGACTTTCAAGGGAGAGGAGAGTGTTAGACTCTCCTGAGAGGAGTAGGTTGTTAGGGTTGGTTAGTAACAGTTGGGGACTTAGATTTTTCACTTAGGTGTTATAGATTCCAATGGGAATCTATAATGTTTATTTGATTTATAAAGTATATTTTTAGGACTTAGAAATAATTTGGTTGGTTTACACATATGGAACTCTAAAATATTTTGGGCTTACACATTCAGAACTCTAAAATATTTTGGGCTTATACATTCAGAACTCTAAAATATTTTGGGCTTACACATTCAGAACTCTAAAATATTTTGGGCTTATACATTCAGAACTTTAAAATATTTTGGGCTTACACTTTCAGAACTCTAAATAATTTTGGTTGGTTTATACATTTGGAACTCTAAATAATTTTGGTTTTATACATTTAGAACTCTAAATAATTTTGGTTTATATATTTAGAACTCTAAATAGTTTGGTTTTATACATTGAGAACTCTAAATAATTTTGGTTGGTTTATATATTGAAAACTCTAAATAATTTTGGTTGGTTACATGTTCAAACAATAAATTGTATGCAAACTTCATAGTGTTTTGTGATCATCATTTGGGTTGGTGTTTAATGTGTGTGCAAATTCAGCGATCAACTCCACAACCTCAAATCAACTGGACATCCGAACGAGCATCAAGAAAAGGTAGGAAACTAATAATTTACTTTTAAACAAGGCCAATAAAGTAAGAGTACACTAAGAAACATAGGGGGCACAACTTAAAAAACAGGGATACTGGTTCCCCAAATAGACCATTGTCTAGAACCAGAACCAAGCTGTACACTTTCACTTCTTCCCCTTTCCAAATTTTCCAATTTGTACATTCAGGGCTATAGAGTGGAGGTTTAAAAATAACAAGTGGCGCAGTCGACAGGATCATATCCTTGTTGAGTTCAGTGTTCCCTTTATTTAAAGTTGATTTTTGATTTCCTGGGTTGTTTTGATGTTTTGGTGATTTTATTTTTTTTTGATTAACAAATTTTAATGTTAATTAATGGTAAACTTTTAGAATTTTTTTTATATTTCTTTGACCTTTCAGACAGCAGTTTTCAAATGGCCAAATAAATAGTATCTAGGTAGAAATAAGTGCATGTGCAACATTTTGTGTTTTCTGCTTGCTCCCACACATACATGCACGCTCCCATACAAAAGGTCCCAGAAAAGTGGACTATATACAAAATTTGGGTGTGGGTCTTTAAAATGTTGTGGGGTTTGTAAAGGGAAATTTTACAGGAAATTATCAGAACTACCCTAGCCAAAAAAGAAAATAAGAAATTAGTACAAGGGAAATATGGGTTAAATTAAATTGAGACCAAAAAAAATTAAGTTCAGAAGTTAGATAAAAGTGTATAGGTGCCCTAAAGAAGAATTCATGAAAAATGACGATGTTAAGAAAACCGAAGTAGAAGGGAAAAATGAATAAAATGAAATAGTGATTTAAAACATTACTGCTGGACAATGGATTGTCCGGAACGACATAAGAAATGAAACAGGGATTTAAAAGCAGTAATGTTGGACAACAGGTTGTCCGTGTAATTGAGAAAAATAAGTTTAAAAGTGCAAATAAGAAGTAATAGAGCAATCATCATGCAGTGATGAGTTACAAGAAAACAGGAGTAAAACAGAAAGTGAATGAAAACAAATAGTGATTTAAAACATTAATGTTGGACGACGGACTGTCCGGGATAATTTAAAAGGAAATAGTGATTAAAGCATTAATGTTGGACGACGGACTGTCCGGAATAATTTGAGATGAAATAGTGATTAAAGCATTAATGTTGGACGACGGACTGTCCGGAATAATTTGAGATGAAATAGTGATTAAAGCATTAATGTTGGACGATGGACTGTCCGGAATAATTTGAGATGAAATAGTGATTAAAGCATTAATGTTGGACGATGAACTGTCCGGAATTATATAAGAGAAATGAGATAGTGACTAAAGCATTAATGTTGGACAATGGATTGTCCGAGTAAAAAAGGAAAATAAGTTTTATAGTAAGAATAACGAGTAAGTTAATTAAAGTTATGATAATAGAAGTTAAAAAATGAAGCATAAGGGAATAAAAAGAAAATGATGAAACAGTCCAGGGGGTAGGAAGCCCAATGGAATCCAGGGAATCAAAACAATTGAAATGTCAATGGTGAGGCTATATGGTGGTAATTGAAAAATGGAAAAAGATTTCATTCTTACAAACCATGGATGTGAGTCAAAATGATAAAGGGATAATTCATGGAACAAGAGTCCATGCCCATAATGTGCTCTTAGTCTAAGCCAAACAGGGGTTACAATGGAGCAAGAATCCATTCCCAAATACCTTTGATAAGTCAATAAAGTTGATATCCAAGAAAATAAAAGATAAAGGTAAAATGAAAAAATAAAGGATAAAGGTAAAATGAGAAGTAATTATAATTGGGAAGAAATGAGATGCTGAAAATGAAAAAAGGGTTTCAGCAAAAATAGATTTCAGCAAATAAAAATGCTGAAAATGACAATAAATAAGAGATAAAATGGTATATTGTTCCTAAAGGAAAGGAATTTAGGAAAATGTGAAATTTAATGATATATATATTGGGAACAATTTAATTGAATATAATACAAGTAACATAATTAAATATATAATGGGAATATAATCTAAATGAATAACAAGGAATACAATCAGAAGTTTGGAATATCATATAAAGAATTGTTATTTCAAGGTATCTGACATATTTACAAGAAGAACAAATGTCGAGGGCAAAATTATTGGGAATGGACACATTCAAAATTGAGGATGGGGTGAACTTCATTAAATTTATTAATTCCATCATTAGTTAGTGCAGAAGGCACCATAATCAGAAAAGATGGAACAGAAAGAAGTTCACATGTGGGAAAAAACAGGTGATTATAAATCCTGAATTTGGAATGGAATCTGGCACAATTCATACAATCTTCATATCTAAAAAAGGTTATATGATGGAAGACAAATTCCATGTTGAAGTTAAAAAGTATTTGAAAAAAAATGACATGTATAATGTGTTATGAAATGTTATATAATCTACAATGTATGCCATTTTATTTAACCTATGCAATGATTATTGTAATATTATTAACCAGTATGGTAATCTTACATGTTAAAATAATAGCTAAAACTGTCTGAAATTTATTATGTATGTTTGTAATGTGTATTGTATGTTTATATCTTATAGACCAACAAAATATTGTGTTGCTATTTTAGAAATGTGTTAGGAAGGATAGATTATGGTAGGAAGATAGTTAGGATAATTAGTGGTAGAAAAAAAAAAAAACAGAAAATTAGAAATGTGGTAAAATGACTGTTCATTTGTCTAAAGGTACCAGATCTCTCACTCTTATAACAAATGCTAAGTGTCAAGTGAAATGTATTGTTTGTTCACAAAACTTGGAACATTGTATCCACATTCATGTTGGAGCTTTGTACTTTCATCAAAAAATTGAAACATCATCGAAAACCTCAACAGATACTGGGTTAGCAAGTCGACAATTTCTTCAGAAAAGCAGACGAATACCATATGTTAGAAAAGATAATCAAAAATCTCTTCAGAAAAGCAGACGAATACTTGGAAGACTTGGATCTTGGTTTGCCACTTTGGGAGAACTTCAACCTTTCATCAGACTGAACGTTTGACATTGTGGTCTAAAGGACAATTTCAACAGGAACTGATTAACAGATCATCCATCAGCAGATGACAACCTGGTAACCATCTGATGACATCTATACGAAACTGTCAAGAGAACTACGTCGAAACAACGAACTGATAGAACATTTGTGAGAAAATTCTAAAATTGTGCTACAATTGATTTGTAAAATTATTCAAGAGTGAAGAGATACAGAAGTGCTAAAATGATGTAAAATGCTAACATGAGGAAAAGAAATAAGTAGAAAACTAGGAAATAGTAATTGGAAAATTTAAAAAAGTTCAGATAAATTTCACAAAACAAAGAAAATCATGGAAGTGAAATTTAGGGGGTAGGGATGTTAGGTGTTCAAAAATGAATCATAATACACCACAAACACCTAACATTAATTTATACATATACACAAAAAACAGAATTTAAAATAAATACAAACATAAAAAGGAAAAAATAAAAAGAGGAATAGAAATAATAATAATAATAGTAATAATAATTATAATAATGTTAATAATAATAATGTTAATGTTTAAAAGAACTTGTGAATGAAAACAGGTGTTAAACTAAAAAGGTGTAATGTGACACCTGAGAAAGAATAGACGATAGAGAAGAAAGTTTAAAATGTAAACAAGTGTCATAACAGGTGTGTCGTATGTAAAAGCTAAAAGGTGTAATATAACACCTTAAGTGAATAGAAAGAAGAAAAGTTAAAAGGTGTAATATAACACCTTAAGTGAAACAATGAGAATGAAACCTAAAAACAATCACCTACAATAGAGAGACAACACAACATATTAAAAATATCATACGGTAACTATGATGGGGTGGGAAAAAAATAATAAAACACTTAAAAGGTAACCTTTTATAACAAAGGTCAAAATTGTATTATAATTTATGAGATTTGCTGTCACAATAAGAGGAAACGTTAAAATGGCCTGTCAATCATAATAAGATATAATATTATTCTATCGTTACTTTTAAAGCAAACTAACACTTAAAATTAACCTTTTCTAAGAAAGGTCACACCTGTGTTTACATTTAATGTAACTTTTGACAACACCTGATATCATGTTAGTCTTTCCTGTCAATCACAATACTTTCACTTGTCAATCATAAGGTTGACCAATTAAATGATTGAATAATCAACTTAAGTTAACCAATGAGAGACTAGAATGGACTAAAATCTTCAATTTTAGTCAGTTCATTTTAGATTTTAGACCAGAGTGTGGCAGACTCTCAAGGAGGAGAGGTGTTGGGCTCTCGTCGTGAAGAGATGTAGACTTTCAAGGGAGAGGAGAGTGTTAGACTCTCCTGAGAGGAGTAGGTTGTTAGGGTTGGTTAGTAACAGTTGGGGACTTAGATTTTTCACTTAGGTGTTATAGATTCCAATGGGAATCTATAATGTTTATTTGATTTATAAAGTATATTTTTAGGACTTAGAAATAATTTGGTTGGTTTACACATATGGAACTCTAAAATATTTTGGGCTTACACATTCAGAACTCTAAAATATTTTGGGCTTATACATTCAGAACTCTAAAATATTTTGGGCTTACACATTCAGAACTCTAAAATATTTTGGGCTTATACATTCAGAACTTTAAAATATTTTGGGCTTACACTTTCAGAACTCTAAATAATTTTGGTTGGTTTATACATTTGGAACTCTAAATAATTTTGGTTTTATACATTTAGAACTCTAAATAATTTTGGTTTATATATTTAGAACTCTAAATAGTTTGGTTTTATACATTGAGAACTCTAAATAATTTTGGTTGGTTTATATATTGAAAACTCTAAATAATTTTGGTTGGTTACATGTTCAAACAATAAATTGTATGCAAACTTCATAGTGTTTTGTGATCATCATTTGGGTTGGTGTTTAATGTGTGTGCAAATTCAGCGATCAACTCCACAACCTCAAATCAACTGGACATCCGAACGAGCATCAAGAAAAGGTAGGAAACTAATAATTTACTTTTAAACAAGGCCAATAAAGTAAGAGTACACTAAGAAACATAGGGGGCACAACTTAAAAAACAGGGATACTGGTTCCCCAAATAGACCATTGTCTAGAACCAGAACCAAGCTGTACACTTTCACTTCTTCCCCTTTCCAAATTTTCCAATTTGTACATTCAGGGCTATAGAGTGGAGGTTTAAAAATAACATAAAAATTTAGTCTACAAAAGTTTATTTTGAAATATATCAACTTAAAAATAGGCTTAAATGATTGAGCTTCCCTTCTAGTTTCTAAAACATCAATCATGTTTTTTTTTCTTCTCTAAAATACATTCAAGTTTATCTTAATTTTGCAATTCTGAGAGACATTATGTGTGCCCCCTGAACAAAGGCAATCACTGCTAACATAAAAAGTACTCTTTCGTGCTTTCAGTGATTGCCTAACATTAGGGGGAACAAACACACGTCCAAATGGAACCAAGAGAATTAAAAAAAGAAATATATTCAACTTTCAGATCTATATATTTCTTTATTATTTAAAAAATGTGTTAATAAGCTATTAATAAACCATCTTAATAAATAAAACAAACCAATAAACAAAGAAAAAAGTTGGTTAAAAAACGAAAAATGGACAAATGGAAACAAAAAATAATGAAAAAGAAGAATGAAAAAATGGTTTTCATTTGAAATGAACCGATTTATCAGAGTCGACAGATTGATCTAGAATCATCAGTTAATGTAAAGAAGAAAAGAGAAATGTTCGAAGGGATTTTCAAAGAACCCACTAATCGCAAAGTCTCGTTCTTTTCAACTGGATTTTCTGTCTCCGTTTGTGTGTGTCATACGTACAAGACTCATGTATCATTCTTAACACACAACAGCACCCAGGGATAATCCCAGTTCCCCCGCCCCCCCATTACCCTCAACCCCATTTTTCTCCAAACAACAACAACAACAACACACAAATCTAACTTAAGATTTCTTCTTTCACCTCTGTTTAACTTAACCACCCCTTCAATTTTCACTTTTCCTGACATCATATTAGTGACAATTTTAATATTATCACAAAGCGGCAATAAAATTAACATAACATGTTACATTGACATGAAAACCAACCCACCACCATCCAAAAAAGCTCCACTTTTCACTCTTTTTTTTCCATCTTTAAAGAAGGAAAAGATTGAGACTGAAGAAAGTAACTGGATTGAGAAACAAGTGACAAGTTAATCGCTTCAGAAAACGCCGATAACAAACTTTTGCCTCTTTCTATAATTATATACGAGCCGTATATTATATATACATGTATATATTATATATTTAGCTATATTACATATTTTTTCATTATGTGTAGAAATAATGTAGAATAGCTTGAATTTTAGAAGAAAAAAAAGGTAATACATAAGTTTCAGTTGAATCACTTCATTGATAAAGGTATCAAACCTCAAACTCATTCAACCGATAAACAATTTAAAAAGCCACCATAAGGTGAACAAATATCACAAATAAATGTATTTTTCATAAAATGAAAAGAGAAAAAAAAAAACACCATTAAAATGTCACACAAAAATAGATCGTGAAAATTAAAAGAAGTTTAGAAAAAAGATTATTTCAACGTGATTACAATTGACCTTCTACAGTCAACTCAATCTTAAGGTTGGTTCACACGCAACAAATAAAAGATGCACATTAACCGATGCTTAGTATTCTTTATGTTTAGGAGCGGCTAGCCTCCAAGCTAAGGCTTCGGATTTATTATAACCGGATTATTTAAAACTACCTTACAGGTTTCGAAATCAATTTTTCAGTATAAACGTTGAATTCTCTTTCCATGACGTGTAAAAAAAAGTTTATTATTAAAAGGACACCGTTATGAAAACACTTTTAGCACATTTATCTATTATTCTAGTTTCTAACTAAAATTTGAATTTTTTTTTTCTTGATTTATTATTCTGTGAGAAAAGTATACATTCACTTTCAAAACAAACCCCCGTGCCCCGACCGAAAAATCTTATTTTCCGTTGAGCCACCGTTAAGAAATAAAACCAGTTAAACCACCACCACCCTCCTCTATATGTCTTAATTTTAGATTCTGTCTATTGGTAAATAAATCGTTCACTTTAAAAGATACTTTATATATGTTTAGGTAGAAAGAAGGAGAAAAACGGTGGGGGGAAAAACAAACAGGAAGATTATTTGGCTTAAGGAGCAATTTGCTTTTTCTTTTCAAACGCAGACCAAAAACAACCACCGACGACGAGGACGACCAACCGCCACCAACAACCACCACCACCGGATTCTCTTCCTTCCTTTGTCGGTCATAGCAGACAACTGTTCCTGTGGCTTATAGAAATATACAAGTGGACTTTAAGTAAATCCCTTCGGCTGGAAAATTTAATCAAATTGCTGGACAAAATCATCTTATAATTACGATGTGGTTGGTGACGAAAAAAAGTATTCGGAAATTGGGGGAGAAAAGCTCAACAATTTTCGGATGGAAAACTATAGTAGAAGAGCAGTAGGGAAGGTGGTTTTTTGATCGATGGATGGTCAACACAGAAAATGAAAATTATAAAATCCAACATTTCCATTGTGAAGAAAAAACAATAACCACATTTGGTTTTTGTATTACTATTACACGTGTATGTCCACGTGTGGTAGAAAAAGTAGTTCACCAGAAATTGCAACAAGATTGGCTCAGATTTCTAGAGGAAATAGCTGCAGTCTTACAATAAGCCTATCTTGTTGTCGGTTGTGTTCTAGGCTTTCTTAGAACATTATGAAGTTTCACTTAATTTTGCTCTTTTAAAAGACAGAATATATCGAAAATCAGCTTCAAATAATAAAAGCTTCTAGCATAAACCCCTGGATTAAGACTACAGCTATTTGTTCTAGGAGTGTCAGCTAATTCAGCTAAAATCAATCTGAATAGCTAGTTTTTCTACTACATAACATATGTATTATGTAGTATTTCAATTTGTAAATGCGACAACTTATTTTTAGTAAACTTCCAAAATATAATAGAAAATATATCAAACAGAATAATAAATCCATATTTAGCGAAATTATATTTAACATATTTTGGGGGGATTCTGAAAAGAGAAGAAAAGAAAAGAAGAAAAAAGGCGAAAAAGAATATAACCGTCGGTCGCCATGATGAAAAAATATGATTATTGATTGTGAAAATCATCTTAAATTCTAAACATGACAATATTTCCCACATCTAAAAATTGGATTGTTGTAAAGTTAAAGAGATTTGAAAATAACAACCCCCCCCCCCCCCAATCTTACATGTATAAATGTCAAAATCATGTGTTTAAAAATAGGCGACGACGCCAAACCCCTGCTAAAAAAAGCCCCAAATTGTTTAATTTGACATTTTTCCAATGTGTAAGAAATAAAATCTCAAAGCAAACATAAAAATGAAAAGTTCTCGTGAAAAATGTTAATTGCAAACTGATACCATAATAAGTAGAATTGTAACTCATTAATTTTAAATATCATTAAAAACCTTTCTTCTTTTTTCCGCATATTTTTTTTTGGTTTAATTTGTGTTAATTTCTTTTTAATACCCTTTTCTTCTTATTGGTATAATAAGCTGATTAAAAAGCCATCACACACAATCTGAACATTATTACTATTATTATTATTATTATTATTATTAATAATAGTAATAAAAGCTCCGTATTTTAACCTCAGAGATGCTGCTGTTTGAATAATACTACAAAGTTGTTTTGAAGTGTAAATGGGGCCTCTTCAATTCTTATTATTTTATCTTTAAGAAACAACTTTGAAGTATTTTAGAAACTAGAAACGTTGTTCAATCACTTAACGAGTATTTTCATGTTTGATACCTTACAAAATAAAACTTCTTATTTGAGTTTAAAATTCGTCTTCATAAAAAATTTATTTTGAAAGATATCAAACATGAAAACAAGTGATTCGGCTACCCATTCTAGTTTCTAAAACACACTATATTTTCTTTTAATTTTGCTTCTTCTGAAAAACAGGAATAATTATTAAGAGATAGAAAATCAGCTGTTAATAAACCATCTTAAATATGATTTGTCGTTACAAGTGATTGTACCTAACTAAAGGGATGAACTGTCTCTCTCCTCATATCTCTCTATTGGAAATGCATTCATTTTTGTAACTTCTGACAAATTGAACAACTTCATTTTGACAAAATCTTTTCCCTCTCTCTCTCCCCCCCCCCCTCAATCTCTCACTATTACACCTAGTAAACGTCTATCATGTTCGAGTACTGTTCGAGAACACGTTCAAGTGAATAAAAGACGGTGTGTGCGTCCCCCCCCCAACCCTCCTCCACCCCAACAACAACAACAACAACAACAGCCAACTTGAAAGTGAAATTGTGTGTGTTGATTGACACGATAGAAACCATAGACACACACAAATGCAAACATATACTTTACACGAACACACCACCAATTATTGCAATAATAACAACTTCAACAACAGGTTTCTCTCTCTCTCTCTCACTCACTTAAAAAGACACCATTTACCCTGCAAATCAATGATAGAAAGAAAAACGTGTCAGGAAATGAAACTGGGTTGTGCCTAAAATATGAGAAAGTGAAAAAAAAAATGGAGGAGGAAGGCAGAACTTTTAAGGGCGTTCACGAGGGGCTTCCGTAACCACATTAATAAAAACAGCCAATTGTTCTATATTTCAAATGAAACTAATTTCCCCATGATGATGATGATGCCCACTGGTGTTAAGTTCACACAATATCACCCCTATATCTCTCCCCAATTGCCACCCGGGGCCATTATTACCCTCCCATCCCTCCGAATCTGCAAAACTCATAACGCAAAATGCTAAGGTATTAAAAAAACGCCTCACTCTTTTTCTCACCTGAGCCAGTGCCTTTTAGTTATGGCAGTGTGACAACAGATGGCATCGTACTGATCAGCAATCCAAACGATTAATATGATGTAAAATGCAGTAGTTGTGTCATTAAAAAATTCAGACATAATTGCCTCCATTCCTGGAAGAAGAAATAAACAAACAAAAAAAAATATAAATTAATTCTACTTTTTATTAATGGAGTTCACGAATAAATTTCTTAAAAACAAACACAGAAGAGTAGAAGCAACTTTAAGAAACAAAGCAAAGAGTGTTAGAAACTAGAATAGTAGATGAATAACGATCTCGAAAGTATTTTTTCATAAGGGTGCATTCGAAAACCGGAATCACAGCAAGACAATAAAATGTGTTCGGAAACCGTGCTAACTCCACCTTCTCTTCTCAAGAAAGCAATAATCTAATCGAACATAGTTGCTTTCTTGAAAAGATTAAATTCAATATGGCTGCCTTCAGTGTGAAGTTCAGAATGTAAAAAAATTGTATATTATACATTATGTTTGCCCCAAAAACTCCTCATATGAGGCTTCCTATGACCTCCTATTTGAGAAGAAAATAGTAAAATCAAGTACAACCGGAAATTTTCTTTTACACAAATATCCTAGATGTCCTAGTAATCAGTAATCGTTCTTCTAGATTCTTTACAGCATATAGAAATAGCCTTTAGTTTACGAATGCGCCCATTATGAAAATTTTAACAGCACATTCACCTGCTATTCTAGTTTCTAACAACATTTGAATTCTTCTTCTTCTTCTCATTTTTCAAAATAATCACTAAAAAACGTTGTAAAATACGTAAAATTAAATTGTTTTCAACCAAAAAAAAAAGCAGGCTACCCATTAAAAGTTTATTTTCAAATATAACGTTCAATGAAAACACTTTTGGCTCATTCGTCTACTATTCCAGTTTCTAACAAACTTTGAGAATCTTCTTAAAAATTTGCTTCTTTAAAAAACGTTCACGTTCACTTTTACAGACATTAAAAATTGATTGTTGGTGGAGCCAGAAATTAAAAACAAGACCGGAAAATCATTTTTGATCATTGTTAAAAGTCTAATAAAAATGTCTGCCTTGAGAGAGAAAAATCTACACATTTAGAGACTAGAAGATTGTAATAATGTCGGGGAGAAAAAGGTGGCGTCTAAATGGGATTTACAAGTAATTCCATCAACCAGTGTTTTAAAAGAATTTATTTATTGATTGTTAGAAAAATGTGTGACTCAGAGAGAGGCTAGATGTGGTAGTGGGGGGGGGGAGGGGCGAAAAGTGCATTTTTCGTCATTTTAATCCTCTTTAAAAACTGAAAACACACACAAAAGTAACCTTTAAACAAATTCCCTTATGGTAACCGTTTTTTATTATCATCTTAACTATTATTTTTTCATATTGAGTTCTATAGCATTTTGTGTACAATATGAAAACACAACTTACTCTTCAAGTCACTAACACATAAAATACATAATTATAGAGTAGAAAAAAAAAACAACCCACCATTTCCTACTAATTCTACCAACCGTAATCTTATTAATAAAATCATAAATTCGGAGAGAGAAAAAAAGAAATGAAGAGGTGTTTTTTTAAAAAAACTAACACAGTGAAAGTCGTTTAACCCGAAATTGAAAGTATCAAAATGTTTATTTGCGTTAATCGAATTTTGTGTTAAAAGAAACAATTTAAAAACGTGTTTTGTAATACATATTTATCGTAAACGCGAATATTTTTTAATATTTAAAACTTACATTTTGGTTCCACCTACTTTTTGTTTTAATAAAAATCAGTAATTTTGGATTTCATATTTTAAAATATAATATTTAGTGTTTATGCAAATGTGTGTAATAATATGTCTGTATTGATTTGTGTTTTTTCGTGTAATGATAAAAGGTTTCTCCTCTGAAAGCAGACTTAGAAAACCGACTTTTCGTGTTAAAAAGGAACTTTACGTAAATTTTTATTCATGGGAGCGAAGAATTTCTTTGTGTTAACTGATAATTTCGTTTTATCCGTTTCATCTGTGGTTTAAGAAAATTTAGAAATATCATGCAAAAAATCAAAGTAGTTTATAAACTAGAATAGTCGGTGATAATGTTAAAAGGTTCTTCATGATGATAATTATCTTTCAAAATAAACTTTTTATGACAGTTTGAAAAAGGTGAAAATAGTTTTTTTATGAGATTTCAATGGATAAAAAAGGGTCATTTTCAAACGTGAACTATAAAATGTTTATTTTCATTTCGTTTTTCCAATTTTTCGTGTTAAACAGTTTTCACTATAATTGTATAATATGGAGTTATACATGGTGTTTAAAAAACGAACTGCAGTTTGTGTTTGCGTTACTATATGAACATGTACACACACACACTCCGTATTTTTCTAATGGTTATTATATTGGTGTGTAAAGGTAAATTGATGAAACCATTTAAAAAGGTGTTTTTTCATTTCTTTCTATCTGAGATCTCCGTTTGCACATATGACCTATTACCAGAATATACCAGTAGGTCTATATACGCTATAGTAGTACCTTATGGATATCTCATTCCACTTCATTGTTGTACAACAACAACAAAAAAGACTATAATAGTGACAGTTGTGAGGAATCGACGATTTCTCAAATTGGATAAGACACTCAACAAAAAAAAACCTCCGAAGATATAAAAGAAGTTTAAAAGAAAAGTCGCTTTCAATCGACTAAGTCATATGAATGACCACCAACCATATGGGTGACACACACACACATACGCATACGCTGGTTTTTGGTGACGGCGGCGGCGGTGGTGGTGACTCAAAATTGATTACTTACAACCGTTCTTTTGAGTCTCTAAAGAGGATAAAAAAGAACGAGAAATGTGCAACTAACTGTTGCTTATAACCCATCCATTATAAGCTTGAGTATACGTCTATATATATATATATATATACCATATTATTATACAGAACGGGGGATTTCTTTAATGGTGGATGTTCTCAGTTTTAGGGGGTAACGTCATTTTCTGTCCATTCCGCTGAATCATTTGGACAAAAAAAAACATTAGAACAAGAAACCATAGACGACATATAATGTATGGCCAAATTGCGGCACCTTGAATGCAGCTCCGTACCATCAATAGGCAATACTTAATATGAAGCTAAATATACGAACTTTCGTTAACAAAAGTTAAAACCCTCTAATTAGTCGTGTAAAGCTGTTATGTCCATTACCCCAGCATAGTGATGTTCGACGACAGCCACTATTTTCCTTGAATAGATGTGTGGTAGCCTGGAATAACCTGACAGAAAATGTACTTTCTGCGTCATCCGCAGATGATTTTATTAAAAATTTAAAAAAAAAAATGGAATTATCTTGCTTTGAAATTATTTTGTTGTATGTTTTATTGTGATTTGTAATTGATTTGTTATTTTGTTTTCTATTTGGAAGTCGTTTGCTTTGTTGTTTCTTAACGACATGAACTTCTTTTTTTGTTTGTAAGCTGCATTTGTCCCCTTTAAGTTCATTATTATTATATTTTTAGAAATATAAAACAAAGCCATCAATCAGTATATGAAATCGCAGTACATTTTAATATTTATTTTGTGTATATATATATTCTATTCTATACAAAATAAATACATGTAAAAATTTCATAATAATTTTCACCACTCCAACACGGCTCTCTCGAGTCTTCTTCGAGAATATTAAACGTGGCTCGAAGTGACTTGAAGTTTGGCCACCACTTCCACAGAATGGTAGTTGTCGTGATGATTATCAGTGAGTTGCAGATGATGATGATGATGACGATGACGATGATGAGCAACAAACATTCAATTAGCATTGTAAGATGGAGGGTGAGAAACAAAAAAAAAAGCGCCAGTAAACGCCCGCGCGACAATCGGAAATTGCCCTGACTCTCAGCGTGAAACACACACACAGCAGTCGCTTTTTTTAACCAATAGAAAAACAGTTGAGAAAAAAAAAGCTCAACTACTTAGTTTTAAAAAACAATAAATATTTCAGAGACCAAATTCAAGTTTCATTTGACAGAATGATGAACAAGAATAAAAAAAAATATCTATATATTTTCCCAACCCTCCCTCTTCCACCTCGGACAAAAAAAACCCTTATACTATTTATCAACTCAAGATTACTTGTCAACTAATTTAAATGAGTTGTCTTACTAACTTTATTGTTTCTCTTCATCTGGATCGTTCTTATTGGTTATTCGAGTGGCGTGATAAGGCGCCATCACCTACTTTGTGCGTGTTTTTTTTCTGCACTTGTGGTTGAACCTTTCATGACCAATGACCACAAAAAAGATGGTTGTGATGATATTTTTCAATATGGCAACGGCCAATGATAACAGGTGCTTATACCATGTCCGCTATGTCCATGGCCATGTTGCTCGTTTATAGGATGACGAGTTCAACCATAAACCTAACCACACTGGTTTTCCCCCACTTGCCTACGAGGTATAAAATGGTCAATGGTCAAACAAACCCCTTTTTCGTTTAAAGACATTTCCTCATTTTTTTGATCTTCTGAATGAATTCAACTGACAGGCGAATGAAAAACTACTAATTGAAATAATCCAATCAGTAATCTAGAGTTGATAATGGTATATATGTCGCAAACAATTGGCGTAATTGTCCATTACACGAAATGTATGTCCATTACACGAAATGAGCATAACTTGGTCTGATGCAAAACGCGAAACGGACATACATTTCAAGTAATGGGCAATTACACCAATTGGATGCGGCGACATATATCAACTGTGCTTGTGTCTTATAATATTCCTTCAATATAAAGGGGATAAATTTATTCTCAGAAAAAAAAAATGTATGGACATTTTAAATTTTTTTAGGTGTTTGTAATATAATAACCATGGGAATTTGAATATTTAAACAAATATGCATAAAAGTAGTGGGTGAGGGGGATGCCGAAGAAGGGGAGCAAAGTTTAAGCATCCATTCCTGAAATTCCCCCTCCCCCTTTTTTCACTTCCCATTTGTCAGGATGGAATTCATTGTGTAATGGAAGTGACGCTCTCTCACCATCTCTCTCAGTGTATGAATATTGCTTTGGTGTTTATGGAAATGGCGAACATCCAATGAGAGGGAATAGGGGAGGATTATTGATCAGTAGAAGAAGATTGGGATTGTAAAGGGGGGGAGGGGGTTGAAGAAATTTCTATAAAGGCTTATAGAGGAGTTGGGTATTTGCCACCAATATTATAATGAGAGTCTAATGGAGAATTGAGAGTGCAAAAGCTTCATTGTCAGATACTTGATGGATAGAGGGGAAAAAAAAGCTGAGAAAGAGAGATTTTAACTCCAGAAACTCTCTTTCTTAACTTTTTCCTTACAACCCCTCACCTCCAACCCCTTTTGTTCAAGCTGCTTGATAACATAACCAAAATGGATCCACATATAATATCTATACGTATAGGACATTCAGCAAAAATGATTTCATTGGTTCATGACATGTCACATGATTTTACAAGTAGCTAGCCCTCCAGTATGTGTTATGTTACATGATAAACACACACACACACACACACACACACTCAGTGAGTGAGGCCCCAAAACTCATTGATTGACTGAAAACCCCATTTTTCTTGTGAACTCTCTCATTTTTTTCATATAATATGATGAAATGAAGTCTCCCTACCCCCTAAGGGTAGAAAAAAAGGGAAGGAGGAGGAGGAGGAGGAGAAGGTGGAGATGGAGGGCATATTTTCATTAATAATGGCAGGAAGAAGAAGAAAAAATGAAAAATAGTTCTGAAAAAAACACAATGAAAAGTGCAGAAGTAGTGTTCAGTTACTTCAAAGTTACTTGAGACCGGATATGACGAAAAAATAACTTAACCGAGCTTTTAATTTAGATCTATCTCGACTACCTCCACATTAGCAGACTTATAATTTATAATATTATTAATTTATTATGAAGTGTTTCTTGGGTGAAGAGTCGAGGGAGGGATGGGAGGGGAGGAGGTAAAATAAGGAATTTAGAGGTGGATTTAGAACACAAAATGCACATCTTTCTTCTAAGTTGTAACCGGAAGATTTAAGATGAACGTAAAAAACGAACGTAGATGAACGAGAAATTGGAGAGTAAAATAGAGAAAGATCGTCGTCGTCTTCAGAATGCCCTGAGCCATAATTTGTAAATGGACCAGAAAAAGAATGATTATCTAGGTAAGGGGGAGAGAGATAGAATGAAAACAGGGAGAGAGAGATAGAATGAAAAGAGAGAGGGAGAGAGAGAGAAAAAAAAGCCGGTGGACAAAAATGTCATCAACTAAGAAGCTACTTTTCTCAACTTCTCAAGAAAATTAAGAAAGAAGAGAAAAATCATCTCTAAGATTCATTTAGAAAATGTTAATCTAAAAAGCAATGATTTATTTTTTTTTTTCAAAGAAAAAAAATATTAATTTATTTACCAAATTTAACAAATAAATGAAATTCAAAATCTTTATCAAAGCTAAATTAAGGCACAAAAGCTAGTATTCTGCTAAGTGTCAACTGTGAGATAATCAAAGCTAGTGCTAAACTCATCAAAGTAAACATTAATTAGATTGGCTCTAGCATTGACTATCTCAAAGTTAGCAATCAAAAAGAATACCGACTTTTAGGTGAGAGTGGGCCTCACCAGTCTGGTGAGCTTCATGGGTTTGTGGGTCTGATGAGCTTGGCTCGATAAACTTCTATAAAAGCCGAGCCCAACTGCTTTGTGGGCCTCATTCGGTCTTTGGGTTTCGTTGGTCCCGTTTGCTTAGTAGGTTGGGCTCACTAAAAAATGTGATGCGCTGCACTGGGCCTTACTTTTTTTTTAACAAAATGTAGGTCTCTAATTTCAATTCCTTTTGGTTGCACCAGGGGTCAGCACACACTTTCTAAAAAGAGCCAGATAGTAAAATAATTTGTGTTTTTCGGGTCAAAACAGCATTTTGTCCCGCAAAACCTAAATCTTATATCAATATTTATTGATTAAAACACAAAACTAAAAACTTTATTAAGTGAAAATGTAATTAAATGAAATTGAAATTAAATTTAAATGAATTGAAATTAATCCTTAGCTAGCTGACCACACAATGTCAGGCGGCAAGCCGGATTTGGCCCTTGGGGAACAGCTTGCCACGCCCTGAGCTACACAATGATAGCAATATATTATATGCAAATATACACAAAAAATAATCAGTTTAAAAAATAACAAAAAAAAATAATAAAATACCCAAATTGAATAATTTTTTTATAAATTTGTATAAAATCGCATAAAAGCAAAATTTGAAAATTTTTAAATTTCTATTTGTATATAAAAATATTGGCCCATAATAACAAATTTCTCCTAAAATCAATTTTTCTTTTTTGATTTAAGGGTTGTTCTATAAAAAAAAATCAAAAAAGGTAACTGTGATCGAACAACTAATCAAAATCTGATTAGATATAATGGATTGATTGATTTATTCTCTAAATATATTTCGTTCATCTTCCTTCTTTGATTATTTGCTATCTTGACATGCAAAATGAGTTAAGTGTAGATGGGTGGGGGGAGGAGGGGGGACTTATGGGAAATTTTCTATCCAATCAGAAAGAATTTAAAAGAAAAAGACAAAGTGAAGGAAAGGGAATTGAGTTTCTTTCCTCCCCAGCAATTCCTCTTTGGAAACCCGGGAGCATTCCAAATTGACACGATAAACACAACAAAATGAAATATGAGTGGAGAGAATGGTGAACAAAATAAAAGAAAAGGTGGTTGGGACCTACTACTACTACTACAGTACATTCTATTACAACCTAATTTATCCATCCATATATACATATATATACACTATATATGGAATATAAATGGTGGCCAGAGACATTGCACGGAATAAGAAGAATGGTTTCCGTCCACGAAAGAACAATTCTTTGGAGTTACACCAACTGACACACACAAAATAAGAACTTTTTTTTTTCAATATTCCATCTGGTCAATGTGTTTCTCAACTAATATCTAAGGGACGAATCACACACGCTGAAAAATATCAACTTTCAATTGCGTGCCAATATATCTTTGAGTGATCTTTGTATTTCTATCTGTATTTTCTGGTCGTTTTTCAACGTGTGTGTGATTCCTTTTCTTATTTTACAAACATGACAAAATATGTTCTTCAAATGTTTTCTGTTGCCATGTATGAGAACCATTGAACGCGAAGGAAAACAGAAAAGTGGCTGAAACTTCATTCAGATTTATCATTTCTATTAGTATTTTCCTGGATGTGTGATCCAGCCCTAAGATAGATAAGAAACTTGCACCAGAAACGCGCTTTTAAGAAGACGTTGAGAACAACTAGAAATTAAAATTGAAATATTGATCCCATCACCTTTTTTTTCGGTGACAAAGTGCCATGCAAACAACTGATAAAAACAGAAGAAGAAAAACCTGCTATAGTTTTTAATAAACCTTCCCCCCCCCCCCCTCTTAATAAAATACAAAAAAAAAACCTATCAAAGTTTCTCTTTTATATAAAAAATTAAAAGCAACCACACAAAAAAAATACAAAACAAGGTAGCTGCTGATGTTATAATCCAATATTGAATTTGCCATAAGACATCATTGATTCATCTCTTGGGGACAGAAAAAAATGGGGGGAAACGAGATGGAAACAGGGGGGGGGGAAAGGTTCAGTAACAAGAATGAACAGCAAACTTAAATTTTGTACTATGTATTTTTTCTTTAACTTCTGTGTTCAATGTTTTGTAAAAGTTTGGTGGGCTGGTCCTTTGTATGTACATGTACTCGTAGTGTATTCATAAAAAATATTCTGAATAGAAAGAGGAATTACTTCGGCCTCCGTAACATATATAATCAATGTCGACCTATGTATAATATATGGTCAGTCTACAAAATAAGGTGGTGACTTTTTAGTTTGTCCACATTATGAAAATGATGATCAATAAATAGAAGAAGACCTCCTCCACCCATATATTCAATTGCAAATTTCCAAACATTCCCCAAATACACCCAAAACATACTTGATCAACAGCACCCTTTTTCACACATTCAAAGACTTCTTTTTTTCGCTCTCTTTCTCTCCCTCTCTCCAAAAGTGTATTTCAATGGAGGATGTTTTCAAGAGTGAAAAGGAACACCACCACCACCAACACGCTCTCTCTATCTCTCTATATGATGATGTCAATAAATGAGGATTTTTCAAACAAACTAGAAGAGTCAGTTAGTCTGGATGGATGATGTCCAGTCAACCAGTTGTGAAATTGTCGAATTGACAGAAAAGATAGGGTTGCCATGTTTGTTATTGCTTCCCCCCACCCCCCCCCCCCCCTACCCTCCTCTAAAAAAAGGTAATCATCATCATCATCAATGGCTGTTTCTCCTCCTCCTCATCCTCATTTACTTTCTATTCATCACCATTCAGAGAAAACTAATTAGTCGAACAAACAAGACTTTATATATAAACATATATCTCTTGTCTATTGGTTTCTTCTATACTTCAACTATTATTTGTAATTCTCCTTTTCAAAGAGAGAGAGAGAGAGAGAGAGAAAGAGAAAGACATAGACAAAAGTTGACACCAACGGTCGAAAAAATCCTAAACAAATTTCCCTTTTACCTTAGAAATAGAAGATCGGAAATCGATCCAAAAGGTTGAGAACCCATTAGAAAAAACGATCCTCCAAACCGAACCAAACCCCATTTTACTTCCAAAAGAGGACATCTTTTTTTTCCATGTCATTTATTTTAGTCAATGGATAAGAAATATGATGAAGATTGGGGGAAGGAATGAAGAATATTCCGAGAGAGAGAGAGAGAGAGAGAGAGAGAATATTTCATCGTCTTATTGATCAATGTGTAATTCTTTTTTTCCAAAATTAAAGATTACGCTTTTATTAATAAATAAACGATGACGACACACACAGATCAACACAAATTTTATATTTTAAGTTGGGGTTCCCCCATTTGTCTAAAGACAAATAAAGATTATTTTCAACATATTATTGATATTAAGATATATGTTAAATTAAGGTAGCTCAACTCCATGTTAGACAAAAACGTTTGTGGGTGAGTGAGGTTTAATTGTACTACATTAATTCTACTGTATTAATTGTATTATAATTATAACCTCTTTATGGCTCCTGGTTTTAGGGACGGTTCACACACACAACAAAATTCACTAATCTAAATATGAATTGATCTTTTATGAGGTGTGCAGAAAAAAATGCTGAAACTGTTTCTTTCTACTTCATAGAATAACATGTTATCAACTTATCAGCCAATAATAGGAAGGCGTCCTTTAGTAGCATTATTCTTTATGGCTCTTTCCTCTTCTATAAACTGCAAAAAATTCTTTGAAGCGTTTTCTATTTAATGTAATGTATGAAACTTGTTTTTCTGCATGTGTGAACTATCCCTTAGTCTTTTTTTACCGACTTCTATAAATGCATGTACTCGCAAATGTCTTTGATATATTAATGTGTGAAAACCGTTGAACGCAGCAAAGAAAAAGCAGAAAAATAGCTGAAACTGCCTTTCTTGCCTTTTTATATATCTATTTCTATTTTATATTTTGCTTGTTTCTGCGCATGTGCAATGCAGGTCTTAAGATAAATTAACGTTAGGAACGTTTATGTTAAAGTTTCGAGAATGTTACACAAAATGAAAATTAAGCAAAGTTAAAGGAGGAGAATGGGAAAATGACGAATTGGACGAATCAATAGAAAAATATCATCAAAGTTAACAAACCTGTAGTCAGTTCATAAACAGACAGACAGAGAGTAATAATAACCAGTGGGTGTGATGAGATTACTTGGTTAATAAATAAATAAATAAAAAATTAGGTGCTAGAAAAATGAAGTTAATGAAAGATCATAATAAAAAAAACAGCCAAAAAGAGAGATGATTATGATGAAAGATAGATAGAAAGAGAGAGAGACATTGGTATTTTGTTCAATATGAAGTATATATAAATATATGATAGAGAGACAGGTTGTTTACAAGGAGAGTCGCTAAATATTACAACCTCATGTGAAGAGTAATATCAGAAACAGAAAAAAACGTCACACTTTCATTTTCTGATATAATAATATCATCATCACATCTCAGTCTTCACACACAATCTCCCCCCCCTCCCCCTTTCATTTTACACATAATATGACGGAGACACTATTAAAGTCCATCACCCCCCTGAGGGGTATGTTAGGTGGAAAGGGTTCCACCTAAACCCCCCAATCATGAAGAGAACATTCTATAAAGAGTGAAATGACATCAAACATCATTTCAAAAACGGATATTATATATATTTGCAATCCCATGATGCAATTAAGATGGTTTATAAACAGCTAATTTTCGATTATTCTCTCTCTTTCTCTCTTTCAGAAGAGCAAAATTAAGATAAAACTAGAATTGTAACTCATATTTTATGGTGATTTTTCATTCAAAATAAACTTTTTATAGACCAAAAATTAAAAAATATCGTCCGTTTAAAGTTGGGTCATTTTCAAAATCACATAAAACGTTTATTTTGAAAGATGCCAAACACGAAAATAGACTTAAGTATTTGAACTACTCTTCTAGTTTTCTAAAACAATATTCTAGTTTCTCTTCAATTTGGCTCTTCTGAAAGACAGGAGGAAATAATCAGTACTAGTTGTTCACAAACCATCTTAACTGGTTGAGAACAGACCTGAAGGCACCCGTTGGAGCTGAAACATAACACAACCATTCTCACTCAATAATCACATTCTATTATTCTAGATCGATAAAAGATCATTAAAGTAGGAAAATGGAAGTTATAATCATAACTTCATAAGAATACAGATGATTAATAAGGATGACGATGACCACATGCTAAAAGTAGCAATGCCAGAACTTTGTAAACTTACCAACAAGTGCCAAAATGACAGTCAACAGAGGAGCCACTGGAAAACTGATCGTTGTGTTAAATTCCAGCATTTGTAACAGATCCACTTGAAAATGAAAATAAACACAAAAAAAAACATTAATTATAGTTAGGATGATGACAGTTAATCTTTTAATGGACACAAGTTGCTTTCAAAGAAGAGAAATTCGAAGAAACTAGAATGCAATGGGTGCAATTGGAAACTAAACACTATTTCTTTCTGCTGTAAAAGAATCTAGAAAGGTATTTTTTGTTCATACAGACTTATCCCTAAAAAGTTCGATCAAAAACTGCGGGACATTGTGTAGGCCTACTTTACAAAGAAAGAGTTGAACATGTTTTAGAAACTAGAAGAGTTTTTAAAGGTATTTTCATGTTGATACCTTGTGAAACTTTAAAAAAAGACGAATTTCTTTCATTTTTCTCTATAAAAAGTTTATTTTAAAAGATATCAACATGAAAATACGTTCAATTAAGTGAATGAATTACTCGTTCTAGTTTCTAAAATACTTTCTAGTTTCACTTTATTTGTTCTTCTCCAAGAGACGCGGCGTTTATATTTTAAAACCACCTTAATAACAAATCACCACAAACTTTATTTCTGTCTAAACGAGGCTTAGGCCCTTGGCACACAGACCATTTTTGGCGGTGCAAAATGAAATCGAGTTGTCGCTTGCACTGTATGTCAAAGTCTAGCTTCATTCTAAAGCAAAACATTGCAATCGCAGCGCAGCCACCTGTGACAACTGGACTTCAATTTTGCAATCGAAATCGACCACCAAAAGCGTCCTGTGTGCCAAGGGCTTTATCCTTGTAAGATTTCATCTTAAATTTCTTCTTAATTGTTTAACACACATCCCACAACACCTTAAGTTAACTTGATTACAGATGATTCTATAGTTCATTAAATTATTCGAACCTCAAAAACGAACGGATAATCAAACGAAAGGAACGCCCCCCTATTCTTCCACCCTCCCCCACCCCCCAGGCCATATCCCTCATAAATATAAAAGAATTTAATTCGAAATTTATGCAAACGGTTTTTTTCACAACCATAAATAGAGAGACAGAGAGACGCAATTAATTAAATTCTATCGTGATTAAAAGAGAAATTAAAACATTGAAACACGCAGCAAGGCGTCAAAAAAATAACAGGACCCAAAAATTCTGGTAAAATAACACATACCGGAACCGGAAAAACATTTGGACTGTCAGGAAAAGAATTGGGGAGGGGCACAGGAAAGAAGGGAAAGGGGGGGGGTGGATTCCCCCCCTATAACAAAATTTAAAAAAAAATAGTTTACAACAAGCAGTTGTAAAAATATGGCTCAGACGATAGACGACATTGGTTCTCCAAAAAAAAAACCCCAGTTCCTATTCGGAAATTGCTCCGTATTCTAATTCGCACTTTTCTCTCCATCTCTCTTTCCATCTATCCCTCTCTCTTTTTTATATTATCGATAAAAGGATACTTTACATTCAGAAAGAGAGAGAAGAAAAAATAATTTCCGGAATATATATAACGATACCAATCTTCCTATTTCGATTTAATTAAGCAATTCAGTTGCCACCAACATTCCCGACTTTCAACAAAAAAAAACCTCAACCACCCAAATCTCTTCCCTCCTCCCCGCGGGCCTCTCTCTCCCTCTCTAATTCTATGACTCAAAATATACGAGACAGCAGTGTGTTGACCTCTGAACCACTAGTATATATTATAAGCCCATGGATTTCCATTATTATATGTGGAAAAACTGTTGTTTGCCACACATCATCATCATCATCATCAGCCACAAAACGATGACCACAACACAAGACCATATGAGTTTCTTTCTCTCTCTCTCTCTCTCTCTCGCCTCGTTACCGTCAATGTGGAAACATCAGTCATTCTGCAAACTCACTAGTTAATTTGCAAAACAATCTAATATTCATAAAGTACTGAAAAAAGTACAGAGTATTATTAGGCAAAGTGTAAAAAACCCCAATGTACACAAGATGGCATTATTCTAACAAATTCAGTTATTCATTGAGTTGTCCACTAGTGACGTCACGTCCAATGAAATAGACTTTATAGTGGAAACTGTTTAACACGGAAAATCGGATAACACAAAATATATTCTAGGTACACTTCCCTTATACTGTATAAAAAATCTTTAGATGTATTTGAACAGGAAAAATAGAAGTTTTGTGTTAAACGATTTCCCCGTATACGTACGTGACGTTACGTTAGTGTTACGATACGTTAGTGACGTCACACAGCTAGACAACTTCATAATTAATGGAAATGTGTTGTTAGATTCGGTTTGGACAGAGCGACATTCTCCAGAATGCCTAAAATGCTAGTCGTTTTTGCGAAGTTATCAATTTTATATCTTATCATCAGAATAACCAGGATAATTCGTTTTCAAATAAAAAAAGGTTGATTAGAGGCTAGTTTTTTATATTCACTAACCAAGCTAACCAGTAATTTGTCACCTATACACAACTAAAGCCTCTAACCAGTCTTTTTGATTAGAAAAGAAAAATACAACAGCAGTAATTTATCTTATTAATTAAGGCAACAAGAAAAGTATGTTTTCTAGTTAAAAGAACCTCGTTAAAGGCTAGAGCTCTTGTTTGACCTCTAGCCTCTGAATTGAATTCTGACATATAACCAGGTTCTTCTAGACTAAAAAACGCAATTTTTTGGTTGCCTTATTTATTATCATCAAACAGGGTGTTTTTTCTCTCTCTTCAAATTGACCAGTGAATTTTCATAAGGACTGAATTTTCCACTTTGACTGCAACATCATATATAACGAATAAATATTTCACGTTTCATATTCTATGTCGAGATAAGCTCCAACACCAAAACATAAGAGAGACTAGAACCGAAAAACGGTTTCATAAAGGACAACGATGGGAGGGGAGGAACTCCTAAAAACTAGAATAGGGCCCCATCCACATCAGAAGGAAGAAGAAAAAAAGCTGCAGCACTTCATATATGATTTATAGCGAATAGATAGAATGAAAGTGACCATATATACAGTATACATGAAGCCACCAGAGTAGCACAGGGACCAATTAACTCGAGTTCCATTCTGCTGCTGCTGCTGGACCTTATGTGATAGTCTATAAAACATTGATGAAAATACTAGGGCCAAAAAATCTCCAAGCACTTTCAATTCACTCGACCATATTCAATTACTGTCTTACTTTCCTCTCTCCTCCGAACGTCGTCCGTCTTCCGCCTCAAATCCTCCTTTTTTTTTAAGCTAACCACCACCCAAATAACAATCGTACAATCTCCTCCTTAAGGTTCATTTTAAAGGTGTAAACGGGGCCTCTCGAACTTTAATTGTTCTGTCTTTCAGGTGCAAAATGAAGAGAAACTTCAGTGTGATTTAAAGTGTATTTTTATATTAATATCTTTCAAAATAAACCTTTTATTGACAAAAATTTAAAAAAAGCATTGTTTGTTTAAAGTTATATCATTTTATGGTAGAGCTACCCTTCTAGTTTATAAAAAAAACATTTAGTACTCTTCATTTTGCAGCTGAAAAGACAGAAGAAGGATTCGCGTGGCGTTTACACTTGAAAACCACTTTAAAAGTCGCAACTGCAACACAGAAAAAATGGCAAAATAAAAGATTCTGAAATGAAAGGAGCCTAGGAGGGTCATCTATTACACTAAAGTGTGGTCAACTTTATAATCACCCATTTCTTTATCGGTTAACATTTATTAGGACAGACGAAGAATAACTTACACACACACAATCTAAGTGTGGATTTCAGTAGGGTGGGTGGGGGTCGTTTTGAGGGTTCAGGTCGTTGTTGTTTTTCCCTTCTTCAAAGGAAAAACAATACGACTATTTGACACTACAATAGAGTAGAAAAGAAGACTTGCAACAAACGATCAATAACCAATGTTTTTTCATTAAGTTGCCCATTTGAAGCTACAAAAAAAAAAAAGATTCACAAGAAAGGAATGGAGGAAGAAGAAGAAAAAACGACAGCAAAGTTGAACAAAAAATCAAACCCAAAGTGAATCTTTTGGCCCCTCCCCCCTCCCAACAAACATACAGAAGACTGGTCACCTTTATATGAAACATTAATGTCAATCAACCAGGTTAAGTGTCTAGTAGCAGGAATAGACAAAGATAAAAACTCGGCTTTATTCTTCTCTCTCTCATACTATGGTTCCATTATCTTCCATTTTCCAGGATATGAGGATAATCGCCACTAGTGCAACTACCACTTGGCTGCTAGTTTCCCCCCGAAGCGAATACTGCGCATGTGCAGTACATATTCTGTCTAGTTCTTGTTTTAAATTTTCTTTCAGTATATTGTACAGTTACTTATTAACTTGTACGGTTAATTCGTTCCGGAGAGTTCTTTCTACATATATTGAATCTCATTGAGTACTACGTATTTTATTGCGTTTACAGAGCCAATTGATACGTGGCGCTCCGGTTTTAAAAGGAAGTACCGCAACCAAGTATCTTTGAAATAGTGTAAATCGGGGACTTCCTGTAAATATATGTTTAGAGTTGTCATGTTCACATGAACTGTATGTGAACGAACCAATGTTTCATGACGACAAAACCATGACCTTCTACCTCAGATCTACTGTCATTATTTGAGACTGGCCGCCATCTCTAGTAGATACTTCATTTTCCGGTATCCGGAAAAAAAAAACAGGAGGCGGAAATGAAGCTGAGAATAATCTGAAGATACTATACTCAGAATCTATCTTCTATCCTTTTTGAAGATAATGGAACCATAGTATTACAGCAGCACTAAGAAAAACTAACATTCTATGTATTTTTTTTATATAATAAATAAAAGGTAATAAAATGACTGCAAATTCTAACAAAATGCTGTAATCACAAAAAACGCAGCTTCAGAAACTTGGACCAACTTACTAGAAATCTTCCAATGAAATGCTACGATTTTACTAGTAATACGCGAATATGTCGAAGTTTCTTCTTCTAGCAATTATCGAAACATTTTTGGGGGCTGATTGTGGTGGTGATGGTAAAATGCGGCTACAAATTCTACCTCTGTATTGCAAAACATATTCGAGAAATTTAGTAAAGTGAACGACGTTAAGTCCGTCTAACTAATGGTACTCTCAAGAGAGATTGAAGCAGAAGAAAAAAAAAGAGAAAATATCCGAACGGACGGACAAAAACGGAAAATTCCTCTTTTTCTCTCGACCTCCCCCCCCCCCCACCAAATCATCCCCTTTTTTATATATATACATATATATCTATATAGATATATATAGTATATTGCGGAATTGTAACATCATCGTCCTCATTTAATCACATTTTCTATTGAAGTAGATCAATACATCTCTCTCTCTCTCTTTTATACTTGTTGTACTGTTGTATAAAAGTTTGTTTTCTAAGTTGATGTTGCAAAACTTGAAAAGCAGTTTTCTTCTTTCAATTGACAAACTGACTTGACTATGTAATTTTCTCAACAAATACAACTTGATTGGGATGTATTTATTATCAAAGTGTGTACTTTTTTCAACAACAACAAAAAAAAAACACACGAATATTCATTCATGTTGAATACACAGAAATCTGAGAGAAAATGTATTCTTTACACTGACGACAACGAGTTCTGCGAATTATAATTGGACCTCATCTCGCAATGGACCGGTTAACCAATGGACCAGCGAAAATTCAGTACATTTTTAAACGTCATCTCCATCAGCGGTTTAAGACTTTAAAGCCTTTTTTTTTCTTAATTTGGAAAAAAAATTCCAAAATAATAAGATAGATAAGAGAAATAATAAGTGTTGTGGACAAATTACTGTTCTCAAAGTAATTACAAATTATTAATTATATCAGTGAAAAACTAATAACAATTACTAAATTTTAAAAAGAAGTTCATTAAAATTATTAATTTCAATTACAAACCAGGTGATAAGAAAGAAAGAGTATTTGGGGGGAGGGGGATTATTATTAAATGCAAAAAAAAAACATTTAAAATACCAGTACAACAATTCGAAAACTGAATCTAGTTAAGTCACGCTGAGAAATAGTTAACGCTACTTAAAAGTAAATTAAAAAAGAAATGCCAATTTTTCATTAGAAAAAGTAATTACAATTACAAAGTTTCTTGAATTACAATAATTATTCATCACATTCAGGCTAAATTACCTTATTTTTATCTCAGCGATTGCAAAAATTCACTTTCATTTTTCAATGTAAATTTTTAATTCGTTACAGAATTTAAAAATTTATCTTAAAATAATGTAAAATGAAATAATATGGTATATAATACAAAACTGCACTTTTTTACTGCACTGAAGAAAAGAATCATTTTTTTCTAATTTATAATAATAAAAATTAAATTAAACAATATAATATTATTTCTCCATGTTAAACAAAAAAGCATAAAGAAAATTAAATATTTAAAAAAAAAATTTCTGAAATATGATCCAAATAATTGATAAAATTCATAAGAACGCAATGACTTTCTATATATAGTTTTCAAATGCATATACAAATATTATTAAATTAGAATAATTCAAATATCTAAGTAGACAAAAAATAAGACTGACGAAAAATAGAGAGAAATAATAATAATCGATAAAGGAAGGAAGTTAAGACGAAGAAATAATAATAAGATATCTCGAAAAGAGAAACCAATTTCAACTTTTTACGGTAACTACTATATCGAATAATAATAAGAATGTTGCATATTCTTATTACTAATTAATTAGCAGTGTAATTATTTTTCTCCACCCCCTTTTTTTCATCAAAAAAGACAAATGTGAAGTTGTTCGCAAAAACGAGATTTGAAATCTAAGAAATTATTATCGATATCACAATTTATATATAAATAATATGCTGATATTTCAAATTTAAAACTTATTAAGAATGTGAAAATCTCTTTTCCAATTTGAGAAATCTGAATAATAAATTATACAAATTTAAATATCACTGCCAAATCTACATATTAATTGATTTTTGCTAATAAAGAGTTTTTTTTTTTCGTATGAGTTTTAATTTTTTTTTTTTTATCATCTTTTTTGTTTCTTGTAACTTTTTATTTAATAAGTGTAGTTTGAAATAATTAACTCTGAGAATGTTAGAAAGACTTTTTTTGTGGCTGTTTTTAAAGAGCTCAAGAAGGAAGAAGAAGAAGAAGAAGAAGAAGAAGCCTTGCATAATTAAAAATAGTGAATAATATAATCGATTCAAAAAACAACAACAACAAAATATCTTTAAGCTTCTCTTAAAAGAGTTCTAAAATATAAGAAAACCATTTTGATCATCATATTATACACAAGAGTATTTAAGAAAAAATTCTAAAGAAAAAAAGTAAAACACCGTTCATAAAACTTATGAAATGAAATGAGTGGAGAGAAAGAGAGAAAAAAAAAAGTTCCTTTTCATTGAAATTGAGAATTACAAAAAAAAAAAGTAATAAGCTCCATAAACTGTCATATCTAGCTCATAACCGTCTGGTTACGATTATATATACTACTCAAATACCTTGTAAACACACATGATTTAAAAGAATTCAAATTAAATGTGTTTAGGTGAATTATACGGAATTCAGTTAAGGACAAAAGAAACCAAATAAAAATTGACTTTAATTAATAATATTTTAAATTGAAATAATAAATCAATATCTTGTCAATAGTTTATCTTTTATATTTAAGTATTAATCTCAATATTTTCAGATTAATTAACTGAATAAATTGAATTTGACATATTATTCGTTTGTCCTTCACGGGGCTCTGTAGAACACGTTTATTATTTAAATGCATTGAAATTTTCAGCTGTGTGTATTAGGTATAAGTGCGCCACAAATTGTTCTACAGACAGATTGACGCAAACGTCAATCGTCGTTGGTATGACCACTGAAATATTATTATGATAAATATTATCATATGACTACTAGTGTATAGCATAATATAACAGTCATAAAAATTATAGATCAGAAAGAGTGACATCGTTAAGCCGGGCATTCCCTAAAAGAGCGAGCAAAAGTAAACATTTGTTCGTGCTCGCTGATGTTTGCTCGCCTTCCCTTGAAATGCTCACCTTACGCCCAAACCAGAGCAATTATGTTCTTGTTTGCAGTTCACCCATTGTTTTCAGCGAGCCCTCTAATCTGCACAACAGGCATTTCAACGAAACAACAATCACCGTCCACACTTTGATGTACCGCCATCCACCCGATCTTTTTTAAACAAGAGCGAGCGAATATTTGCTCGCTCGCTAACCGGTGGTACTCACCAGACGATTATTGGATGAGAATGCTCGCTCGCTCTTTTGGTGAATACCCGGCTTTAGATTTCACAATCTTATGTTTTTCATTCTGTAACAAGGCCTCAGAGATTAATAATATGATGATCATAAAACAATACATCATAAGCAGTGACATCACAAGGTACGATTGTCACAAATTTATGATTTTTTTTTTCTTCTGACTTATAATGTGGTTCCTTACCCTCATAAGTGCCACGGTCAATGAAAGTAGAATATAAACAAGATTTAATTTAGAACGAGAAGAAGAAGGAAAAAAAACACCTTTTTCCTCAATTCTCAATTATTGCTTCTTTTATTTAATTCAAATGGAAGAAAAACAAAGAAAAGAAGAGATTAAGAAAAGAATAGAAAGAGACTTAAAGGTAGTTAAGTCTTCTTCTTCTTCTCCTCCATCTCTTTTTATATATATATATATATATATATATATATATATATATATATATATATATATATATTAAGTTAGGTTACGTTTAGAAAGAAAGAGTCTTCCATTTTTATGATTCCTTTTCAGAGTCAAATTAAAGCCAATGACACTACCAATTAACATATGAGAAAAAGAATAGAGGGGCCACTTGCAAAGGAAGAAACAACAGTATTATGCATTAGAGGTAATCAAGAGTAATGGCACAAGTTGAAAAAGAGAGTACAACACACACACACACACAGTTGGATACATCATCAATTTTTGGGGTGAGACACTTTGTGGATATGGAGGAGGAGGAGGACCCAGGAATGTTTTTTAAGATCATTTTATACGTCGATCTGCCACCTTGAATTTATTCCAAAGGAAGCAACACAAATGAATGACGCATTTTCAACCAAAACCTAACAACCAACCCGAAATCGAATCGAAACAAGAGAAAACGTTCGGAACTTTTGTGAGGCTTCAACGTTTGCAATGACGAGGAAATTACAAGAAAACATACATCAAACTTTCCACTTTCCTGTTCACAAATTCAACTTGTAAACATCTTTTACTAGAAACATGTAAATGCTTATATATAAACAAAATGAAACCCTTTCCTTTTAATATATATGTTATTTGGTGGTTTTAAAGTGTAACAAACATCGCTTGAATTCCAGTTATCAGAAGCAAAATTAAGAAAAACCTGTAGAACCTATAGAGAACCACAGCCCCTTAGGGTTGGGGACTCTTAATGATTGCATTCATTACGAACAAAGCCCTTAAAGGTATTTGAATGTTATCTTTTAAAATAAGCTTTTTATTTCTATTTGAAAATAAGCCAACAGCTAATTTTCGAATTTTGATTTTTCTTCCTTTCAGGAGTAACATTAAGAGAAATTAAAAGTGTGTTTAGAAAACTAGAAACGTAGCTCAAATCACGTAATAATATTTTCATGTTGCTATTTTTTTTAAAAAAAAATATCCTTTTTATAAACGAAAATTTTAAAATATCGTCTCCTTAAAGTTCCTGAGTCATTTTCAGAATTGCCATAAAAAAGCTTATTTTAAAAGATATCAACATGAAAATACCATTATAAGTGATCGATGTACCTTTCTAGTTTATTAAAAACTTTCTAGTTTCTCTTCTAGTATCTAAAACAATTACAATTTCTCTTTTGAAATTGCAAAATAACCACCCAAGTTCTAAAAATTGGTTGTTCATAAAACATCTTAATGAATAATAAATGAGTGGACTTGAGAAGTAACCTCTTTCTCGTTCACTCACTATCTCTTTATCTCACTCTATCTATCCATCTATCTATCTATCTATCTATCAACAAGTGGAATTGTTCTCTTCCACATTACAATTCCCACTGCCAATGTTCAAATGTGCGGTTAGAAACCCATCATCAATCTACGAGCAGCAGCAGCAAAGGCACTTATTGCCCCCCTGAACAACTCAAAGTATAAGACAAAATTCTTAATACACTTAAGAAAAAGCCTTATAAATTGAAACACCTTGTACCAAAAAAAAAGAACGCGAGGAACAGAAGATTGCACCGAAGACGACGACAACGTCACGAACACACAAATACAATTGTGTAAGAGAGACCAACATTACGAACAATCTTGAAAGTGTCGAACCAAAAATAAGCTCGAGAGACAGACAGAGACATTAGAAAAAAAAAAGTCCTACCACCCTCGCCAAATACAAGTGTCCCAAAGGAAGAAGAGACAGAGAAAAGGGACCACCCCCAACATAAAGACCTACACAGTTGTAAGAAGGAGAACCCAATCATACTCACCAATGAACACGAAGATCTGATGGTGAGAATAGCGCAACAACATCGAAATTGACAAAGTCTGCAATGATAATAATAATAATAATAATAATAATAAACGAAAAACCCAAACAAACAACAGTTAATTACGATTCAATAGATCAAAATGGCAACGAAATAATCACTGAAAAAACAACATCAAGTGAATATCTGTTGTATGTGTGTTTTTATGTCTCCATTTATTACAAAAGAGAAGAAATAAGGTAGAATATTGTTGGGGGAGGAGGAGGTTGTTTTCTCGAAAAAGTCTTTTCTTCAACTCAATACTCTCTTTATTAATGGTGTTCCATTATGAACATGAATTCTGCCTTGATTGGAAGCCCCCAAATGGGAACATCTAACTCTCTCTCTCTCTCTCTTATGTTTTTCCTCCTTCAACTCACCACCACCTTTTCCTATTTCAACAATACAACCCTACAAACATCTTTTAATCGCAAAAACGGGGGGGGGGGGGGACTACTACTCTCACTCTGAACCTTCTAGCCTACTACTTCAATCTCCCCAACAACCCCACTTCAAAATCACTACACCAATCACTCTATAAGATGTAACACGGTTTAGTCTCAATTGCATAGAAACATTTCCATCCACACCCACCGATGGTCAGCCCAAATTTCACCATAGTAACTGAAATCATGCTGAAAGACACCGCGCCTCAAGTCTCAATAGGAAGAATACAGTCAAACTCGGTTATAACGTCACCAGTCTATACCTCGGCTATAACGACAAAATTTCAAAGAATTTTACTATTTTTTGTTAAAAAACGACAAGAAAAAATGTTGGTGGTGAATTTCAGTTACCGAACTCAACAATTTGGAATACAAGTTTTAAACTAAAGGAGGTCTTTGAGCCAAAATTAAACGCCTACGGAAACGGGAAATGTATAAAATGAAATTGACAATAGAATTACATTTTTTTTACTAAGAATCTATTTTAAATGACGAAAAGTAGGTAACCTCGGATATAACGTCACGAAACACTCAGTAGACCCTTGAATGACGTTATAACCGAGTTGGATTGTGTATTGAAATATAAGCAGCCCAGACGACCAATGGCAGAGGAACAAATCACTTCAAACGAGAAATGCATTATTAAAATAAACCTGTTAAGACATACCATAAAAATACATCGATGCAAATTTAGCCTAAAAGCAGCAATGAGCTGCCCCCAATAACATTGCAATAGTTATTGGGTTTATATTTTGGGGTTTTGGCAATGCATTTCACATGCTGCAATTATACTTTGGTCTCTCTGCCACAGGCCTTTTTTATGACTTGCAGAGTAATTTTTCAAATTCAGAATTCAAATCATGATTTGCTAAGGGACCCCAACGCTCTATTTCTCCCTTTGTGCACGAATGTCGTCGGAAACTAAGCGTTAAACATCCTTAGATAGGCCAGTTCGCTATGTTAGAATTTTTAATTTTTCTTCATTTGGCACATCTGGAAGTAAATTCCACCGTCGAACAACTCTACGTATCGCCCTTGGATGAAGCTTGTGACGTCAGACGGATTACCAAAATAAGAATTGTCATTTAGCCTGATGATAAAAAGGCGTAATAAATGTTTTTTAAAAAGTTTCCACAAAAGGGTTCTTTTGCATTCTTTTATTATTAAGCCGTTTTGTCAATCTTAAATTTGTTGTCAATCCCTCTGACGTCACAAGCTTCCTCTCAGTGCGACGCAAGTATACAAAATGACCAGTTGGCATCGAATTGCACCCATCACACAACAAAATTACTATGTGTTTGAAAACATATTTCCTCACAAAAAGGACAATTCTCATATAATGGAATTCTTCTTTTGAGGTGTTAAAAATAGATAAATATAATCATTCTCTCTAGACATGCTAACTTTTTTATTAACTTAGCATTTTTAGCTTTCTTAGCATTCAAAAAAGATTGCATCTTTCTCTCTCTCTCTCTTTCTCTCGTGAGAGTATGGACATTTTTCATTTTCAAATAGACCAATACGAATACTCACAAGAAGAAAAAATGGTCATCTTGTATAAAAAAAAAACCCAAAAAAAAATGACAAGTGAAGAAACAGAAAAATGTGTAAAAATCATTCTTTGAATAATGAAAGAATGAAGGAAACAAGACAACACACATTTTTCCCTTCATATAATTTGTGCTTTTTTGTTGTTTGGTGTCAACATTTGAAAAAATAAAAATGACAAAATTGACTGTTAGCATCAAAAAAAGACTATGTCTTTAGTCTCTTGAGAAAGCAAGACTAAAGAAAAACGCAAAATGCTTTTTGTTGTTGTTGTTGTTGCTACTATTTCAACCTTCTTTTTTCTGCCTTAAATCATGCAAAATATCTGTCAAAAAAAGAGACATTTGACAAAGACTTTGAATTTTTTAAAAAAAAAAAACTCCAATATTACCAACATATAGCATTTGCTTCTTTCAAATCCCTTCTGAGTAAGAAAAAAACCCACTTTTCTTTTAATCTTTTTTTTTTCCTTAGTTTAAATTTAAAAAAAAGAAAGTTTTTAAAGCATTTATTGTAGTTTTCAATGGATTTCTTTAAAGAGATTTTATTTGAAATTCGAATGAGATTCAAAGGAATAAAAAAAGGACTTGCCGCCATTTGGTCAATAGTAAACAGATGACAAGTATAAGAAAAATGTAATAATAATGAATCAGAAAATAGATATGATAAAAAAAATTCCCGTCAGGCAAAAACAACAACTGAGGAACAAGGGGAGAGAAGAAGAAGAAGAAGAAAAAAACCTCCATTTTTTCAACACACATTTTCCCCCCAATATGTTTTCCATTTTCTTTGTGTGTGTGTGTGTGTATATATATATATATATATATATATATATATATTTGATGTATACACTAAATGAAGTATTTCGATTTGAAACTCCTCTCTTAATGTCATAACCGAAATGTATAAAACCCCTGAAGCAGTTCAAAAAAACGCATCTTTCAAAAGTTTAACTCTCTCTCGCTCTCAACACCGTTTTACTTCAAGTAATGGATTTCAACATTAGCATGAAAAAATAATGGAAAAAAATATTACTAATAATTTCAAAATATTTTATAAACAAGTGATTTAAGAAGAGTTAGAGCAGTTTCAGAAGAGCAAAACTATTAGAAGAAATTGAAAGTGTTTTAGAAACTAGGATAGCTGAATCTCATGAAGTGTATTTAATAAACGAAAATTTAGAAGAAGAAAAATATCGTCTGCTTAAAGCCGAGTCATTTTCAGAACTGCCATAAAAAAAGTTTCTTTTGAAAGATATCAAACATAAGATACCTTTCTAGTTTCTAAAGACACTTTCAAGTTTCTATTAATTGAGCTAGAGAAACGCAAAAAAAAATAACCCAGAGTTCGAAAATCAGCTGTTCATAAAAAAAGAAAAAACAGGAATATTGAGGAACAGAGAGAGAGAGAGAGAGAATAACAAAAAAAATCTGAATAACTCCATCATTAGACCATCTTTTGTCATAACGTCAAACTTCAAATTAACACACTTTTTTTTTGCTTTCCAATGACAATGTCAGTTAACTTCATTACGAAGTTGTGAAGAGTCGCAGGAAACGAAGAAAAACGGTTTTTCTTTAAAGATGAAAGCAAAAAAAAAAAGCATTCAACAATGTCCCTATGGACACCAATTTCTAGGATAGAACAAACATTGTTCTTTCTAACACTCGGATTTAGAAACTAGAAAGAGAAGAGTGAAAGGGGGGGGGGGGGAGAAAGAGAGAGAGAGAATATAATGTATTCATTTATTTGCACAAGTCAGGGCTAAAAACATCTTTCTCATAATAGTTATATGACATGTTTATGATCCAGAGTCAAAGTTAAGCATCCTTCAAGGCACCACGAACCCTATATACTCAAACCCATAATTCACGAGCTAAATGCAATATCGTGCACACCAGGGCTCAACCCCTTTCTAAGCAATAAAGACAACGACACCTGAAAGAAGAAAAAAATAGGTTCCATCTCCATACAAACACAAACACACTAAATAGCAACCCCTTAAAAGGAGGCACAACACACACACTGAAATGTAAACCCCCTTAAAAGATGGCAATCACTGAAAGCATTGAAGCTATACACATACAGAACATTAGAAATGCCAAAGGGTTGCGCAATACATCAAACGAAGAAAAATAAGATATTTCCAAAATGGAAGGGAGAAAAGAAGACGAGAAAAACTTTATAATCATCACGACAATTCGTTAACAACAAAAGTGAAACTCAATACTAGAAGAACTATTTTTAAAAAAAGTGGGACTGAGTACGAAAAAAAGTCACTTATCAAGGGGGCTAAAAGAAACCGGATACGGTTTACTGTTAGTTTGTGGTTTTTTTTAAAAAAAAAAACTATCATCACCCAATTTCACTTGTTATTTCATTCTTTGGTTATTTGAGCTTATCACGTAATAAATATAAAGAAATGGGGTGGCAGTGGTGGTGATGATGATGAGGAATAGTGAGGAGAAAGGGTCCTAACTTAAAAAAAAGAAGTGCAATATGATATATATCTATGACTGGGGCGCCACAAATTACACATTCATCAAATTGTAGTAGATCACAAAATTGACCATTTCCTATGACCATCATCATCATCATCATCATCATCAGAATATAATAATAATAATGATAACAATAATAAGTGAGTCAGTCATCGATATGTGACACTTCAAAACTACAAACCAAGGGTTGTGTTGAGTGTCAAAAAAAGGTCCTATTAAATAGGAACCAAAAGAGACACCAGTAGTCAGAAGTCGGAAAATTCCAAACTGAACTAGACTAAGATTTTGAATTTGAAGCAACTAAAAAGGCCTGTGGCAGAGAGACAACAGTTCAATTGCATTTTCAAACACCCAAATATAGAAAAGTGCCTGCAGGCGTGCAAATAACAGCAAATAAATTTTATTTAGACGGTTAATATATTGTCTTTAGGTGATGATTTCCTATGACTCCTATAGTTAACATCTCATAAGCAGACACAACCAAAATGGCGGTTTCGTGATATCTATCATCAGTGACAATAAACAAATAAAAGTGAAAACAAATGTTAGGTTGCCTGTGTTGCACAATAGATGGCGATACCAAATTTACGCACTTGTGTGAGTTGTGCAAAAAATCGCAAATGAGGGGCTAACTGCTCAAAGTTCCCTTTTTTTTTGGTAAATATGGACCTAAGTAATTTGCAATTAGCTAAATAGTTGTATTCACGTAAATTCTCGTTAACTTTTAAGTATTCCTTCTTTTTCTCTAGTCTTGAAAAATAAATTATAATTTTTATTATTATATAGTGAAACCATTGTTATGCCAACTAAATTGGTAAATAGGTGGCTTCACAAACACACACACATGTACATAAAGAAGTATATGCAATACTTACAATTATAATAAAAGACAAACTTGCTTAAGAAAACGAAACAACATTGAGAGACAATCTCCCTCGAGAGAGAGAGAGAGAGAGAGAGAGAGAAAGGGAAAATGGGCGTCGTGATTGTTGAACACCATCATCATCATCATCACACCAAAATACGTGAGATGCTTAATTTAGTGGTCTCATCACACCTACACGCAAAGTCAACCTCACATACAAACACAGATATATATATATATAAAGAGAGAGAGAGAGAGAGAGAGATGTATTTGTATGTGTGTGTGATGAGAAAGATATATATAATTATTAAAAAATATATAAGCAAATGATGATGACGATGATTTCAAAGTCAAAAGAGAGAGAAGCAAATGAATTTGCATATATGACGAAGAAACTACATTCGATTATCCCATAGGGTTTGAGAGAGAGAGAAACACGTTCAGAAAGAGAGAGACAGAAAAGGAGAGAGAAATTTTCTTTTTGCTTTATCAAGCAGAAAGATTTTTCTAAGATAGAAAGAAAGAAAGAGGTGATGACTATTTAAAGGTAGTGAAGAAGTAATATCTTTATTGAATGGTATTACGGGTAAAGAAGAAGAGTAAAACGACCAAAATAGTAACAGGAAAGAAGGAGGAGGAGGTGCTCCTCAAGTAAAAGGTGGTGGTAGAGTAGGTGCTCGTTGAGGAGGTTGAGGAGGAGGACGAGTGGTGGAGGAAGGATGAGCGCTGTCGATGATGCTAAATAAATTACACAAAACTAAACTTTTTAACAAGAGAATTTCTAGCTTTTAATTCAAAGCTAAAGCAGCAACATGAGAGAGCAACATTCATCTATTTTCTAATACAGTGTGTTCTGTTAACAACCTTCCGATATGCAAATATATAAAAGAAAAAATAATGTCGCACAGATCATCTTTCACTTTTCTACTCTCCTCCTATTTTCACCCTAATCAAAAGAAGAAAAAGTCTAATAAACTCAAATATGTGAATCCAATATAAGAAAAAGAGGTTATTTCTCTCTTTTCTATTTTGTTTCCCCTTCTTAAATTATATATAACATTTAACGGAAAGATGTTTTTATACCTTCTGAACAAACAAAGAAGAAAAACCTCCACCAAAAAAAATAGTTCACCGAAATTACTACCAACTCCTACTTTTCAAACGTCTTACTCTTTTCTAATAAGATGGAATTGAAAAATAAGACTCCAATATATATAATCTCTACCTTCTTCTTCCTTATATTGTTCCAATTAAGCAAAATAGAATTCAGAACAAAAGGAGGATAAATAAATAAATATATAAAAAAAAATGATGTAGTCTACGTCATTCACTGATCCGATCCAATCTCAGTTCATTAAAATAAACTTTCTTTTATATATAATATATACATGTACATTATAATATGCTGAATATGTAAGCTAAAATTCTCCTGTGAATAATAATAACATCCATTTTTTTTAAAAAATAACAAATCTTCTGTTTTGATTATTGACTTACAAGTGGAACACACAAGAAAACAACTCCAGAAACAGGGTTTTTAACGTTCTCAAACTCGATTATTCATTTATTGTCTTTCAAGCGGATAAATTAAGAATTACGTGAAAGTGTTTTATAAACTAGAAAGGGTAAGCACTTAAAAGTATTTTCGTGTTTAATATATTTTAAAATAAGCTTTTTAAGTTGAGTTTGAAAATGACCCAACTTTAAAGTGATAATATTTTTTAAGCATGAAAATCAACTTAAGTGGTTTGGCTACCCTTCTAGTGTCTAAAATACTTTATTCTGAAAGAATAATCAGAAGTTCGAAAATCAGCTATTCATAAAAAAACCATCTTAAGTCAAGAGAGTCAAAAATTCGGAAATAACATTAAAACATATAAATATACGATATACGTATATTAAAATAATAAAAAAATAACTTAAAAAATAGGCGGGTAATTTACGCCAAAGGCTGGAGTAACTGTTCACAAATGCGTTTTTCTTCTTTATTTGTTTAGAAATAATAAAAAAAACTAGATATTTTTATTCTGAAGAAGAATAAGAAACAGTGGTGTGAAAAGATAGAAGGAGTTAAAACGCAACAAGTAACATACTTGTTGCTACGATCATCATCACCAGTGAGAGAGAAAAAGACCGAAGAAAAAGAACGAGGAGGAGGTCCTTCGAAACAAGAGAGAAAAAAGCTCTGCGCTCGCTAAACAACGAACACCGAAATGTCCCACTTGTTGGACTTTCCAAGAAATCGATCCTTCTTTTTTTTTCTTTCTCTCTTCAACGAAACGACCGAGAAAAAAAACGAGAAAGCAAATTCCGCATCTCGCTCATGCACCACGTCAATATTATTACGTTTTGCCATTTAAGCAATTGCTGCTAGATAGTGGCACCATCTACCGAGACAGAAACACTCGCTCCTCGCACTCTTTAACCCTCAAATAACAAAAATAGATTCAACGGAACAATTCTATTGATCCGTTTGTTGCTTTTTTTTAAGACCTTTGTTGCTCTAAAAGAGCACAAAAATGTTCAAAAATCAAAAAAAGATTTAAATCCTCTAAAAGCCCTGCTTCAGATGTTCTCAACTTTCACCATTACTCTCAATAAGCCTAGAAGAAGAATAGGATTCATGAATTTGTATTATTCAAAAGAATAGGAAAACAAATATTAAATCCAGACTTTGTTTTTTCCCCCAAAGATATCGTTGGGCTACCGTTCTAGTTTCTAACACTTTCAATTATTCCTTAAAACATTGCTATTATGAAACGCATAAAATAACCACTGTTTAAAAAGAAGCTGTTTATAAACTTTATCTTAAGTGTGTTAAAGGGATATTATTTAACACATGTTTTTTTAAAAAATAAAGTTATCTAAAAAAAAACAATTTTTATTATTTCCTTCCAGTCAGAAGCTTATAAAAAATGCAACAGAGTTCCTAGCATTCCTTGTTTTTGGACAGTTTACTTTTAGGTTCCTTGAGGACACATCACGCCATCTAGTATCAATGAGGATAACAAAGCTGAAAAATTACTCTCCAAGGAGGAGTAAGCAACACGAAAAGTGAATGAAGAATCGTCTGCTTTTTGAAGCTAGAAGGAAGTCATCTTGCTTAAAATGTCATCCCATTTTTTTGACAGGCAGTTGCGCGCAACCAGAAAAATTCTGTTAGCCCCGCCCTTTTATGAGCATCAAACCAATAACAAACCCATAACAAACAGAATCAAACACGTAACAAACCAAAACAACCAATCAGAACGAAATTTTCTGGCTGCGCCCAACTGCTTCAATTTTTCGTATTGTAAGTGAATCACTAAGTACAGTTGGCGCCCTCTATTGGCCACACTCAGTTTTGGCACGAAATGCTCCACACGAAGAGCTATTAGTTGAGTTGCCTCTGTATATTTATCGTGCTATTAAAACCAGTGGTCATAAAGAGTCAAGGGTTCCACCGTTACTGTAGATTTGCCGAAATACGGAATATATATTTAAAAAAAGTGTTAACTGTCGACTCCAACAAGAATCGAATGGCATCCGTATAAAAATGCATCGTCAAAACCATAAACTATAAAACCAACAACAATTTCAATGTGTTCTAAGTGTGGCTGATATAATACATTGTCCGAAAAATCTACGAATCCCACAAAACAATACACGCAAAAAATCTCTTATCTCTCTTCTAACCTTGAATAACTTCGGGAGGACGTAAAATGCACACACAAACACAAACTCGAGATGTTGTAAAATGTAAAAAAAAAGAAGTTAAAACTTACAAAAACGACCATTATGAAAAAGGCCGGAAAGTACGAGGCCCTAGCCATCCACATGTTCACAAAATGGTATCGTTCGCCAGTTACTACATTACGAAGATAACCTGTTGTAAGAGGAAAAGAGTAAATCATAACGGGACGATTTTAAGATAAAAACGATCGACCCTTTTTTTTTACCTTTCTTTTCCTCGTGTTCGGCCAAACTCTTGATACTAGACATGAGAACACTGTCGTAACCGAGAAACTCGTCAAAAATGAAACGACTGAACCGGTCGCCAAAACAAACGTCTTTGTCTGGATCTTTTTTTTTAACGGAAATGTTATTAGTAAGAAAAACAAATTCAGAGAACGAATGACCGATAAGACAGACCGAGGGTTACGATCTTAACCGAGATGTTTAGACGCTGACGAGTGCTCGGCGAAAGACGCAGGAATCCATACTCGAGAGAATACTCAAAGATGTATTCGTCTCCAGGAAAAACTGAAGTGAAAAGAATAAAAAACAACTAAAGGTTTAAAAGGGGATAAAATCCAGTGTTGGAAAGTAATATGGAAAAAAATTCAATAAGCGAATTAGGGGGAGATGAGTTCAGGTTGGGGCAGGTTCGGGTTCGTTCAGGTCGGGATGAAAACGAAAAGATTACAAACGAACTAACCATTTTTAGTAAACAGTTCGAACTCGGATATCGTCTCCCTGAATGGTTGCGAAACAGGTCCTTCGAAATCCGTTACGTTTCCGGATCCGTAACTCGGTATGTATTTCCGATTATCGGCAACAACGTCGTCGTTACCATCTACGAAGAGTCCTTCCGAGCTAGCGACGAAACTCTGATTGGGTAAAGTAAACTCGTCTTCGTCCCATTCCTCTCCGTCTCTCTCTCTTATCTGCTGTTCTCTCCGATAAGACTTGTCAATCGTATAGTCCTGACCGGCATTACGCAGGATCTCCACACGTAGAATCCCGTCCCTCGGCCAATCGGCTTGAACGTGGTCCAGGCAGTTGGTCGATGAACGGGCGAAAGTTACGTGGACGTAAGCCCAAAGAAACAACGCCAAAAGCGCCTAAAACAGAAAACGACTTAAGGTGATTATTCTGTCTTTCACGAGTAAATTTAAGATAAACTCAAAGAGTTTTAGAAACTGAAAGGGTGGCTCAATCACTTAAGCATATTATTTCAAAATAAGGTTTTTATGTCAGTTTGAAAATAATCCTACTTTTAAACAGACAAATATTTTTATTTCTGTCGCTTAAAAAGTTTATTTTGAAAGATTTCAACATGAAAATATGTCCTTCAGTGACTGAGGTACCCTTCTTCTCCAAAAAGACAGAATGATCAGCCAGTCATACGACACTTGACACACAGTCACACGACCTTGAGCAATATGATGAACTCGAAACAACGTCGAACTGGATGAGGAAACGTTCTCTCGTAAGTTATGGCGACTCGAAAGAAGAGCGCGTGAAACAACCGATCTCTGACGTTAATCAACGGGTTCTGGTTGTTATTATTGTTGTTGTTTGCATTGGGCGGCTGTTGTTGAGGAGGATTGTGAGGAGGAGGTTCGCCACCACCTTCACCCGGAACTGGTCCTCCACCGCCTCCTCCTCCTCCCCTAGGGAGGGGCATTTTTCAAACACCTTTCTCTAACAAGGTTATCTTAAAATGGCATCTTAAAAGAACCACCGAGACGATTGTGTCGAACATTTGCTGTATTTTCGATCTCCTATGCCCCTCACGAATCCTGTTTCATTTAAAACAAAAGTAAAAGTTTTAGTCTAATTAGTTCCATCGGTTTATGTGAGATTAATCTAATAATTCTGTCTTTCACGTTCAAAATAAAGGGAAATTTTAATGTGTTTTAGAAACTAGAAGGGTGATTCAATCCCTGAAGGATATTTTCATGTTGATATCTTTAAAAAGTTTGAAAAGTGCTCAACTTTAAGCAGACGATAGTTTTAATTTGTGTCTATAAAAAGCTTATTTTGAAAGACATCAACATGAAAATACGCCATTAAGTGACATTTTCTAGTTTATCTTAATTTTACTCGTGAAAGACATAATAAGCGGAATTCGAAAATCCGATCATCGTAAACCTTAGACTATTTATTACCTCTCTAATAGTCTAAGCATAAACCATCTTAAAATGAAATATTTTCCCGCCACAAGATACAAACCGGAACCGGAAACAGCGTCACAGAATTGTTACATAACGCAACTTCGCGTACATTTATTATTGTTTTTATAACGATACGAAGTTAGAATTAACTGAAATGGATGCATGCACAAATATTAACCGGAATTACGTTTATAACGTTGCTTTCTAAACTGTTTGAAAAGGAGTTTAGCGGGGAGAAGTGCGTAAAAGTCAAGTGGTAAAAGTACAATGGCGCCAAACTGGTAGCATCTGGATCTCGATCGAAACCACTTTTAATCGATTATTTCACGTAATTATGCGGTGATACTTCCAATTGTACGCAATAAAACAAATCTCCGATAATATTTCTAGAAAAACCCCATATACTTACATGCACGTATTTGGAACATACGACGAAGAAATCGTCTAGAAAAACGAAATAATAACTAGATTACAAGATTATCCGGAAGTCTCGCAAGCAATAAACGGAAGTTGTAATAAATCTATCGATATGACGTATCGATCTTCAAATAACGTACAATTAGTAACCGGTTCAATAAAGGTACCAAAATCTCTCAACAGATGGCAGGACGTACAAAAGGCGCTAAATTCAAAAAAGACATAATCCACTTCAAGACTAACTTTACAGACCCTAAAAACACGTTTGTCACTAAATATTTTTGTTACAACGTTGTAAATATGTTGCAAATTTGTGTAAATTCTAACTGAAAAAGTAACCAATTATTTTCACATAATATTTAATATTTTTACAAATATTCCTACAACTAAAATATGCTAAAATACATTCAAAGTAGACTACACTTTATTTTTAGTTGTCTATAAAGCAAGAAAATCTAGACAAATTTGCAATTTTAAAAAAATTACAAATATGCCAAGCCTAAATTCTGTTTGTCATATTTTGTGATACAGAAATTATCAATTGTAGGCCTTAAGTTTAAGAATTTATGTTATAAAATAATAACTACACTGCAACCATCAAAATCTGTTACTACATACAACTTTGCATGCCTCGTAAAAATTGTACAACAAACACGAGCCTTGCATTTCTGTCATAAAAATGTTTATCCAGCAATCCTTTAATGGCTTTAGTCGTTAGACTCATTACGGATGTAATCACATCCGGTTATTCACTGCAATAAGGTTTATCATCATAAAAATAAAAGCCCACAGAAACTAAATAAATCAAACTAAAAAAATTCATCATTTGCAAACCATTTTTTATTATTATTATTTATTCTTACAAAAAAAAACCCCCTATTTTTTTCAATTTTTCTTTGAACATAATTTGGCAATATGATAACATTTGGCCCAATTGAAAATTAAACCGGTTTGTGCTCAGAAATGAGTAGAGTGAAGGAAGGAGAGGAAGGGTGGGGGCGTAGAGGTCGCTTTAAATTCCCTCCAAAATAATATTACGATTATATCATATTCATTACAGAAAAATCAGTGTTTCTGTTCAAAATATTCCTTGCTTGCATTCGGATCCGGTTTCATCGTTTTATCACCTGGCTTCCAATTAGCCGGACAAACTAAAGAAGCAATCAAATAATTAAAAATCTAATAACACTTAATATTAACATTTTTACCTTCGCCGTGTTTGTCTGTAAACTGGAATGCTTGAACCAAACGAAGAGTTTCTTCGACCGAACGTCCGACTGGAAGATCATTTATCGTGATCTGTCTCAATCTGCTCTTATCATCGATGATATACAATCCACTGACAATTTGAAACAGAAAAAAAAAACATGTAAAAAGGAAAGACTGGACAGAAGACGTTCACGAGAAACACGTACCGGAAAGCAATGCCTTCGTCCTCTTTGTAGCAGCCATAATCACGAGCAATCTTTCCGGTTTTATCAGCCAAAAGCGGAATCTTCAACGATCCGAGTCCACCTTGCTTGCGAGACGTATTCACCCTTTAATCAGACAAACATTAATCTCAGTACTCTTCTATTTAGACTTGTTTATTAGAAAAAAAAAACGTTTCTTTTTACAGACAAATTAAAAAAATAACGCCTGCTTTAGAGTTAGATCATTTAAAAACTTGCATAAAAAAGCTTATTTTGAAAGATAAATATGTTCTTAAAAGTGATGGAGGTTTATCTCCCTTCTAGTTTCTAAAAATGTTATCTTTAAAAGATAACATTAGTATGATAACATTAGTTGAAAACTAAATCTTTGAAGTTGAATATTACCAGGCAAAGTGAGAATATTGGCTGTCAGTGGAACAAGCAATAACTTCGCAATTAATCGCTTTGAATTCTTCGGCTTTATCGCTGAACGAGATAATTTCAGTCGGACAGACGAAAGTGCTGAACAAAAAAATATAAAAAAACAACCCCGCACACACACACACACACATTCAATATTTAAAAAAACCGAGCACACGTTTCTTTCGCGTTTCTCGTAACTTACAAATCCAATGGATAAAAGAAGAGAACCAGATATTTTCCCTTGTAGTCTGACAATTTGATGTCTTTGAAAACACCGTCGACCACAGCGGGTCCGGAAAAATCTGGAGCTGCGTGGGTCAGTTCTGGAAGATTAGGCATTGTAGTCGTAGTAGTTGTCGTCGAAGACGTCTTCAAATTAAGAAAAACAAAGCCAAAAGAAGAAAATTAATAAATGCAAAAATCGACAATTTAATTACACGCTTTCAAATTCAAATGGAACGTGAGAACCGAACCATCACTCCCGATTGTCGCCGAAGCAAAATCGATTTTATACACCTATTTATCAGAAATACCTGATAACATTAATCTTAGACAAAGTACTATAATTTTTTTTTTAATAACTTATCAAGTTACCAACTGAACGTAAAAATTCTATACAGTAGAAGAGAGCTCCATATAACTAATAAGACTAGAATGACTTATGGTCCATATGTCATTCTAGTCTATAAGGAAAAGAAAATAATGCTCGCAATCAGTTGTGCATTTATCTGTTAAGGTTCCCTTTAGTGTTTGACAGTACGTTGAAAACCGCGTAACACGAAATATATTTTTGTTTCGGACACTTAAGAGTAGCAAGAAACAAGTTATTCCTTTAACATGAAAAAAATATTAAGCCCTCTTATAGCACACGTATTAAACGGTTCCCACTGTATGCCAAATCTCCGTTTCATGTTCCTCTACTAATTACGGGGGACCTAGTACGCTTAAGTCGAAAATCGCTACTGCAAACACTCACATCAGATTCGGATCTAGGAGAAAGGTCAACAGTGGACACCTGAACCCCGTCCACAACATCCAATTCTTTAGTTTCATTCTCACGATTATTATCGTCACAGTGACCATTCTTAGATTCCGTATCCACTAAAGGCGATATTAACGTGTCCACGACACTTTCGATCGGAGCACCGTTCTCGGCACGATCCGAAACATCCTTTTTATCATCTTCCGACGACATCTTCAACGCTCGTCGGTTTCTACTCTTAATTTTACCACCGACGAAACCTCCTAAAGATACCCGTTTCGACTTGACCAATTCTTCCTCCTCATTCTTGTGGTCACTACTGTCCAGTTTCGTGGTGGACACATCAAGATCGGTTTTCTCGACACCACTTTGACCATCACTCCAGCCAGTCTTTGACCGCAGATCCTTGTCCAGACACACGCCCATTACGAGGAGAACTCGTTCCGTTCCGATATATATATAATCAATAATGGTCAAAAGGTAAAGGAGACAACTCTCTTACCATACGGTAGTAAAGTAACCACACGAATGACAGTAAAATACGATGTGATATCGTTTTTAACGTGTGTGATGATAATATGAGGAGGAGGAGGCATCAATCTCATTTCCCCCCATAATCCTCCCACTAATACTACTACACTATGTATGATATGCATTGCTTGTCCATTTAATGATGGACATTTGATGACCACTGAACACGAACCAAGGTTTTTCTTTTTTTAAGAAAAAAAAAAAAAAAGGATTTCGTGACTTACTGAAAACGCCAGGTACATACGATCTATTTTGACTCAGCCATTGAAAATTTTAAAAGCGTTTTTGGTGAACACTAAACGTAACCAGGTTTTAGGTGTAACGGCACTTCTCGAACTTATTTTTCAGGTGCAAAATAAAATGTGAATATGTTTTAGAATTTACATACTAGAAGAGTTGTAGGCTCAATCACCTAAGAACACATTTTCAACCTAAAATTATTATGTTATAGCTTGAAAATGATCCCACACGATTTTTTTTTTTTTAATATAAAAAGTTTGTTCTGAAAATAATATTAAACATGAATGACTTCACTCTTAAAACACTTTCTAGTTTAATTTTGCTCTTTTAAAGACGGATATGGTTCCCGAAGTTGAGCACATATCAATTCTAGCTTGTCAATCCAGAATCCTCTTAAGAGAGAAACCAAAAAAAGTTTTGAAAACTCAAAGGATTGCTTACAATCACTGAAAGGTATTTTCATTTTGTGGTATCTTTTTAAAAAAAATATCGTCTGCTTAAAGTTGGGTCATTTTCAAATTAACATAAAAAGTTTATTTTGAAAGATTTATCAACATGAAAATACCTCCTTAAGTGATTGAGGTTTACTCTTCCAGTTTCGAAAACATTTCAAAAGTTTTTCTTCATTTTGCAGCTGAAAAACAGAATAACCATCTTATAACAACATAAAACTGATAAACAATTCTGGCTTTAGATGCTTCAGAATTGATCGTGTGTGCCAGGCCAAACTCCTCCAGGTAAAAAAAAAAAAATGAAAAAAGGTGGAGTTTGTTCTACTTTTTTTCTGTCAATTTTCTTAATTTTGAGTTTATTTCATATCTTTTTAAGTGTTTAGATTCGGTAGATTCCAAAATTTGAACAAAATACTCAACTTAAAAAGCCCTTAAGTCATAATTGAAGAAAAAAAATAACCCTGAGCAATAATTTTGCAGTTGAATTTATGAAAGACACAATCAAGGACATCGGAAATGAAAAGAGAAATGTCACTTGATATGTTTGTACTTAAATTATAATTAACAACTACAATGTTTCTTTTTTATTGTCCTCACATTTTGTCATTAATTAGTAATTTGCAGGATTGTGTGTTGTTAATAACAATGTCAAACCTCTTTCAATTGTAATCAGTGGAATGAGAGAGAGAGAGAGAGAGAGAGAGAGAGAATCACATACAATCAATTTTGTTTTCATATTCAATTAGTAATTAACTTTTTAGCTAAATGGAAAACAACATTTTAATATTTAATGAATTCGTCATTATCACCATCATCGTCATAACACTAATTCTGAGCTACTGGAACAAAGAGAACACAGATTAAATGTCAAGTTTATAGTCGAGCATTTTTCACCATTATGATAGTTCCTCTCACAGCCGCATTCAAATTCAAGATAAATCAGTGTGCGACTATAAACGCGGCATAAGTTACAAATTCGTGTCCTGAACTCTACTCATAGAGTTCACAAGTTTTAGTTCAAGTGCCAAGTTCTTCCTTTTTGTATTTGGTGCGTAAATCTCAAAATGAAAGTTATGAAACTTAATGACATTAAAAAGAAGGTTTTGTGAAACGTTGTGGATGATGAATGAGCGTTCATTTAATAGTCTCTCTGCAAGGCTCTATTCTTTTACAGAAATCCCACCCCCCCCCCCACCCCACCCCACTTATCTTTCTATATAGAAGATAATTTTGAAACTATACTACAAGGTCATTAAATGTTTGCATAAACATTGAATAATGGCGTAACTTGAATGTGGCGCCATCTATGGGCGACACTCGGCTACAGTACGGAATGCTTCGTATTAAGAGCAATCTAGGTTGAGCTACCTCTATGTACATAGTCAAGTATGAAACTAGAACTGTAAAATAAGCAATAAATACATTTTCCACGTTAGGTATCTTTCAAAATAAGCTTTTAATTGCAGATATATAAAATATATAAAAACTTTGGTCATAAACATTTTATTTTCAAAAATATTTCTCCCCAAAGTATCTTTTATTAATTATTAATCTTAAGTTTTAATTTACGAAATTCAAATCTCTTGCGTTATGAAGATAATAACGAGAGCATTAGCCCCCCCCCCCCCTTTTTAGGAAACAGAATTTGACCATGAAGTGACCTTTGGCCCCAACTCTCATATATGGATACTGATACCTTTAAAATATGAAAGTCATCTCGATGACGTCATAAAACTGGGCGCGAATTGAGTGTTTGCTCAAGTGAAATTCTTAAGGATTTTCCTGTCTCAAAAAAAAAAAAAAAAAACTAACAAAAGAGTTCCTTGAAATATTAAACATTTCTTGCGAATTACAAAACAAAATGGAATTTCGCAACAAACAGCAATAAAAGGAAACGACGAAAATTACAAAAGTTCCCTTAATTCTTCCTCCTCCTCCTCCTCCTTCTCCTTCCTTGTCCAATCAGGAACGAAAATTCCTAACTCAAATAACTAAGATTTTCTTCAGGAACAAAACTAAAAATTGTTTCAAAATGAAGTCATCATTTTTCAACTGAGATACAAAACTTAATTTGAAAGATATTAAACATGAAAAATAGCCCCTTCTAGTTTCTAAAATGAATTGAAGTTTCTTTTTATTTTGTTCTTTTAAGACAACAATTTTGAGTTCGAGAGGACCCCCCCTCAATTTACACCTTAAAATCACTTAAAAAACCTCGAAATAAATGGGGGTTGCTTGAACTTGAACCCTCAAAACAGGATTCTAACCTAGAAAAAAAAAACGCAATTTTCTAAGATAAAAAAAAACTAACAAAAATGAGTTTTCCACTCAACTGAGAATGAACCCTGTTCTCTTGAGGGGTGGTTCAAGTTTAAAGTTCAAGTGCCAAGATTCATTATGCTCTGGTCAACTACTCCCTATATAAACCTCACGAATTACGTGATAAGAGGGACACTTTATAACAGATTGAGAGTATTGTTACGATTAGCAGCCACTAGCCTCAATGCTAAAACCGTACAATTGTTATATAAACATAGCGCTAAAAACGCGAAATAAGGCCCCCAAAAAAAAAAGAAGCTAAACGGCTTCGAATTAAACTCTTAAAAAATTCATTCAAGGTCAATTTGACGGCTCTTTTAAGTACGTAACAAAAGATGTGCGCGCTCACAAAGTCCACGCAGACTTGCCCGGAGCATAAGAGGATTTTCGCTTTTCTGAAATTACGTCTTTTTAAGACAAGAAAAGGTCATTTAAGGACAAATATTCCTCCTTCCCCCTTTTCAGTGGGGTTTCTTTTGTGTCCTGATGCACCTTTTTTTTTTGCACTCAAAACTACAACAAAAAAAAAACCATTTTGCATTGAAAATAATTAAAAAAGTGTCCACGTCGACATAAAATGATCCAAATACATTAAAATCTAAATATTACGAAGAATTATTAAATCTTCTTCTACGATTCCCCCCTTAATCCCATTATGAAATTACAAAATAATAAAAATTATTAATAATAATCAACATCCTCTTCTTATTTTGTTACATAAAACTCACCACAGTTGAAAAAAACGTAGAAAGAAAACAAAGGCGGCGGCGACGCAGTGAAACGGAACGACCGACTAAACCAGACACCGGCTGCTGGAAACGAGAGCAGAGAGAATGGAAATTGGCGAAGTCAACGTTGCGTTGCGGCAAACCAACATTATATATACGCCCACCGCATTAGAGAAGTGGCTTACGGAAGAACAGGCAGTTAGAAATAGGGAAAAACTTCAGTTGGCACCGCCCTTGCTATGACAAACGCAAATTCTAATTGGTTAGTTATGTAGTCTGACGTCACATATGCTCCGCCCTTTTCAACGTCGAACCACACAACAAACGAATTAGAAGTTACCAGTTGTCATAAAAAGGGCCGAGCCAACTGAAGTTCTTCCCGATTTCTAAATGCCTGTGTTAGAAAGTTGATCACATGACTTACTTCTATTAAAATAACCGTAAGATGGCAGCACTAGCACCAATAACCAAGCAGACACAAAAAGGCGCCAATTTCGAATTTCGTGACTGTGTCCGGAGACTTAAGCAATTCTCTTCTCTATTTTCTAAAGAATCTGTGACTCTTTTGATTTCTAGATTGTTTTTTAAAACAAAATAATTTCCGGATGTGCTTGATTTTTTTTTTCTTCTTCTCAATAAAAACTTCATAGAAGGCGTATATTTTAAGTTTTTTTTTAAACTCTAATTAATTATTCTGTCTTTTAGGAGTCTTCAAAGAGAAACTTGAAAGGAAAGGGTTGTAACTCAATCACATGAGGGTATTTTTATGTCACTTTGAAGTGATCCGACTTTAAACCGACTGACAATGTGTTTGTTTGTTTGTTTTTAAATTTTTGTTTATAAAAAGTTTATTTTGAAAGATAACAACATGAAACTACGTCTAAGTGATTAAGCTAGCCTTCTAGTTTCTAAAATACTTTCAATTTGTCCTTCTGAAACGCAGAATAAAAAGCCTAGTTTATATAAATTTTCTATAATTTAATTTAACAAAAGCAAATTTAATGTAAATAGTTGGTATTTTATTTCTGTCAACTGTTCAAATAATTTTCTCAAATGAAGAAACTTTTCTTTCTATTGATGTTCACCATCCAAAGACTGTAAAAAATTGTGGCTTAAAATTCTTGGAATAATAAAATACCTTCAAAAGAAAGAACAAACATAAATAAAAAAGGAAAAGAAAAACTATAAAGTGTAAATGAATCACATTTGAATTATAATAATGAAAACTCACCTGATTGGTAAGAGGAGGAAGAGAACGACGGGAAAAGCAAGTTGTAGGTAAACCCAAGGAAAAAAACCACAAAGGCAAAGTAAAAACAGTTGCAACATTTGGCAACTGGTAAACAGGTGAACCTTCCTCTGAGGAACACGTCTTACGTATTCATTCGGTGGATACGAAACCTGAAAAACAAACCATCACCATTATATTATTGCGTGCAACCCACCTGCCAGTGAGACCACACCTCAGTCAGCAAGTCACCTGTTCGGTTGCGAAGAGAAGAATCCGGTCGAACAGCTGATTGCCAAAAAGTCCTGTGATGGCCATGTACAGGAAAAGTCCATCCAGAACCGCATTTGGAATATACACCAATGGTACTGGCAACAGGAACAGAGACAAACCAATGAGCACGTGCGACACAAGAGCCGTGATTCTAGTTTCTCGAACTGAAACAATGCTGATCGGGGGAGAAACAAAAACTAGATTAGCAAAATGTCATACGGATGAATTTATTCTCTTATTGGCACACATAAACGTACACGTGGCGAGCCGTTCCGTGTTCGATGCGTTCCTCAACGTCGGCCAGGCACCGTGCGTGGAGAGGGCAGTGAGGAATGGCAGCGTGCATCCATGGAAGGCTCAATATTGAAAGGATCCCATTTAAGATGGCCACGACAAGAAGGTCAAAATGATAAGCAGAACCCTTTTTTAACCTGTTTTTTTATAATAAATATATTTTTAAAATTATAATTCAGTATTCTTGACTTGTAAATAAATATATTATAATTGTGTTTTCCAATTTCTACTAAAGTTTTCTATTTAAAAACTAGAAGGTACACGGAATATTGATTTCAAAATTGCGTGAATTATAAACATTCTAAAATGATAAAATACCATGTTCACCTGTTACTAGGATTATTAAGGATAGAAGCCGAAATATTCTGATCCATGAAGAAAAGTAAAGAAAGACAGAATCCCAATCCCATGGCTCCAAACACGGCTCCCAAAGGAAGAGTGTGTAACGGAGCCAAGTTAAAAAGTGAAGATTCAACATAAGGAAACTGTTTCACTAGATAAAAATAGAAAACCTTTTAAAATATTTACTCGAACAAAAACAAAATAATCTAAACGAAATATTTGTTATACATTTGACGTCTCGAAAGACGTAAGACCCCAGAAAACTAACAAAAAGTACGGCAATCGGAAGCGAATAGTCGGATACAAGTTCTCTTTTTCTAGCTTGAAGGAATTGCCTGAAACATTTAAAAAAAAAAGTATTCTTCAATATATTCATTAAAAAGTAATTTAAAAATTGTTTAAATCAAGAATCACGTCTTGTTAAAATTGTAGAGAAACAGTCCGAGCCAGAGAGTAACCAACATGAGGAATAAGTAGAGAATACTGGAAGCACGATTACATTTCCCCATGTTGTTTAACTGTCCGAAACTGGCCACCATCGGTGGGCCATAAGTGCCATTCCTACCACCTTCTTTTGACAATGGATAGAAAACTTCAACCGTTCCATTGGTGCACGCACTCGTGTAATAGTTCTGTTCAAAATCTTTTACCAAAATTATAGCAAGTGTATTTATGAAATTGCCACAAATGTTTAGGTCTACCTTCTTCAACATGCGTAAAAGCGTCCACGAAAAAAGCAATAGTTATGAACAAAGCAAAAATCTCTTCTGAAGATCTAAATTCAATTTTAAATTTAATTTTTTAAACAAACTTCAATGAAGTTAAAATAAATACCTTGTGCACCATTTCATAATTTTGCTAACGTCGAACACGGCGTAACAAATGAGAAAGAAAGAATTCCAAAGACCAACACAGCCAAAAAAGGCAAAGAAATCGAGGTTCAAATCACGGCTGATATCGTAAACGGCTTTTGAAACATAGTTTATAAGAAAGAAAAAAAAAACATTTCATTTAAATTAAAACAAATTGCAAAAAAGAATAATTGGAATTTACTTTTGGTGTAAAGTGCTAAAGGTGCAGTTGTCATTAATATAAGGAGAGGTTGTCCTCCAACAAATGCGAAGAAAATGCCACCTAATGCTTGTCCCAAGATCACTTTTTGTACATCTGTTGGAAGTAAAAAAAAACAAAGTTTTTGCTTTATTAAAGTTTTCCGTTTATTAGATTGCTCGTACTTAGTTGCCCGTTGGTGTTGTTGTCATTCAGTGAACCAAAGGCAATGTTAGGAAGAAGACACGCAAAGTAAAGAAAGCAAATTGTCGAAATGACTTTTTGAACAGTCTTTGGTCCACGAATCCCTATTTGAATCATTATATGAGACAAAAACAAAAAAATGTCACAATGATTTAACTCACTTCATTATCTGAAAGTGGAATTATATGCGCAAAGAACGTACAAAATATACTTGTAAAAAACTTAATAAAACGAACCTAAATAATTACATATGTAAATAATTAAATATACAATAATTAAATAATTGTACATGCAATTTTACATTAATTTTAAATCTTTTTGTTAATTTTTTCCAATTATTATTCTTGCAAATTGCAATTTTTAAATTTACTGTATCTTTTTGTTTTCTCTGTAAATTATGAATCAGATGAAAAATAAGAAATCCAATATTATTAATATGTAATTTAGATGCCAGAGACAAAAACAAAATATGCAATAACATGCAAAATATTCATTTATATCCTCAATAAAATTAGGTAATTTACAACCTACTATTGTGAAAACATGTTTTATTGTTATTTCAAACATCTGCGCCTATGTGATCAAACAGTATACATGCCAATTGCATATAAATCCGTTTCCTAGTTCATAAATTACATATTTATATATATACCATCAGTGAAATCACTCGAGTAGAATGTAAGTCTCCTTGTGACATCATCCTTAATGCCTTTCATAAATGTGAACACTTTGGTTGTTGAATGGTTCTGAATCAGAACAGTGACAAAATTCTCACCTCGTTATTACTTTACATTAAGAAATATATATCATAAATAATTGTCATTTTCTTCTTATGCTCGTACATTGTACGTTGCTACAAAAATATATTAGACATAATCCACCATACATTTTGAGTTGTGTGAGTGTCTGATGGTAAGTGACCATCTCCAGTTACAACGTCACTTAAACAGCCTTTCTGCAGTTGTTCACTCAAACTCTTCCCTTGTTCTCGAAGAACTCGTCCAAAAGCCTCTTCGTTATTCACTTCCAGTAGTAGATGTCGAACATTGGTGTCGGCAAACATTGTCGCAAACGTCAATCCAGTTTCTAGAGCATTCTTTGTTCCTTTCTACAACCAAACATGGCATGATATAGAGTGTCACTTTATCGTAAGCTTTTCATTAATTTTAAATTCACTTTGAGCATTTGCTACTACTTACGGCGGCTTTGGGCGGACTCGTGTCTAAGACCCTTCAAAGCACACCGTCGAAACATTTACGATTCGAAAATGTGATATCGTAATTAATGCAGAAATAATATATACATACCTCTTTACTTGGACACAGTACCAAAATGACGAATCGGACTCCACAACTGGATTCAGCCAAATTGACTTTAGTCTGTAACCGAGCAATAGCCACACAACGTTTTTCTAGTCCAACAACCTCGCCCCTTTATAGAAAAACACCTTAAATAATAGTTATCATTATCATAAATGTGCAATCATGAAATCCAGGAACCTCACATGATACAAATCCAGGATTGGTCAAATTCCATGGTGCCACCGTTGCGAGAATGATAACCACGAATGGTGTTTGAAAACAATTCAGATGAATCTTCATTATTGACCATAAGTGAGGCTCTAGCCACTTTAAGGTCACTGTGTTTCAGGTGTTTCTCATGGACCAGTTTGTTCAACATAGTGTCCATGATTTTATCGGAGTCAGTTTCCAACGCATCTAAAAGAACCACAGCCTCAGTTGCAAAGTGGTTCACATCCTGAAAGGGTCGAATTTCCATTCCGAAGTCTTGCATAGAATGAACCTTAAATAAAACGATATGAGTTGATTGTAAAGTGTAAACGTCCCTCAAACTCTAATCAATTTGTATTTCAGAAGCAAAATGACGAAAAACTTTAAAGTGTTTTAGAAGCTAGAAGAGTAGCTGGATTTAAACAAACGATATTTTTTTAATATTCATCCATGAAAAGTTTATTTTGAAAGACATCAACGTGAAAATAATGTTTTAGCTACTGTTCTAGTTTTTAACGCGCTTTCACTTTCTTCTTAATGCTGCTCCAGAAACGTAGAATAACTATAGAGCTCGAAAATCAGCAATTTATTAAAACATAAATTGTATTATAAAATAAACAATTAATTGCTAAACTTTCTATAAAAACCTTGTGTTTGGAATGTAGCAGTAACACTCTTTGTCCATTTTCTAAAATAAGAAATAAATTCAGTAAAACTAAATAAAATAATAAATTATTCAGACTAGAAACGCCATAAAATTCAAAACAAACCCAAAATATGGGACCGTGGCCAATTTGAATACACTACCGCTTGTTGAAAAGTTCTCTGGCGAACTTGTTAAGAATAGGCCTATGAGAATCACTTTGGGCAAAAAAACGCGTGCAAACATTAGAATGGCATGTACATTAGCATGACATGAAGGTCTATGGCATTTTTAAAAAGTTTTCTTGTGGAATAACCTAGTAATTTTTAAATGAAAGCAGGGTATTTTTTACAAACTGGGGGGGGGGGGGGCAGGCTCCCTACAACGAGCCTAATGTAACCTATTTTTACCTACCCTAACCGAACCAAACCTTGGTTAACCTAGCTCACGTCTGCCCCCATTTGCAAAATCATACTCAGCTTGTCAAGATCTTTTCAAAGAGCTCTACTTTATTAAAATTGGCTATGGTCCGGTCGTATTCTAGGATTATACCTAAAATTCAATAAAAAAAATAAATACTACCGTATTGAATGCACCATCGGCCGTTGATCGTTGTCCAAGTTGCTTCACTAGGATTAGGATTTACCTGGTTAAAACTTAACACACCACAGTCGGGAAACATTTCACTAGAATTTTCAAATCAATCCTTTCTTAAAAAATATTTCTGTGATTATTTTTTTTAAATTAGAACCAATTATAAAAATTGTGAATAATAAAAAAATAAAATGAATGTTCTAGCTCCTAGCTTGTAAAACGTACACAAGGAGGAATGTGATCCACAAAAGGAATTCCTCGCCTGTAAAAAATGCCAAATACCTTTGATTTCTTCCCTTACAAGAGGATGAGATCTCTCTGACTCTTTGCAAGCAACAGTCCAAAATACAATTGATTTTCAATTCAACTTGTACAAGCCACAATTTAATTGTTCTACATGTATACCAGGCTCAAAGAAAGAGATTAAAAGCAAACGAAACTAATAAAAAATGTAAAAATTTCTTATAAGCATAAAATGATATAATAAATGGTTCTCCACTTATGAAATGACTATACATCTCGCCATTGTACTTTTATTTTATCACCTTACTTAATAAGCAATAATGAGATTCTCTCAATACTATAATTACATTATTAGCAATAATTAGAGATATTCAGGCATGTCGAAACGAAAAACAAACAAACGAATAAACGCGACTCAACAATTTCTTTTTCCAAAGCAAAATCATATAATGCTGCCGCCAACGCCTCGGTAGTGCAATGGAGATGGTTGCGGATTGTTGGGCTAGGGGTTCCGGGTTCGAATCCTGGCGTGCAGGCATGGCTGTTTGTGTTGTCCTGCTTTGATTTAATTTGACTTGTACTGGATATTGACTTGGATTGTGTTTGAAAATTGCCTTTGTAATGAGTTGTCTTGTATGTCCCTGAAATGACCTCGATGTTGATGGGGACGTTAAGCAACTATTAAACAAACAAATATTGCAAACAAAGCCCAAAATATTTTCAAATTAAGAACTTAGTTGCTAATTAAGAACATAGCAGGTGTTTTTTTTTTCTGTTCCGAAGTTGCTCAAGTTGCTCTAAAAAGTTTGCCTGAAGAAAAACAAACACACATGTTTTAATGCTGAAAAACGTTTCTGAAGAACTGAAAAGTGCATGGATAGCAAAATAGGCCATTTAAGGTCACTGAACTTTAACATGGATCCTGCAAAATTAACATAAATTCAAAATCGTATAAAATATAAACCGCTTTAAATATTGTAACCAAAATATTGTTAATACCTGATCATAATATTCAAGAAAAGATTGCAAATTGAATTATTATTAAAAATTCAGTTCAAAGACAATTAAAGGTGGTACCACCACGTTTTATTAACAAACCCAGATTGCGTCTATAAAAGTCATCACAACATGTGAAAGTGGCAAGCGTACCTTAGAAGGAAGATGCACGTTGACACGGTTGCACATGGCGGGGCTCCGTTCAAATATACGTTGGAACCAAATTTGAACAAATTAGTTATAATCTATGCTGTAATAATTCATGCCTCACTGAATTGAATACAGAAGCTGCCATCTTTTCAGAATAAATAATATTCATAAAATGGCATCTGTCCCGTCATTGTCATTACCTGAGACACTTACAAATCTGGCAATTGTTTGTCAAAATGATCTTATAGAAACAACTTCTCAAAGTGACTGCTTGGAATCGGACCAGAACATTTGTAGAATATGTCAATGCGAATTCTCAACTTATTCACAAGAAAATCTTATTTCGGCTTGTCAATGCAAAGGTTCATCATTAATATTCAAATAAAATACCAATAATAATACTATGCTTCCATTAGGATCAAAGTTCACTTTAACCTCCTATACTGGATAAATTTCAATAACAGAAATTAATAATATTCGATCGTTGCGCAGGTGCTCTAGGCATGGTCCATTGCAGTTGCCTCGAAAAGTGGCTCGGTGTCTCCAATAGAACTCAATGCGAAATCTGTCGAACACCTTACGACGTCGTACGAACACCTCGGGTCAGTTCAGTCCACATGAAAAGGATCATTCGGTCCGCGTTTATAGATGGCATTTCGCGACCATGTCCTCACAGTTTTTTGTACAAGCTGAATACAAATTTGAGTGGACGTCATCAAGAAATGCTGGATATACTCTGGACTTGGTTTCAGAAAAGCAACATTAAAGAGAAATTAAAAGTGTGTTAGAAACTAGAAGGGTGGGCCGAGCTTATTTTAAAAATGGCCTTAAGTGATTGAACTACCCTTCTAGTTTCTAAAACAAATTTTGCATCATTTTTCATCATTTTTCTTTGAAAATAGAAAATAATCAAGTTTCGAATTTTAAAACCACCTTCTAATAAGGTTTAATTATTTCGAGGCATTTCCAAGACACATTATTGAAAGTTAATTAAAATGTGATTTCTGATGTTTCTGATGAAAAGCCGTTCCGAGACTGGCTTCGTAATCCAGAAAGAGCGTGCGACCGCAGAAACGTGCTACACGATTTGGTTTGTTTCCTGGTCGTCCTTCCGATGTCCCTGATGACCGGTTGCCTTTGCCTGATCGGAGTGATGCACTACCTTACCTTTACCAAGGAAATGTCGGCACACTTTCAATTAATCGGCATCGTTATTCTCACCATCATTCTCGAGATTGTTTTCATCGTCTGGATTGTGACAACCATCAGGTTCATAACCTATACTCGTTATACGCTAATATTAATTTAGAAAAGCGCCCATTAGACTTAATTATATAACTATATCGGATATGGAAATTTAAAATATGTACTATTTTTGTGTTTTTAACGTTTGGCTGTCTGTCAATACTTTTTTATCTTTTCATAAAATAGTTTATTTTAAAATATAACATCATGAAAATTATTCATGCATTTTTGTTTACTCTTCTATAGCTTCGAATAAACATTGAATTTTTTTTTTAAAAACGAAAAGTGTTCTTCTAGTTTTCGACATTGTGATGAAAACTAGAAGAACACTTTTGATACCTTTACACAAAATAATTGTTGTGTGTGGTACAGGTATCATTGCGCTGTTTGGAAAAATTGGCGTTCGACTCATTATGAAGTGCATCTGAGAGGCAACTACCAAATGGTCGAACCTCAAGGGTCTAATGACGCCAACGACGTCGAGATCGGAAGGTGCGGCGCCATACTAACCGAGATGCTCCAGGTAATGGTTCTTTTGCAATCCTGAGAGTTATAATTACTATTATGTGGTCACTGCTAGCCTCCATGTACAGGATTCAAGATTGATAAATAATATCAATTGACTTGGGTGCCCGATCATTAATGAGATTAGCAAACAGTGGTGGGAAAATGTTTTATAAGTTTCAATGCTTTCTATTGGCGCGCAACACTGAGGTGCGCGCCAAAGACCCTCAATAAAGCAAAAGACCTATACACAATAACTCAATAAGTTAACATGATCACACCAAACTGCAAATTGATCTTCAGGGTAATAATCTGCAATGTGGCCTACTGGTATCATAGCCTCTGCCTTAGTGCGTATAGAATGTATCTATTTGTCCTGGAGTAGGAGGCTAGTAGAGTAAACCAAATAGCAGATTTATTTGCAATATATAGAAATTAATTATTTCTTGTAATTAAACAGATTTAAAGATGGGATGGTCGACCACCTGCAAGTTGCAACTATTTTGCAAATCCTACTTCTTCACTTTTCAAACACGAATCTGTTATTATGACAAACTGCGGTTATCATTTGCAAAAAAAAAAAATGTTTTGTTAGTTATTATTCATTAAAATCATTTTCCATTCTTTGATATTTACTTGTTTCGATATTAAAGTGAGAGTTTAATTTACAAATGTACCAAAAAAAAAATGCAGAAAATAGATGAAATAAATAAATATTGCAAAATAAAACATCAACTTATTTCAGAATCAGCTGTAAGAAAATATTCAAAGTTTCATAGAAACTAGAATAAGAATAGACCATTAGAGGTTAAAACTGTTTTCATAATATTGAATCATAATTTAACTTTTTCAAACTGTGATAAAAATTTGTTTTTAAAATATATTAACATAAAAATAATTTCAAGATGACCTTGATTGGCCAATTTCAATACATTAGACTCCTAGAGCAAAAAGACCTAAAGACAGTTCCGTTTTTATTATTCATAATTATTCATAATTATACATTATTCATAATAATAAAATAATAATTTATTCACGATTATTCCTAATAAGACAAGATAAAGACACAAGATTTAACAATATAGAGGAAGCTTAACTCCATATTTTAGGAGAAAAAAAACTGTGGATGAGTTAGCTTTAATTTCAAAGGTTCTCTTTAGTCCTTTTATGCAGTTATGCGACCCTCGGATCTTTCTATTTTTCTTTATACTAAACAAAAGTGTTCTTGTATTTTTTGTTTAACCTTTTAATAGACAAAATGACGCAAGATTTTTTTTATCAGCCCCTCTGACGTCACAAGCTTCTTCTTACACTGAGGTAGGCATAAGTGAGATAGAATTTACCTATAAGTAGTGGTAGCGCCATCTATTGATCACATTCAGCTACATCACTTAAGGCTTTTTTTTGCCAGAGATATTAGTTGAGCTACCTGTTTGTACAGCTAGTGAGTGACAGGACAGTAATTATAGTGTTAACCACTAGGTGTAGACACTGTTCATGTTCCTATAATCGTTGTCGGTGACGTCACAAGGCAACTGTTGTCATGGCAACCACAAAATATTGTAAACAATAATGAAATGGATGGAATCTTTCGTTCACGTGTAAACTATGCGAGATCGTCACTTGTAATTTATTCCGTAGATCGTTAGAAATGTTGGTTCCGTCGTTCTCGTTGAATTTGGGGCATAAAGTGCTTCCAAAACGAGTGACAATAGGTTGTTACGACGGTGTCCATCCGTGTTTGACGGCCGCAACCATCGGCGATAAGGCAACTCCTCCTTCCCCTCTTATTATTATTAATATTGCACACGTGTGTTTCATTTTAGCGTTGTCATCTGATACGTTCGCTATATAGGTTCTCATTCACAACCCTCATAATCGTGCTGCTCTTCGTGACAGTGGAGGACGTTTCGGTTCATCTCCGCTTGACGTTTCGCTTCTGAACATCAATCAACCGGTGAACGCACTGAGCGCCGGACGCTTAACGGAACCTTCCTCCTCCTCTTCGAAGAGCGGACAAGAGGATTCGATTTTGGAACACAACAGAGACACACTTTTGGTAGGAACGCCGACCAGTCTACTCGCTTATGACGTACTAAACAATTCTGAACTGTTTTACAAAGAGGTTTGCATTTTTATGTTTACACACGATCGAGCTTGTTTGTTTAATTCTCGTTTTATTAGATGACTGACGGTGTAAATGCATTGACCATTGGTCATCTCGGACATTACGAAATGCCACTGGCAATTGCTGGTGGTAACTGTACCATTCAGGGGTTCGATTGCAAAGGGAACGATCCTTTCTGGACGGTATTCGCCTTATCTAATGAGTTGATCGTAATAATTTAAAGTGACGTTCATTCTGTTTTTATATCGTCGAAGGTGACGGGAGACAATGTGACTTCACTTTGCCTTACCGATTACAATACAGATGGTAAACTAGAGGTTCGCACATTCTGTTTTATATTTGCGGTTTGTATGTGTCTTTGACGTTTGATCGTGTGTGTGTATGCAGCTTATAGTTGGTTCGGAAGACTACGACATACGAGTGTTCGTCAACGACGAAATCGTTGCAGACGTCAGCGAGACTGAGGTCTTAACCCTGGTGGCTTGTTGTCAGACGGCGAACTATTAACTATAAAAATCCTAAGTTTTTATTTTGTGATTTTAGACGGTCACTGCTGTTTGCTCACTACAGGGTAGCATTTTTGGATATGCCTTAGCTAACGGAACAGTCGGTGCCTATAACGGATTGAACCGTTGCTGGAGGATTAAGGTTGACAGTTGAGGGAGAGATAGAATGTGTGCGAGTGAGTGAGGGCCAATTAGTGAAAGAGAATGAGAGTGGATGAGTATGAGTGACAGATAGAGAGAGAGAGAATAACTATTTAGCTCCTAAGAGTGAGAATGTGTGTTTGAGAGTGTAAGACTGACTGAGAGTGTGAATGTGAGAGACTACTTTTAAAATTGGTCGATTACGAGTTTCTTTTCTGTATGTCGTATTTTCAGTCAAAGAACCAAGTGGTGAGCATTTTAGGTTTCGATCTGAATATGGATGGTGTCGTCGAATTGATAACCGGATGGAGTAACGGAAAAGTAAATCTGCGTGCTTCTAAAAATCTCTATCTCTCTCTCTCGGTTCCGAAACATCAAAAGTTTCATACGACCAAATTTTTGTCTGTTTCTTAAAGATCGATGCTAGAAATATTTATACGGGTGAAGTGATTTTTAAAGACAGTTTTGACTGTTCCGTAGCTGGAATCGTTGTAGGAGACTACCTTATGAATGGTAACGCGCAGTTGATCTGCGTGTCGACGGAAGGTGAAATTCGTGGTTACATGGCTTCACCTTACGAAGGAGGGAAACATTCCAACCAAATCGACTTTGGTTTAGAGCAGGATACAATTCGAGATCTCTCTCAGAAGAAACAGGCGAGCCGAAAGAATAATTTCGATTGTACGAATGAACGATTTTGCTTTTGTTTTTCACAGGCTCTCGTTTTAGAACTGAAAAATTACGAGGAAAACGTCAAACTCGGTCAGAGTGGTCAAACGACAATTGACCCACTGAAACACACTTTGTCCGGTCCTCAATTGAGTGTTATACCGGTATATTACGAAATACGAAAACAAACAATTCTAACAATATAGATGTCAGCTTTCTGAATCACTTTTAAAATTAAATTCAAAGTTTGTTTAGAAATTAGAATAGTAGGAGAATATGTTAAAAGTACTTTTATGACGATATCTTTAAAAACGAACTTTTTGTGGTAATTCAAAAAAATACTTTTTACTACGAAACTGCCATAAAGTTAATTTTAAAAGATGTCCATCTGAACAAACTCTTACTATTCTAATTTTTAACAAACGTTTGTCTCTTACAGGCAGACAGTCAGTTACATACAACATTGGCTGTTAATTTGGGATCTGCTACGCAACAGGTACAACGATAAAACGTTCCAATTTGAACTTTTGGTTTTCATGTTTAAGGAACAGCTGATTTTCGAACTCTTGATTATTCTGGGTTTTAGAATATTAGAAAAGCAACACTAAGGAGCTGAATCATTTAATAATATTTTCATGTTGATATCTTTCAAAATAAACGTTTTCAAAACAAAAATTAAAAAAAGTGTCTGCTTAACTGACATAAAAAAGCTCTTTTTAAAAGATACCAACATGGGATTGCCATTGAGTGATTGAGTTACCTTCCTAGTTTCTTCTCATTTTACTCCAGAAAGAATAACCAGAGTTCGAGTAACGGTTACACTTTAAAACTACCTTAAGTTATATTGTTACCGTAGCCTCACGTCGAACTGACGATCTCGACAAGCAACGACACGGTAATCCGAGCCGTCATGATCTTTGCGGAAGGAGTCTTCGAAGGAGAGAGTCACGTTGTGTAATTGTTAATCTCGTGATAAACTAGAGAACAAAAATAACTCTTAATGCCACGTTTATAGTCGACATTTTGCGATCACGTTCTCTCTTCAATCTGTGTACCTCATTTGAATACAAATCTGAGAGCGGGCAAAATCGTGAAATGCCGAGATGTAAACATGGCATTATTAACTGTTAGTTTCATCTATTCGTATCTCAAAGGCACCCGCAAGACGGTGAATTGTCAGGAACGATTCAAGTGACACTGTTGCCTCCTCGTGACATTCCTGTCGATCTCCACATCAAAGTCCTCGTTGGTAATAAGGGAAGGTAAATTTGGTTAATTAAACAAACATCTATTTTTTCTTTCAGAAGAGCAAAATTAAGAGAAAATAAAAATTGTTTTAGAAACTAGAAGGGTAGCTGACTCTTAAAGGCATAGTTGAACTTTTTATAGAAAAAATTTATTTGGAAAGATATCAAACATGACAATATCCTTAAGTGATTGAGCTATAATTCTAGTTTCTAAAACACTTAATTTCTCTTCATTTTGCTCCTGAAAGACAAAATAAGCAGAGTTCGAAGGGAAGCGTTTACGCTTTAAAACCTGCTTAATGTCTTTTCAAAATAATGTCGTTACATCACTTTCAGTCAGCTGTACCACGTGTTCGAACTCACCCGTCAATTGCCGAGGTTTTCGATGTATTCTGTACGCGAAACATTGAACGAAGAACCAAAAGGATCTGCGAAATTTCATCTGAACGAGCGAGTACAACGAATCTTACTGTGGGTTAATCAAAACTTTTTACTTGTCGACGATCTGGAACTGAAACAGGGAAGTTTCAACATTAACCTTGTAGCTCTTCGAACGAACAAACCTCTCATTCTAACAATGGAGCAGTCGGGACAGGTTTAATCTTCGTTAAATTCTATAAGAAAACATAAGCAAAGGTCCTTAATTGTCTTATTTGACAGATGGCCGTTCGGACAGACGACATGGCCTTAGCGGGAGAAATTTTCCAGGCAATGGCAACCTTTTTGAATCTCGAAGATGTGCCACTCGTTGCCGATTTTCCTGATGAAATGACGACATTGGCATCGACACTTCAGGAGGTATGTAATGAGTCTGCTTGGACAAGATCATTAATTCGCTAAATTTGAATGAATCTCTCTCAGATTGAGGATTACAATTCGACACGAGAAACTCTCCTGGCAGATATGGCCGATAATTCGTCTATTGTACGGTCGTTAGTCGTCAGAGCCGAAGATGCTCGACTCTTGGGCGACCTGTAAGAATTTCGTCTCTAACTTTGCTCTCGAACTATTATGATATCTGAATCGTTTATCTCTTTGTCCTGCAGAGGAGAAATGAAACAAAGATATTCCGAGTTGTACAGTTTGAATCAAGAGATGATGAGCAATTATAAAATAAGATGTAACAATCAGCAGCAATTATTCGACTGTCTCAAGAGTTTAAATCAAGTGATACAAAAAGCCAGTCAACTCAGAGGTTCACATTAAGTTATAAAACAGGGCCGGTTTTAGCGTGATTTAAACAATCTTGGAGTTGGAGCCCCTCGGCAGAGATGCAAAAACACGCTTCTGATGTTGCCATCATGGCTAATCAGTAGTTTTCCATGAGGCGCGAGTAGGCATAAATCTGTTGAACCATTCTAAAACCGGCTCTGTTAGAAAACGTTAGGGTGGTTTAGTGTAAACAGTGCCTCTCGAACTCCGATTATATTTCTGCCTATCCATGGGTGTAACATGAATATATCAAAATGAAAATATGCCCTTAAGTGATTGAGCTACTAACCTTCTAGTTTCTAAAACATTTTCTTGTTTCTCTGAAAGACATAAATGATCAACAGTGAGAAAGTCAGCTGTTCATTAACCATTTTAACTTAAAAGCAGCGCAACCCACCAACTTTCATCTGTTTTTCCTTCTCGTTTTAGTCGGAAAATCGAAGACTCGTTTGATCGGCGCATGTCGATCGGCAATCAAAAACAAGGATTTTAACATTTTGTTCAAGATAATAAAAACGGGTGCAGTTTGAAATGTAAACACAAACCAAAAACACTTAATTTTAAAACTGTTTCTATTCTCGTCAAGAATATAAATTGCATCCATCATTGTATTAAAAATTACAAATAAAAGTATTTTTTCCTTTTCCTTGAATTTATGAGGATTTTTAAAGCTGGCCACAGACGATCGAATCTCGTTTGACAACTCTTGCTTGTCTTTCAATGTTTGTCATGGACATCCAATCCGTTTCGTGCAGTTTTTCTTTTGTTTTTTGTTTTTGAAAAGGAAAATACAGAGTAGCCACAAAAACTGCAATTCCTTGAAATGTCAGGGAATTTAAAAATTTTCAAAAAAGACAGAGAATTGATTTTATGAAATCCCAATAATTATACCAGTGATTAAAAAACAGCCAGAAATTGGGAAACAATTTAAATGCTCTAAAAAGGAATCCAGAGAGCTTAACGGGGCCCAGAAAACGCTTAAAAAGGGTAAAGATTCAAGAATTTTTAAAATTCGAAAAAAATGGTGAAAAATATAATTGGATTTTTCAAAAAACGGCCCAAAAAATAATATTAATGCACTAAAAAGGGCTCAACAGGGCCCAGAAGAAGCTTAAAAAGTCAAAGATTCAAGAATTTTAAAATTAAAAAAAAATGTGAAAAACAGGATTGCAAATCAATCTGGGAACCCTGGAAATGTCAGGGAATTAGAGGATTTTCAAGGGAGCTACTACTGGCAATGGTAAATACGAGCGTATATATATCACAATGATGGTCAGAAGTTGTTTTTGAAAAAACCTACACAATATCCAACATTGGTAAGAGAAAAGTTAGGAAATTTCAGAAATGAAAATCGGTGGCAATCCTGAAATAAGAAAGAACATGTTTGGACGTCTGTAACATTTCTGAGAGACAATCCAGGATTGACAAGCCAGAGTTTATTGACTGAACCCAGCCTAATACAATAAACATTTTAAACATTCTAAAAAAAACAAGACCTTATCTATTTTTATATATTCGGAATGACTAGGAGTAATTAACATACATAATCTAATTTTGCTAGTGATGAAAGAACAATAGTTATTACAAAAAGTCAGGGCCGGATTTACCTATAAGCTAAAAAAGCTGCAGCTTAGGGCCTCACAATACAAGGGGCCTCACTTCATCAAAAAATATTTTTCCATTTTTAACATAGTCTTACAAAGTTAAGATAAAATAATGAAAGAGGATATTCCGGATTTTTTTGAGCCTCATGATAACAAATTGTTCAGGGGATAGAACTTTTAGCAGGCTAAAGAGGATAAAAAATGAATACAGAACTCCAATGCTCCAAAGTAAACTCTCCTCCCTGGGTATTTTGTGCATCGAGAATGACAAGCTTTGAAGCCTATCCTTTGATGATATAATAACCAACTTTTCTATGATTAAGTCGTGAAAAAAAATGTTCTGAAATTTTTGTTTTCTATTTTATATTCTGTATTTCTCATATTGTTTCATACCACAAATGTAGTGATGGGCAATTTCATGAAATTTATTTTGCTGAAATATTTTGTGAAATATTTCATGAAATTTATGACAAGTTGTGAAATTTATTGAAAAATAAACACACATAGGAACATGAGATATTAGGAGCATGCACAAGCGGCATTATGCTATCTATACATATTAGTGCATCCAGTGCAATCCAGGACGTATCGACCAATCTATTGAATACGAACCTCAGATCTGAAATCCTAGGATTGCATTCCGTAAATTGGTCGATCGGATTTGTCAATACATCCCGAATTGCACTCCCTAATTAAAATGAACAAAAAGTTTAATCATCAAAGTGTTCACAGTTAGAAAGGTCATCTTTAGAATCAGATGTAGCATCATATACGACATCACCTATTCCATTAAAATGGAATTTGAGGGTCCACTTGAGGGCTATGACATGTTTTTGATTGCAAACAAGCTTAAAATACTCTTATGAATGAATTATATGCACCATTGTTTCTTTTTTTTTGGTTTTGGTACTTGAATACAAGTTTTCCAAATAAATTATCACTTTTTTAAATATTTAAATTTCAGAGACCTGTGAAATATTTCAATGAAATGAAATATTTCATTGAAATTGCATTTGATATATTTCACTGGCACACCACTACACAAATGTTAAAGAATTAAAATGTTAAAAAAATTGTGTAATATTTTTTTGGTGGAGGGGAAAGGGCCTCTTAAATGTTATAGCTTAGGGCCACAACAAGTCTAAATCCGGCCCTGCAAAAAGTTGTCTACAAATTAATTAATTATTAAATCCCATCGTATAAAAATTGCACTTAATATAAATATAGAATTGTGATTCTCTGAAATTTGCTAATTTTTTCATTTGATTCTTTGTTTCAGACAATTATTAGATCTTACATCACTAACTACAATTAGTCAATTATAACTAAGTACAAAATATTTTCGATTTTCATTAAAACATTGAACACAACAAAATGCTCTTATAAAATTCTCAATCTATACAATTTGTAAATATGATTAGTCTCTCTAATCTCAATCAAAATTTCAATAGATGTTATTTCAAAATTAACCTTCTCTAAATAAGTTTTCAACATGTACACAATTTTACGAAGATTTCCTTTTCTCTCTCTCTCTCCCTGTTACTGATATAACCATATAAATTGTCACTTTTGGTTTTAGCACTGAGGTATTTTGATTTGTGGGGAATTATCTTTCAAATTGTACTTTTCAGTACCCGATACAACAAAATCATTGCATTTTAGTTTCTTCTTCTTCTAACAAATAACCTTAAAGTTACATTGATATAATTACTCAATCAATTAAACCTATTCGAAATTGAGTTTATCTGTGTAGTACGCCAAAGTAAAAAGAATGAACGTTCCAAGAAACCAACCAATATTTTGAAGACCAAGCACTTTGAGGGCCTCACATACACCGATTTTACTGGCGTTCTCGACCTCCTCGTTCATCTCGGGAACCTTTTGTTAGAAGAGAAAAACATATTTAATGAATGTACACAGAAACAGAGCTGTAACAAGAGTACACAAGGCCCACTCAGTGCCATACTTTCAGTTCCTGATTTAAAATTACACATATAACATCACAAACAATTAAAAGATTCAATTGTATATGATGTTACATCATTTCAATTTGAAATTTGTTAACTTTTAATAAACAGAACATTATGTGATACCAAAAAAAATGGTGGAGAAAATGACTATACTATTTATTCTGATTTGTAAATTCTAAAATGTTTAAGAAACTTTAAATTTGTATGCATTAGTATTGTAAGCCCCATTGAAGAAAGGCCTTGATCTTAAGGACCAGTAAAACCTACAGTAGTTACGACCCTGTATGGAAACAACTAAAAAAAAACCTAAGAAGCCAACAAAAACCATTTCAAGTTTGTCATAAATTTATATTAATTACTCCTAATAGGCATATTAAATGGTTTTCATAAAAAATGACATCTGAAATGTAAAGTTCTCAACGACATGTTGTACCCATAGAATTGCAAAATGAGTGGTTTTTTACAAAGTGAAGGAAAGTAAATACAAGACTATAATATAATAAGGATCAAAGAGTAAGAATTGACGTCAAAAGGAATGAAAGAAACACATCAAAGTGCAAAAGAAAGTGTTGGAAATTGAAACACGCAAAACATAATTCTTAACAAATCATATTTGCACACGACATAGAAAAAACTTACAAGTGGATAAATTATTTTTGTAACTTGTTGAAAGAAAATCGAATGATAATAAGAAATATGAATTATTTGCCGATTACGGAAGAAGGGGGGAAAAACACCACATTTACAAGAGGTTATCATCAAAAGGCTGTTATTAGTTAAGTTTTGAAAGCCATAGTCTAACCAACTAACCAATTCATGATTCATCATCACGAAAAATCAATCAAAAACAATTTTCCGTGATTTTCCACGACACATTCAACAATTCAATTCTCTAACTAATTGCAATTATGATTTTTTTTCTTTTACTTTATAACTTCATAAATGACATTTTCTTTTCAATCAAAACTGTCTATATGTCAAAATTGTCAATTTTTGTCTTAAATGACAACCGTTTGTGATTGGCAGTTATCCATCCCCCTCCCCCCCCCCCCGGTTTCCTCTAATGCCACATGGTTGACCTGAAAAATGTGATGAATCCCCTAAATAAAGGATTATTTATCTTTTGGTTATTATGCACTTTCAGAAGAACAACACTCAAGAGTTTGAGGGTCAATTACACTTTAAAGGCAACATAAGCCTTCAACCTGGCGAGTGAAATGAGTCAAAAAGGATAAAAATTACTAATGAAGGGAGATTCTAAAAGAAATTTAAACACATTTTAAATTTGATGCAATTAATGCCGCCGCCTTTGTCTGTTTCATTAGAAATTATTTGGAAGAATTATCTTAAGCAGCATTCTCATTGGAAATACTGTATTTAAAGCAAGATTCACTGTAATAGGTCCTTGAATTAATTACAATTGCTAATGTGATAATAATTTTGCAAGACTTAAATTGGTTTCATGGACACTGTCTTAAGCGCCGATCACACTGACTATTTTTCTGGCCAGATTCTGTGCAAGAAACAAGTCAAATATTGCTTAGAATCTTGCAACAACAACAAAAAACGAACATAACCGTTTTCTGAAAGACGGTGTTGCAAGAAATCATTTGAAGTCTTGCAAAAGTATTATCACATTGGCAATTGCAATTAATTCAAGGACACGTTGCACTGAAGTCTTGCTTTAAATATTGACAGTATGATCGCCACTTTAAATATAAATGATATTCTATGATTTTGATACAAATGACAAACTTTCCCCCTGACTTTTTTTTAGGTCACTTTATGAACCCCTGCAATTATATTTTTAGTGCATATTTTTAAAATCTCTGTTTGAAAACTTTTTAAGTTGAGAACCAGACGACAGTAAACATAAATGAAGCTTATCTAAAAGTGGAAGGAATCAAAGGTATAACTTGTTTGAAAACATAATATTAATCATTCATAAAGTGACATGTAACCTCTTCACCTTTGTAACAAATGTACAGCGAATGAAAAAAAACGAAGCACACACACACACAAACACACACCCTGTTTAACAGCACAGAGTCACAGATAACATGCGGTTTTACAAACTCATTGACATGCTAACAACACTGATTTGATAACAAGAGGGTCACAAGAGGTTAAAACCGAAAGAGGGAAGGAAAAAAAAAAACATGACAAGTAACAAGATGTAAGGCAATTCGACATAAACTGTACTAAATTAGTGGTGCAACGACAAAAACCACCAAAAAAAAAGCTTGAATGACAAAGAGACACCGTCCAAAATGGAAACAAATAAAAAGTAAAATATGTACTAACCATGTCGACCAACGAGATGTAGAAAAAGGCCCCAGCTGCAATTGCAAAGATGTAGATAGACGCTTCAGCCAGCTCTCCGAGAAGCGTTCCGACGACCAGTCCACCGTAACATGTCAGTGCCGACAGGAAGTTGTAGAGAAGAGCCTGTTTGACTGTCATTCCAGAGTTTAAGAGCACGGCAAGATCACCTACATACGAATCGAAAAACAAATCGCTTGAACCAATCTATTCTCGTTTCAAAGGTGAAAGTTCAAACTCTGGAATCGTGAAAGTGTTCTAGGAACTACTAAGAGTAAATGAATCACTCGAAACACAATTTCCCAATAAAATTTAAGTTGAAAACTGTCAAGTTTAAAGTTTTTCTTAATATTACGTCCAATATCAAAAATAATATAAGAGTTCTAAGAATGTTTTATACTAAAAAAAATAGCTTAAAGAGAAGGTGGCGATTACCGAGTTCGTGAGGTAATTCTTCGCAGATGACGGCCACCGAAATACTGATTCCCGTAAGAATGCTTTCATTAAATGCGGCTCCGATCGACAGACCATCGATAAAGTTATGAAGTCCATCGCCAAACACGATCATCCAAGCGACAGTTGCGATCGCACTGTCTTTTCCCTGTTTGAATTCGATCTGTTCGTGTTTGTGTTCCGATTTAGACTGATTTATACACAGAACAAAACAAAAACATTTTTAAATGAGAAATAATCAACGAAGAAAAAAACTGCTGGGTTCCCACCAATTATCAATTTTCACTTTCGCTCTAAGTTTTTTTTTTTTTAATCATTTACTCTTATTTTTCCCCTCCAAGATTTAAAATATAATGAAAATGTGCGGATAAATTTTCGGTTGAAGCTTTTTTTATGGAAAATTTTCTCAGTTTTCCAACCATTCTTTGGCTTATATTTTAGGAAAATTTTCTAAAATTCCTCCCGATATTTCTATATTTTGTATGTTGGTGAGAAGTTGAGAACCCTGCTGAATTGTGCTGTTTTTTTAAGTTTTCAAATTTTAAAAAAATTACAAAACGTGCAAAATCCTCTAAAACAAAAAAAGCGCATAAATATAAAAAACAGAAGGAAAAAAATGTGCGTAAAGAAAAGGGAGAAAAAGACAAGAATAATAATAAAAAAGACAATCACAGAACGACGATAGTGATGGTTATGGTTATGATTGTTCTGTTCCAAATGTTCCTTTTCGACGTCTTCGGAAGCTCCCGAATCTCTCATATTCGAATCTGCGACACTCGGCGTGTAACTCAAAACTTCGACATCAGAAAAATTTCGTTTCGGTTTCGTCTGTAACTGACGCTAAAACGAAGAGAGAGAAAAAACGAGAACAAAAAACGAAGACAAAATACGTTTAAACATAAAAGACGAGAGACGACGACGATACAAAACGAAAAGCAACAAATGTCGATCGATCGCAAAACAAAGCCAAGAATTTTCTTTTAAACTTATACATTTTGTATCATAGATTGGAAAGAGAGAGAAGAAAGTGATAGAAATGCAAACCTCCTTGTAGTCAATAAATATCTTAAGAAATCTTTCCAACATGAAGAAAAGATAAATCCCGCAAAGAACCAAAAGAGACGTCCAGAGGTACTTATGATCACCACTTCCCTTCTCTACCAATCCAAATGCCTACGAAAGGTTGAAAAGAATCACGAAAACACGTCGAACGAACAAATTACGAAGAAGATCCGATCGGATGATCGACTTCAAACCTGTGGTAACAAGTGAAAAGCTGCACTAGACGAAAGACTACCAACAGCCAATCCAATAAGAGTGACGAGAAGACATTTAAAGAAACGTTTTCCCATCAAAGGTAAGAGAACGGCTCCGAAAATGGCCGAAAGATTTATAATTGTCACAAATAGAAACCCAAAACCCCAAACTACAATCAACAAAATGAATAAAATGAATGTGGATACGTTTTCTAATCATATTACTTCGTACAAACCTTCGATTGGCGATGGTTTATTGAGATTTATGATTTCGAGAACTTCGTTCGATCCGGAACAGTTCTCATTCTCTAGTTGCTGTAAGATTATCGGACAAAGAGTCAAAAGGGTTCGAGCGTCCACCACCGAATTCTCTTCGGAAGAAGAAGACGATGAAGAAGAAGATTGGCTCGTACCATTTGAAGTCACAAGATCCAGAAGTTGCGTTGCTGTGAAACACTTTGTAAAAAACCGACAGACAGAAAAAAACGATTACTCTTTTGCTTTCGTTTAGAAAAATTCTTGCCCTAAAACGCAAAAAAATCTACAGGAAATTCATAGAAATATACGAAAACTTGTAAGAAACAGATAAAAAAAAACTGTAGAAAGATTTAAAAAACATACAAGAAACTTGCAGAAATCTACAAAAACCTGCAAGAAACATACAAATTTGTAGAAAACTGCAAAAAATTGCTAGAAACGTGCAAAAAGATTGCATAAAACTGTTAGAAACTTGCAGAAAACCACAATTAAATCTGCTACAAAATTATAGAAATCAATAGAAAACATGCTAGAAATGACTAGGAATTTGCATTAAAATTGCAGAAATTTGTTGGAAACTTACAGAAATATGTAGCAAACAAACTACAATTAAGAAGCTTCAAGAATTCTGTCTACAACAAGAATTTGTGCGTTTTAGGGCGATTTGTTTACGTAATCAATTAATAATAATACTTTGGTTCTTGCTAAACACAAATTGTATTGTGATAATTCTCCTTTCTGTCGATTACATTCTAAGGTGGTTTGATCCGAAGGAGGACGATAATACGCGGATGAAATGGAGGCGGATGATGAGGATGATGACAACTGACCGTCGTTTTCATTCAGGTCCAATAGAAAATCCCGATGAAAATGACTGATATTCTGTAAATGATTGAAATAAGACTCGAATCGTGACGTCGAAAGCGTTCCATTCGTTCCACCGTTCCTCTCGATGATGACATTTGCATAAAGTTCAGATATTTCATCGTTCGTAACTATAAGTTCGTCACTTTTTATCGTCAGAATCAAATCAGAACACAAGAAAAAGAAGAAAATGTTTAACAACCTTAGCAACATTGTTTTTAACAAATTGACCTAAAAAGAAGGTTTTTTTTCCCCTAAAACAACGATTTAAGACAAATAATGAGAGAGAGAAAGAGACGGCAAACCAGCACTTAAAACTCCGTCGAACGAAAAAGACCGGTCTAATTGCTTAATAAGTACTTATATAAATTAATAGACTTCATTATAATAATAATAATAATAAAAAAACTAGAAAACCCCCATTATAATAATTGAAATGATGATGACATTAAAATAATAGATGTGCCGTGAGCAAAATTCACACGATTTATCATAATTGTGTATCCATAATCAACACCTGGACAGAAGTCATAAAATATAATAATAAAATATATAAAGAGAGAGAAAGAGATCAAATAAAATTAGAGATGAAACACGCGAAAAGCACAACAAAGAATAAACAGACGACGAAGACGAAAACCCAGATTCAAAAGTTCAAAACTTCAATTATTTGAAGACAATCATAAAACTATCGATATTTGTAGTCAAATACAGACACGTATCGATTTATCTATAAACATCGATACAAATGCAATATCGATTGTCACAAATATTAATTGCTCAAAAAAAAAAAAGGGACAGGCATCTGTAGACAGCTTCAGAATTTCTTTGGCTCCGCCCTTTTATGAGTGTCAGACCAAATATCAACCAATTAGAAATAAAAAGGACGGCGCATGTGACATCATATCCAACAACAAACCAATTAAAAATTGATGACGCTCATAAAAGGGTGGAGCCAAAGAAATTCTGAAGCTGTCTACAGATGCCTGTCTCAAGGGGAGTCAAGTCCTCTTGATCAAGTGTCTTGGTTATCTAAGGTCTTTTAGGGCACGTTTTTAAGTGTAAAGCTGTAAACGCTTCTCGAACTCTGATTATTCTCTCTTTCAAATGAAGAGAAACTAGAAAGAGTTTTAGAAACTAGAATCAAAGAGAGTAAAGAGTCTCTTTGCTAAAACCACCTAAAGCAGACGATGGTTTTTGAATTTTTGTCTTTAAAAAGTTAATTTTGAAATATACTAAAAAGGGCTTCTGCCACCCGTTCTAGTTTCTAACACACTTTCAATTTCTCCTTATAGTGTTTTTCTTGAACACACAGAATAAATATAGAGTTAGAAAATCAGCTGTTCACAAACCAGTTATACAATCATGTGCATCGCAATGACGTCGCAAGAACATTAACGTTGCATGCACGTGACGGTGGCTTTTGGCGGGCGCGAACCAAGTGCTGCCATCTATCGTTCATAAAACTCATTGTTTGCTTTTTAACGACAGTTCATCATTCTATAGCTTGATTTCAATCAACACTTCATATAAAAAAAATTATTATTTTATGAAAAAATTCCGACACAAAAATTAACTAATAAACACTTCACGAATTTATAATAATACATAAATGATGTGAAACAATACACGTAACACAGTCAATCCTCGCTAGACGGCAGCACCTTTTAGAGGTCAATGATTTCATTAGTAAAGTGCTGCTACCTAGTAAGCTTTAACAGCATTGAATTATGATTTTTTTTAGAATATTCCATTTATTTAGCAATGAATGTCAATAGTAGATTGAAGGGGGTGATGGGTATGAAAGATAATAAAAAGAGTATATAAAAATGGCGTCATATGATTAACGTTGGATGTGTGATCGCTGCCCTTTGCTTTTTTAGTTTCATTTCGTTTCAGTTATAGAAAAAGGCG